>JAIGNY010002171.1:422500-527500 GCA_020152595.1 Chiridota heheva
ATATATATATATATATATATATATATATATATATATATATATATATATATATATATATATATATATATATATATATATATATATATATATATATATATATATATATATATATATATATATATATATATATATATATATATATATATATATATATATATATATATATATATATATATATATATATATATATATATATATATATATATATATATATATATATATATATATATATATATATATATATATATATATATATATATATATATATATATATATATATATATATATATATATATATATATATATATATATATATATATATATATATATATATATATATATATATATATATATATATATATATATATATATATATATATATATATATATATATATATATATATATATATATATATATATATATATATATATATATATATATATATATATATATATATATATATATATATATATATATATATATATATATATATATATATATATATATATATATATATATATATATATATATATATATATATATATATATATATATATATATATACATATATATATATATATATACACATATATACACACACATCCACATATATATATATATATATATATATATATATATATATATATATATATGTATATATATATATATATATATATATATATATATATATATATATATATATATATATATATATATATATATATATATATATATATATATATATATATATATATATATATATATATATATATATATATATATATATATATATATATATATATATATATATATATATATATATATATATATATATATATATATATATATATATATATATATATATATATATATATATATATATATATATATATATATATATATATATATATATATATATATATATATATATATATATATATATATATATATATATATATATATATATATATATATATATATATATATATATATATATATATATATATATATATATATATATATATATATATATATATATATATATATATATATATATATATATATATATATATATATATATATATATATATATATATATATATATATATATATATATATATATATATATATATATATATATATATATATATATATATATATATATATATATATATATATATATATATATATATATATATATATATATATATATATATATATATATATATATATATATATATATATATATATATATATATATATATATATATATATATATATATATATATATATATATATATATATATATATATATATATATATATATATATATATATATATATATATATATATATATATATATATATATATATATATATATATATATATATATATATATATATATATATATATATATATATATATATATATATATATATATATATATATATATATATATATATATATATATATATATATATATATATATATATATATATATATATATATATATACATATATATATATATGTATATATATATATATATATTAAACAGATTTTTAACAATTTGATGAAATTGAAGAGCGAAATAATATTTTAATTGAAAGTAAAATACTTAGGCATTTTAGCCACCTCATGTCGGGCAAACTCTGCTCATGGATAAACTCCATGATCAGTCGCTGCCAAATTTGCGGTGTCAAAACCTGATATCATATATCTTTTGCTTAGCGTTTTGATGTTTTCTTTCCCTTATTATGTAATGATGGTGGTCTTGTTGGATTTTCAATATTTACGCTTGATGATTGGGCAGTCATTATATACGACCATTGCAGTCAGTAATTTGTGTTTATGATTCTCCCACCAATAAAAGAATGGTTGGACAACGACCCATTTATTAGAGAAGCGTGGTCAATTTTCAAAATTGTTATAGTTCGATGTGGCTTTCAATATATTAAATAAACGTCCGACATTTGGTTATCTAAAAGTGACTGGATATCACTACTCAAATCTATGACAGTTTATACTTCAAAGTTAGCATACACAATTTGAGATGCATAGTATATTATATTGATGCATACAATTTTTATGTTATGCAGTCTGCTACAAGTTTGCCAAGCAAATTTAGTCACATGATTTGTACGTGCTAATGCTGGCTAAGTTACAGTTTGCTTTCTTCCAAACTTAACAACACATTAGGCAGTGCATTTACCTGATGATAAAGCTATTCAACTTTATAGCCAGGGTCGTCGAGAGGAATCGCGGACCCGGGGGAAAACCTGGCCCCCAGAGAATCCGATACCAATATAACTTGTACGATCCCTTATGACCCGGGACCCCTAGAACATCAATCCAGAGGGCATTGCTTATAACGCAATTAATATTATTTGCATATTTCTCGATTTAACAGTTTAATAAATAGTTACATAATGTGCACTCTGTAATTTGTTGATTTTAATCGATTACTGCAACTTTCGTGATTTTCCACAAATCTAAATTTACTGAACTTTAAATCTTTTGTTTTAGTCGTAATATATCAAACATTATAAAAGTCATGAAGGCTAATTTATATATCAACACCTGTGGAAATGTTAACAAAGGGAATAAAGAAAGTAAAATCAATTTAAGAAAAACTTACATTTGTCTTTAACAGTTTAAGTTGTTATGATTTTTGATGGGTTCGAACTTGTTCTCTAGTCTTAGTTGTCAGAACCGACCGGAAGTTTAAAAACTTTTAAACTTGAACTCCTTCTTTCTTTGATCGTGTTTCGCAATAACAAAGTTGTCTACGATACCTTCTTGCAATTTTTATCTTTTTGAAGAGTTTTCTACAGTTCTTGATGTATTTCCTTCTTACTTTTTCTCGTTTTATTAACAAAGAAGAAACTGATGTAAAGTGTGAAATAAAAGAAAATTTTCGAAAAATGCACAAATTATGAGATATATTTACGGAGATTATTTCTATATATTATTACTCTCAGTTGTATGGTGTGTTATCGTTGTGTACTTGTCAAAATTCTAACAAATAATATACTTTGCAATGTGTACACGAACAACATAGAACGTAAAATGTTATTGTATTTTGAATTGCAAAAGAGATGTTTGATGGTATTTTTTTATATCAGAATAATATCGATTATGACCTGCAAAGTATGGCATCAAAATACCAATAAGTCCTTCAAATGGACTACAAAATAAATGAACATCGAGGTGTATATGCTATTTTTACACAAACTTCGCAGCGAGCAAACTTTTATGGGGAGAAATTCTTATCGAGGAACGTTTTGCATTAACTTATTGCCAAAATGATCCTTGCTTCAAAACCGCACAAACTAAGAAGATGTGAGGAAGTTTTTCGATGTGTTATGGTGGATTTTTCGTGAAAAAAAGCTTTGTTGCGAAACGATAGGGAAATTTCCATGATATGATTCATACATACACAGGTAAATGTAAATACACTGTATGATCCTCTTTGAATCTAATACTACAAGCGTGTGTGTGTGTGTGTGTGTGTGTGTGCGAGTGCGTGCGTGCGTGGGTGCGTGGGTGTGTGTGTGTGTGTGTGATAACGGGTGGACCATTATGATGAGATATCTGAGATGCACTTTACCTGGAAGTCACAAACGTGAAGTGGGAAGCTATTAGTCCCAGTGGTGTCTGGCATTCCCAACCAATTACTAATTGTCTTGTCATGACTAGAGTCATTGTTTTGACCTAAAACTTTAAATTGTATTGCTAAATTGTTATAATCTTCATGTTAACACAACAAATGGCTAATAAAATAGTGAAGAAGACTATGTAAGAAGACTATACATCATATCAATTACACAAATGACAACTATGAATCGAACCCATCACCAGTTTTTTCAGTACTTCGATTAACAGTATGGCACTGAACCCCTCTAAAACCAGATTGATAAGGCGGATACATTGCTATTATAGGGTTTAAAGACTGAAAAAGATTTTTTTTTAAAGACAATTTCATCTTATTTTATAAAAGTTATCACCACATTATTTTGTATCTTGATTACATACATTTCTGGTTAATAGTATATATAACACGATTGCGGAGAAAAGACTCTTCGGTAATTCCTTAAAGGATTAGTTCTTGGGTCACGCAAGTTCATCTTATATAAAAGAGGACCTAAAAAGAAACAAAATAGTGAAGAAAGCATTAAAAAAATGTTCTTCCGTTTAGTAAAGAGATATTTAAGTTTAAAGTTCTGTATCATTTGTGTAGAAATGACTGCAATCAGACTAGTTGTGACGCCACATCCTCAGATTCCTTTAAGTCTTAATGTATTCTATCATATTTGGTCCTATGATTTTTTGCTTGAAAACCCGATTGGGTAATGTCAGAAAATAGTAAAACAGAAGCTAGTAATTAAGGGTAATTATAGTTTACAACCTGAAGTTACATTAATTTTCTTTATAATGCATTTAAAATTGTTAAGAAAATGAGAATTAGGGAGCCATTTTTCAATCATGGTAGACTTAATACATCAGTCATTTGTAGTACATACTACGCAGACAAGAAAGAACTTTAAACTTGAATATCTCCTTAACGGAATAAGATATTTACTAAGATAAGTTGTTTCTATTAAACAAAGACAACGGAACAGGTGGGGTAGGTGGACGGAGGGGAAGGGGGCATAGTTATAGTCTGTGGCAACACATTTTCAGTTTATATACATATATATTATATGACAATATGTTATATAAAGCGATGGTTTTCTTCAAAAATGTCGCCCAGTATTAGTCAAGAATTTGCAAGTACCAAAAAGACGGGAGATTACATTTACAGGCACCAAATTACCCCCTCTCTTTTTGTCTTATTGCCTCAACAATCTCAAACTCATCCAGGCGCCCTGAGTCTTTTTTATATATGAAAAACTTATAAGATAAACTGAATTAATCCTTTATTTCTCAATTTAAAGAAAAAGAAAACAGAATTTTTAAAAATCATTTTCTTCCCCCCATGCCACTCAGCCACTGCATGCTTTCAAGAAAATGTGGACTTATTACACATAACCGGATGACCATGCAAATGTCCAAAAGTAGAAAGAGAGGGACCTTCGTATGTTATATATAAAATAATGGAGTAACAAAGAAATCCCGCCCCCATGACTACGCTACTGTGGATGGCACAATCTATTATAAAACTCTCATAACAGCTGAATTCCGACGACTACATTTTAAGTCGCTTAAAGTTAATGAAATCATACATAGTGCAGGCGACCTCCCACTATATGATTAATCTTTGCCACCCATTCATCAATAACTACTTGTACTTTTTAAAGTTAAATTTCAATGCAACATTGGAAGATACATAAACCCAAATACCATAAATAACTGATACGTTGTAAAACTCCTGCAGTCCCTACAGACATAGAATTTTATGTAAGAGAAGGCACTATGTATTGACTTTTACTATGCCATTAAATAGTTTTTACAACCTTTATGAAAACAAAATACGAAAGATAAAACCACAATTAACACTTGTTAAATGTAAATAGGTTAAAAATCATAAAAAAGGTTTGACATTTAGTGCGTACCCCTACAGCATGTATTTGCTTTGATGTGGATATTGTGTTTTTGGTTACTCAGTTTGTTCAAACCATATAAGTAAACTTTTTTCTTCATTTTTTTTGGTGAGATTTTTATCGAATGAATACGTTTATCGACGAATACACCAAAAAAGAATACGTCTTGCATAAAGGACATCATCGTCGTCATCATCATCATCCTCGTCTTCATCATCATCGTCGTTGTCATCATCATCGTCGTCGTCGTCAAGAACAACATCACCATCATCATCAACACCACCACCACCACACCATTATCATCATCATCAACACCACCACCACCACACCATTATCATCATCATCAACACCACCACCACCACATCATTATCATCATCGGCGGCAGCAACAACAAGTAGCATTAAAATGTTAAAATCAAAAATGAAATACTCAGAAACACAGATACGAGGATCACATTAGATTGCAAAGTATTTATTTATGGAGTGTTTGTTCATTATTAATCTATTGCATAATCATTAAATACAACAAAAGGAATTGTTCATTTCAGAACATTAACTAACAAGTCCTTATATTCATACTCAAGATGAATTTTAATACAATTTCACTTCTTTTAAAGGCTGTTAAGGTTTGAGACAGTGTCATACAAATATTTTAACCAGCGGCAGGGAGTAAGGCTTACTCACTCTCTTGTGTCGTAACTTTCGCTCAAATCACTGCATCATGAATTTTTGATTTATGGGATACACTTTTATTACTATTATATTGTTTTATGAAACAACATCATTTTGACCCCCGCGTGCTGCCCAAGTTTTTTGTGTTAGGATCTTCTAAGTGTAGATTATATTCTTCACATTTATATATATATATAGATATATTCAGATCATCCTTTGTTTAAGAAAAATCAGAAATTTGAAGACGTATTAAAGTAACGAGGAAATAACCTCTGGTATCAAAAGCAAATAACTGCGGTCTAGAATTGAACTGTTGAAAGTTTTAGCTAGACTTACATCGAAACGTATGAAATAGGAACATATTTTGAGCTGAAATTGAATGGAAAGAAGACAATGAGGATGAACAATAACAGCATAACTGCAGTTTAACGGGCTAGAAAATGTAGACAAATTTGTAAACCTGGGCGCAACATTTTCGAAGAACGGAGGCACCGAAGATGATATAAGAAGGAGATTCTCTTTAGCATTGACCACATTTAAGCAACTTAGTAAAATATTGGATTCAAACATATATAAGAGATAAACAAAACTTAGGATTTTCACACCAATGTCATATCAGTGTTACATTATATTGCAGAAACCTATAATTCACCAAACCAGACGAAAATAAACTATAAATATTTTAAAGAAACTATCTGAGGAGAATCATCAAAATAAGATGGCCAATGATGATCAGTATATATGATGAATTATATGAAAGAACACAGACAATACCAAATAGTAGGACAATTTATACAAAAAGATGGAGATGGATTGGGCATGTGCTAAGGAGAGATAATGATTATTATGCGAAAATCGCATTGTCTTATGCCTGGAGGGAAGCAGGAAACTGAAGAGGACGACTGAAAACAACTTGGAGAAGGACAGTTTAGAAAGAGATGAAGGAGCTTGGGTGGAATAGTTGGAGGGAGGCAACAGATTTAACAAAAGACAGGAAGAAATGGAAGGAGCTACTTCACGAAGCCTCACTAAATCTCCACAGTCAGGAGAGGAGAGTGTAAGGTAAGGTAAAATCGGGAGAGAATTTTCAGATATAATCAATCAATATCATCTGGAAATATCTGGTGCGGCCAATGACTGTTACAATGCAAGTAGAAGTTTGTCATATAAATCATAAGTAATGTATAAGTATTCATGTCGCTGACGATATTGTAGGAATCTTGCTTAATTTACCGTACGATCAACATCACGGCAAATACATTCTAAAAAAAGGAATGGTCAAATTCAATTATATTTATGGTCCCGACCATTTATTGATTAGAGTATACTGAAAAAATAATGATCTGTCTCTGTTTCTTCCTATTGCTCGCTCGCACATTCTATGAAGAAAACATTCCATACAACACAGCATGGAAAGGGATTAGATGCGGCCTCAGAACTAAACTGACCGAAAATATCCAAAAAGTCGGAATATTTGCATTACAGAAAATTAAGAATGTTGAATAGTTTGGGTTATCCTGATGAACAGATGAAAGCGATCGGTCTTTTAGAGTTCAGATGTGTACCAACCATCTTGGGGAAAGTTTCACAAAATTTCGGAAAGCCAAATTTTAAAGTTAGGCCTATTTAGCATTTCAGGGTTTTTTCAAATATTTCCTCAAAATATCCGTATATTCCTTCAAAATATCCGAATACTCCATCAAAATATCCGTTTATTCCTTTAAAATATCCGTTTATTCCTTCAAAATATCCGTCGGTTTTCCTCAAAATATCCGTCGGTTTTCCTCAAAATATCCGTCGGTTTTCCTAAAAATAGCCATTTAAGGGGTGAGGGGGTAGGAGGGGGTAGTTTGGATTCTGATTTTTTTCTTGCAATCAAGTCTAGCAACGCCAATAGACACGAACATATTTTTTCTTCGACTATGAAGGGCATTTTTCTCTGGAGGATTAGTTCAGTGGTCAAACAAGTCTACCCTTTATGAAAAAGGACTTCAGATTTAAATATTCATATCAAAGATGCTTCATACATTTGTATGTTAGACTAGTGTATAAAATAAATGCGCGTCTCGCAAAAAATCAAAGAAAGCGGAAGTGGCAGGTTGGTAGCGCCCTCTTTTTGGGGTACAGGGGCCCTTTAAAGAACGGTATCATTTATGTGTCTGCGATTCTGTGGCTTAAAAACTGTGGGATATGTCAGGAAAGCTGTAATAAAACAGAATCTAAGTAAAGGTAATTATAAGTTGCTATACCTGAAGAAAGCTTGAGGAAACAGAATTCAAATAGTAACAAAAGTTAGATAAATGTTTTTAAATATATATTAACACTTGTTAAGAAAGTGAGGATTTGGGCGCCAACCTGCCATCGTAAACTTACCGTACACCAGTCATGTCAGATAAATCATAATTTTGAACTTAAATATCTCCGTAATGGAATAAGATATTAAAATACTTTCTTCATCATTGTTGTTTCTATTAAAGTCCTCTTTTATATAAGATACACCAAATTGACCACGTCCTGAACTAATCCTGTAAGTAATTAAAGGAATATTTACATGGGTTTTCATCGTCATATATATTGTTCCCTTACATATTCTTATAATACACATGTATTCACTTTCAAAATGCTTCATTTGAGAGAAAAACGTGATTTTTCAATCAAAATTACCACTAACAAACGACTTTTTGTACTACTCTATAAGTGACCGGCTTGTGACCCGTGACGTCAGTTCTGTAGATCGTTCCGCGTGTATAGTCAATGTTCGCGATAAGCCCATACATTGTCACAATGCACACACAGTAAATAGTACATACATAAGGTATACATACACACATTAAAAGTATTTGAGCTTCATCAACGTAGCGATCATACTATATTTTCTTAAAACGTGTTTTGTTAAAGTTACCAGTATAGTAAGAGTTTTAAACCCGGATTGGTTCAGTTGCCAGACATAGCAGTAAGGGTGGCTTACATAGGCTAGGCCACAGGCGTTCCTATCCTTAATGGCAACCTATATACTATTAGTATATATATATATATATATATATATATATATATATATATATATATATATATATATATATATATATATATATATATATATATATATATATATATATATATATATATATATATATATATATATATATATATATATATATATATATATATATATATATATATATATATATATATATATATATATATATATTCTTCACGTCATGTGCTGCTACTCTGAGTTTTACGCACGTCTATTTCCAACGGCGATCTTCAGGCAACTGATGCATTATGGCTTTTTCTTGGCACGCTAGGGAGGTTTGGCTTTGTTTCCTTCAGCTGCCTACATAGGTTTAACAGGAGGAACCTCCAAGGACCGTTACAACCGTGCCAAGAAAAAAGCTATAATGCATCAGTTGCCTGAAGATCGCCGTCGGAAATAGACGTGCGTAAAACTCAAAGTAGTAGCACATGACGTGAAGAATATATCAAATTGCTCTGAACTGTTAAAGATCATCGAGCACTCTCACCGCTTTGCTAATGATTTATATAAGTAAATAAATAAATAAATAATATATATATATATATATATATATATATATATATATATATATATATATATATATATATATATATATATATATATATATATATATATATATATATATATATATATATATATATATATATATATATATATATATATATATATATATATATATATATATATATACATACATATATATAGTGTATAGATTGCCATTCACGCTAGGAACGCCTGTGGGCTAGGCCAACTACAACATATCATGTTAGGATACAACTCGGCAACGCAAGTTAGTGAGCGTAACTGTAACGTTATCGGATGCCATGATAAAAGAAATCCAATTGAAAATAATATTCCATAACCAAACAAGGAAAGAAAACGAAACATTGTGAAGCATACGTTCTCAATCCCATTATACACTAGAAAAGTTCATTATGATAAACTTTCAAATTGTTCCGATGTATCAAACATGAAATATGCCAATATAAGTAGGCCTTTTATAGGACTACTCAGTCACGTCAAAATACAAGCTGAAAGTTTGTTACGATCCTGATTTCCTATATAAACAAACAGAAGAAACGGAGAGAAACTTTGAAAGAATTAATCCCTTTTTCCGAAAACGTATGTTTCTAGAAGGGTGCATAGTTTACCAAAGAACACTGAACATTGTACTGCATGTACTGTGTACAGCCAGCTGCACTTGGTATTCACATGTACGCAACCTATCTGCAGACCTGACGTCACAATTACGTCAGAATTGTGAAGAATGCTGGATCGTTCAAATTTCTCGGATTTATTAACCGCGCATTTTAAATTTATTTATCTAGTAAACTAGACCAATTCTTTGCCTGGAATTTGGTGTGGGTTAGTTATAATTTAAAAGAAAAATAATAATATTTTTCAGATTAGCATGGGAATATTCCTTATTGAATACGATCAGTGACTGATAAATACGACGCAATCAACAGTTGTTCTTCAGTTGAATTTAATCTTCGAAAATGGAAAGGCTTAGGCCATTCAAATTTTCGGGTCGACGATCCCCCCTCCCCCTGCTTCGCCCCCCCCCCCCTCCGCCCCTCCTCCAATACACACACACACACACCCCGCCCATACGCACGTTTGAAATGCTGGCTACACCTCTCTCTGGAAGGGTATTGTTGTGGGAGTTTCCTGTTCTTACCTCTTCTCATTCATATCCGATTCACATGGCCGACCATATGAAAGTCAACCTTTAGTGCAGGTATCGCATTTATAACAACACTCTTGTTTTAAACAACGAATACAAGTGGTCATGAAGCAAAACTGCATTATCAAAATCCACAACAGAAAAGGTGATCTACTTCTTTGTCGGTTCCTTTTGTTCTTTATTAACCCATTCTTTTTCGCACTAATTTGAGTTCCATTGGTGTCAGCTTAGCAATTTGTCAATTAAACGATTCGTGTCGTATGGCACCATGATACCCCAAAATGAGAAGAAAAAAAGCGAATAAGATAATTAGTTGCAAAACATCCTGTCTGACAAGACATCATTTGTGTAACAGAAGAGAATGAGAGTTATGAAAAACCCAACCATACAGAAACCAGAATATCACGTGGCATTGTCAAAAAATAAAACCATTTGACGTCTTGTTCATCTTGACTCTGACGCATTTGGGGTTTACAGAGCTTATAAGAATGGCAGTGGTGCGCTTCTAAGTGACCACACTCACAAGTCTAATTGTTGGAATTTAGAAGCAAAGCAGCTTCTAAGTACATACAGGAAAATCACATTATATTTAAATATTACCTCGTACACCCCACCCTGTCGCAAATAGCCTCGGAATCCGCAGCCCTGCCCAGTACCGAGAGAAAAATGGTCCTAATAACTGAATAACGTGCAGGTATATACCCTCATGGGAGAATAATTTATAGGAAATCATGTGTGTATATCAAGGTATTTCTCTTCATGTCCTTGCTTTCTACATAAAGCTATTCACGAGAACTTATCCTGAATGTTGAATTTATGATCTTTCATTTCAAAACTTCGTGTCATTAACAGCATTTATATGAGAGAAAAAAAATCAAAAACTTTTAATTTCCTTAAACACATGGTGCATATGATTTCCTCCATTGTCAGTGGTAACAATAAATAACCGAACAAAATAAAACTTTTGACGATCTCTTCTAAAACACGAAATGTCACTTTTGCGGAAACCATTATATGGACACCCAGGCTTTCCAATAAATAAAAAAACAAACTTTTTGGATTAGAATTCTGTTCTGTTCTTATATGTTTCATCTAATAAAGTACTTTGCAAAATCATCACTACCCTATGTGATATAAGATCAGATTATTTAAACGGCTGGTTAGGAAAATATAAGTGTTTTCCTAGCGCTTAAACTTTACGAATATCGGAAGTATGAACAGACAGCAAAATTTATGCCTTTGATTTACTGCGAAAGCCATATTCAATACTTTCCATGTTTAATAAAGGAAAAGAGCATCGAATATGTTTGTTTGTATGTAGTTATGTATGTGAGTACAATTTTGTTTTGTCATGATAAAAAGAAATAGATTAGACAGTTAAATACAGTTTCTAGTAAAGAGATCGATCATTAAACTTGCGGTGGAAGTATGTCATATTGATTTGAACTCAATGTATTTGAAAAGAAAACTCAGAAAATGGAATAATTTCATTTCGTGGGATGGATATGTTAATAAAACTTGTCATATAAGGCGACTAAGGAGTTCTTTATTGCCTTTCTTGCTTATTCAACTGTTTAATAGACAATGGGACAGTGATCAGGTATTGATAGTTTTGGATGAAAATGGTCTCAGAACATTTGAATCATAAAACGCGGGAAAAATGTAGTACAGGTATAGCAACACCTTTAGCTATGTTGAAGAACATCAAACCAAGACAATAGCAAAACGTCTTCAGTAAAATCGGTTAAATCTATTTTTTTTTTAAATTTTGTGACACCACAACCAACCCAGGAGTAACCCGGCAAACTGGGTACTTTGAAATACCCAAGAATTAGGTACTTTTATGTATTACGTTATCTAATAAGCCTACACATTTGACTCAGTCCACACTAAACGTTTCTCATTTTCTGCTCCAGATTGTCCAAAATTTTACTGGATATCCTGAAATTTTGAAGACAGATAGCGGTAAATAGATATTCAAAACTGTGCGCCGCTGCTTTTTGAAATTGATTGTCGCCCTTTTAAGAAAATCAACAAAACATATTGCTCATAATCTGTTTTATTGATTTTCTCAAAACGGCGGCGATGAAACTAAAAAAGCAGCGGCCAAAGGTTTTGATTATCTATTTACTACCCGTCTCCCGAATTTTGAAAAATCAGTGAAATTTTGGACAATCCGGAGCCGAAAATGAGAAACCCCATACGTTTAGTGTAGACTAGTCAAATGTGTAGGCTCATGGGATGACGTAATATATAAAAGTACCCAATTTTTTGGGTATTTCAAAGTACCCAGTTTTTTGGGTTGCTCCCGGACTGACAACAATGATACATATAGGCGGGATTTATGGAGTTCAAGGGGGCATTCGCCAATTTGTTTCCTGATATTTATAACATTTGTATGGTGATTTGTATCTTATTGTGATTTTATGATTTCACCCACCCCTCCAGTAGGCAATTTTCCCCGTTCCCTCACTTTGGGTGGGAAATCATTAGATTTCGTTACGTTAACTAACCTTATTATTTTTCACTCCTCCACCAACGTTACTTGAATGGGAGGAGCTGAATATGACCAGATGACGAAGCACTTTGGAATCTCCATCATATGATTATTTCCTCAATCAAAATCTAGCAGTAGAAAACAGTCTGCATGATAACAGAAATTTATAGAATTATATTGAAATTTTGAGCTGTCCTCTCTCTCTCGTACACACATCACAGCTTTTACATACATTAAGAATTACTATATTTTAATTATCTGTAATTTGGAACTGAAGCATGAGTGTTTCGACGTAATCTAAAGCTCATTCTGGGCATATAAAATCATTACAAACCTTTACAAACAATGATGCAAAAGCATCAAACTTGTTTTTATATATTTTTGATATTTTTATACGCGGTCTGCTTGCATGGAAAAGCTTCGTGTCCCTGGGTCGAAAGCTGCCAATCCCAATAAACTATTCATGTAGATTGAGGCTAAATCCACCCTGAAAATTAATAATCCGTTTCAATTATTCATGCGTTCTTAAGAAATCCGAGAAATAGTTTAGAAATGTTGACCGTGTAGTGTTTCCAACGCTACAATTTCATTGCATTTGTTCACTGATTTACAGAAAAGAAGTGATGACCAGAAGTAAAAGACGAATCTTTAATTGTTTAATGTAAAATTTATTTTAAAGAGTTGACGTTTTTTGTTGTGGAAATCATTTTTTCCGCTACGTTAATTATTGCTATCAACAACAAGAATTACAACCAGACTGCACTAAATTGTGTGTGGGCCATAATCCACCGCAAAATGTAATCCTTTTTGGAGCGCAGAGAGATGAATGAAAAATAATGAAGATATGATCTCTGAGTGACGTCAAGCTTCTATACAGAAGTCCATGATTGGCGCCAGACTAACTGAAAGACGGTCCACATTTCAACATTTCTATACTATCAAACGTTTCAAAGTACATTGCCATGTCACAGTACAACTGAAACGTTGTGCGCCTTCGGGAATATCGAGGGCATCATGCTCTGTTTAAACTGATTACAATTGCCTTGGGCCAAATCTATATGTCATTTTTGTCGATAGTTGCAATTTGAAACAATATCATTTTCAAAATGGCTTAAAAGGTGTTGAAATTTGTGAAGATAATGATTTCGAAATTTAATAAAAGGGTAATGATCTTTGGAACTATACAATATTATTACATTTGAGGGTGATACTAATCCACGGTTTTACCAACTGAAACAATTATTTGCAGAAATTAAGTTACAATAAAGGCACCTTCATCAACTCCGTTTTATATATTAACAATTAAACAGTTGGTATAAACATTTGTTACCACCAGATACCACCAGAGAGGGACAGGGATAATAATGTCAAACACATTACATTATATTTACTGGTTAAACACACAATAAAATAACCTAACCCATAAAAACAACAACCGAGTCGAGTCAAAACTGTTTAAATTTCTTCTTTTTCAGTTTATACACATTATGGTTTCAATTCAAAGTCTACATACGTAGGCCTACTACTCTCTGACTGGTCAAGAGAAAACATGTGATCATACAATTTTGAGATTTATTCATATAAAATGCCCCTTCTGGCTTTTTACTAGTTCTGATTTGTGTAAATTGTGTAAAGTACAATCAGACAATAAAAGGTATGGTCTCTTGCCGCAAATAACACATTTGCAATTGTCAATAATTAATCTATAGAATTTATCACATGCAAAGTTTGTGATGTCTGAATGAAAAGAAGAAAGTTAGAATTGTTGTTGTAATTCTTTCAATTTCTTAATTGAATTCCAATTTGAATGGTGTTAATTATCTTAATTTTAGGGATCACTAAGTATTTGCTTATATTTATAATATAGATCCAAAGATATCTAAGAGGTTATATTGATAAACAAAGATATACATACACATAGCTGTAAGATTTTTAAGATCCATTTGATTGGGTTAATTAAAGTTTAATTGTGTAATATCTCCAGACCAAAAGAGGGATTTCTTTTATCGAATCTACTAAGCCATTTAACCTCTATTTTCTCGAAATATGGTTATAAGGTTCTATTGCACTCTTTGGTTTTGTAGAGTTTTCTCATCATTTTTCAATCATTTCCGATGCATGTCAAGTAGACCTTATTCTACAAAAACTTGAAGTTCGTCTACATTACTAAATGTATACGGGACGCTTAGCGCGTTATTGATATATATTGCGGCCTTTATTGCATACAAAACATTTAAATTTCATCTTAGTATTCCTTAAAATTAAGGTTGCTCCCGGAATATTTGTGGTTTAGTAAAGTATCAAGCTACTCTTTTTTATCAGCATCGTACAATATACGCTCCTTCCTAAACATTTGTATATGGCTACTTATCCTAAACAGTTGGGCTAGACCTCTGGACCTTCGCGTAAGATGTTACTGCAGAAATATCTCATCCACTCCCTCGTCATCGCCTCAGGAGCAGATCCAGACTATTCAAAAGGGGAAAATACTGCTCAGAATTATATTCACAAAATACGGTCTAACTTTAAGATACGCTTTAAAAAGCGCTACAAACTGACGAATACAACATTACATCGAAAACGGAGTCTAAACCCTCTCAAGTGGGTACAAGCAATCCTGGATGAATAGATATTCGGTGCCCGGAGAATCATTAGATGCAGTCATTGGATGCATTGCCCGATGTCAAGAAAGATATACCTGCATTGTAAATGTAATGTTTGACCTCATCGATGCGTGAAGCAGCCAAGCAAGAACACTTTAAATTATATCATTACTCTATTTGACACACTGTCGGAAGTATCAATAGTTATTATATGTGTGTCACCGTGACAAAATAGTAGGGATAAATAAACCACAATTTTGAAATTCCCGTGCCAATAGAGAGCAGTATCAAGAAGTCAAGTTTAAACTGAACAAGGAGTTTCGACAGAGATCAAGTCTCCGCCTATTTTAATCGATTGTCGCTAGTTATTCACGCTTTCAATTCTGTCGTTAAAGAAGCTGAAATTATCGATTGTCCAAGATTATTGTATCAATTGAAATTAAATAAAGATACGATACAAATACTGGGAATAAATGAGTAAACATAAAAAGAAAACGTTAAAACGTTTATAGGTTTTAGATTATAAGTAATAATTTCCTCTCTGCGGGGTGAATGAACAGCATGCTTTCAGAACATTATGCATGCGTTAAATGCACTTAACATAATTTGTTTTTAATCAACCTTTGTTTGTTTGGTTTTTGTTTGGTTTTTCAAATAAGAAAACTAGAACTTAATCTATCTTTTATGAGAACTGGGGGATTTGACGTTCGGACCCTACAAAAAAAAAAGCAGGGTTTTTTCTGGGAACATTTAAGCTCTGGATTTTTGGTCTGATCCCATGGTATTCATCCATACTTCCTACCCTATAATTGCACTTCTGGGGTTTTAAAGTTATCTACTCTTGTATACCTATAAATGCTGCATCAGAGGATGCGAAATATGGATTTACATTTAACAAATGGAGGTATCTTACTGCTCTTACTGCTCTATTCAGTTGTATGGAGCCTATATAATGCATCATCGGTACTATGCGCATTATGTTGGAGATTATGAAGTAAGGACACTTTCATAGGCAATATTAAGTGCCCTAAGAAACAACATACACCCATTTCCTCGCCTTACCAAGAAAACACGACTACCCTCGTAAAGAGGCAAAACAAATGAACATGTTGACAGTTGAGCGATTCAGCTTTGAGCATAATATATGGTTGCCACCTTCCGTTTTTACACCGTAAACCCGATATTGTTCTTATCCGTTTCACGAGATAACAGTTGATGATAGCTCAGAATTGGGGGAATCACTTTTTATCCCAAAGGATTATTTGCCATGACGTTTAGTGAATAATTATTCGTAACATGAAGTATGCACAAACCAATCCAGGGACAAAATTCAAAGATTTCAATCTCATCTCCAATTGTCCATGTTTGTTGGTCAAATTGTATTTTGCTCTAATTCTTATTGAAATAAATTGAACATTAGAATAAGTAAAATCCTATTTTCCGCATGTTAATGGGCCTACCAATGTTTTCCCATTTACCCGTCTTTCGCAGAAGCTTCTTTACGAAACGTTCATGATATTTAATCTGGTGTACGTTTAACATGTCCACGGTAAATGCTAATTAGCAGATTATATCCGTCTATGCCTATATTCTCTGGTTCTTCAGTCAGTCAGTAGATCCCGCCACCAGTTGGATTCACTAGACGATTCCACCTCATAAAAAGTTGGGTAGATTTCGAAGAATCTCCTGATTGATACTTTCTAAAGCTGAACGACACATGAACTTTAGAAGTAACTTCGATCGTGGGCGGGCAATGGCGTTTCTTCACCAGTTCACCGAGTCTACATGAATTTTGTTTGGCCCATCAAACCCTCATTTTCCTCCTATCTGATAACTGTTAACCAATAGACCATTTTTTTATCGCAAGTCTCCCATGACGTCAGTATATATCGTGGATATGTTAACTTATATACCTCCTTTCTTCATATTCTTTGCACTCGTAAGATAATATGATTGCCAGTTCGGAATTGATATGACTGTTTTAATTTTTGAAAGTGAGAGCTCAAGCTGAAAAGATCTCATTACATCCTAAGTTTGGTTTGAAGGCATCTCTTGTCATTGGTACGGATGTTAACAAGGATGCAGCTATTGACAGACACTAAGCCACCATGTTTCCACCCCGCATTGGGTTTTTACGGAATAACTTTTACGGCAGTTGTGCAATAATCCTAATACAAATTTTGCTCTTTTTCTCCGCTCCGTGTATCTGTTACTTCGGGTAAGTTTTTTTTTTTACGATAATAGTTATGTTCGTTTTGGGAAATGAGGCGTAACCTTTATATAGCTGGTATGCAATTTTGATATACAATGTCATTTTAAGATAACGAAGGGTCTGTCGATCTGTATATCTTTTATGATCTTTTCTTTGCGTAAAAACATCTGGGAAACTAGATTCACTTAATATTTAAGTGTTAAACATTCTGCATTTGTTACGGTATAGCACTTTCATAACTGAATGAAGTTGAAGGCTATATACATATTCGCTTATGATTGTTGAAGCATACAGTTTTACTAAACACATGTATTCTCAGACTGAAAGCGTCTTATAAAACGTACACATATTATCATTATTATCATTATTATTATCACTATCATTATCATTATTATTCGAAATTGATTTTCCCACTTTGTTTCAAAATCTCTCTCACCTTGCAAGATAGACAAATACAATTTTAATTAATCAAAATTAGCTAACAAAGTATCTAAGTTGAATTAATCAAACATTTGTAAGGACTATGCCTTGATTTTATATTGTTTGTGAAAAACAGTTCAATCTATATAGCCATAATCCTATGAAAAGATTTGGCTCTTTATTTAGTTACGTGTTACATGTTGTTGTTGTTCAAACTTTATTTCAATCTTTTCGTAATATGTACAATAAATTCAATTAATATATACAAACAATTAAGTAATAAGAAACTAAACAAATAAACGTAAATAGCACAGACTGTCAGTCATGTTGAAAAGAAAGAGAAGAACCTTCAGAAAACTACTAAAAGCTTGTGATTAAAGGTTCCCCATGTATAACAAGGGACATTAACTTTGAACATATATAATAGGATAGAATTTAAACAAAAGGAAAGAAAAAGGGAAAGTTATATAACAAATACTAGTGACAATATCCGCCTTCAAAATACACTTGGCTAACAATACAGATTATCAACAATATAGAAATGGTTTAAGTGGGATGTTGGGAAGAATTCGAAATTGATCTGAGGAAATAGTTCTTAAGTTTGGATTTGAAGCAAGTAATGCTGGGGCAGCTTTTAACAGACGTTGGTAATGAATTCCAAATTTGTACGCCTTTCGTATTTTAAGTGGCACTGACTTTTAGTGAAGCGTAACAATGGGGGTCTAAGTCTTGTATCATAGTTGTGAATTAAAGAGTTACTTATGAAGAAGATAGCAAAAGTAGCCGGCAATAAGTTATTGTGAAACTGATACATAAAAACGCCATTTTAGAAATGAATAATGTCACAGAAGGAAAGAATGTTGCTATCTTTAAATAAGGGGCTGGTGTAAGCGTAACTTGGAGAGTTTGTTAGAAACCTGATAACTCTTTTTTTGTAAAATACATAATTTATGAAAGTTAGTTTTATAATTATTACCCCATATTATACAGCAATACATGAGATAAGGTATGATAAGCACATAATATAATCTATATAGAATATGAACAGGTAAAATATCTTTTAATCTACTGATGATACCAACACTCTTTGCTACTTTATTAGTAATTAAATCAATATGAGAGTTCCAAGACAAGCATTCATCAATAGTTACACCAAGAAATGTTGTATTGCCAGAAAAGGAGACTGGCATTCCATTAATAGAAATGCGTAAGTTTGAGGTGTCTACTCGCTATTGATTGGGTCTAAATAAAATAACAGTGGATTTTTTTGAATTCAGGTGTAGCTTATTTGTTTTGAACCATTCTACAACTTTAGGCATTTCAGTATTAATAGTTTCAATTATATTTTTGACATTAGCATGTTTGCAAATAATGTTGGTATCATCTGCACACAAAGTAAAATCTAATTTAGAAGTACATCGAGATAAATCATTTACATGAATAGTAAATAGTAAAGGGCCAAGTATTGACCCTTGGGGAATCCCTGTATATGAAGGAAATTAGAGCATGCGCCTGGAAATGATACGCATTGTACACGGTTGGAAAGATAATCTACAAACCAATTTAAAGGAATACCTCGAACACCATATGTACTGAGTTTCTGTATGAGAATTGTATGATCTAGCGTGTCAAACGCTTTGAATAAATTAAGGAATATTCCACATGCATATTCCCTATTTTCAAACGCATTTATAATCCGATCGGTGACGTACGGTTTGAAGTATTCTTTTCTTATTTTTGCTGAAAGAATTTAATTAGCCTGATTTTCAAAAATGCGCTGAATCAACGCAAACAATATACATAATTCGATCGATGCAAGAAAAACACGTAAAAATAAACGTGTCAAATAGAAAACACCCATTTAGGCCTATATAAGAATTTATACAAAAAAGGAGGTAATTCCAAAATATGAATCTCAACAATTTAATTACTCGAACAGGAAGAAAATAAAAGAACTAATACTGGAAAATCACTTGCAACTTTCTCACTGAAATAAAAAATGACATGTGTGTTTTGACGTCTTTTATCCAAATATCTTTCAGAAATTGGAATCTTTATTTCACTAGTTTCAAACGGTAAACCAATATTTGAGTAAAACACTACTGATAAAATGCTGTTACTATTTAAGTGCCACGAACAACTATATACAACTGAAGTTAACTTATAGCTAAACATCTAATGAAAGCGGTAATTCACTCAAATTAAACATTTTACACTGACATTTGTCTTCATTGTCAAAGAATTCATGTAAATTTGTGGTATGATCAGCAGAAAATGCGCAACATTCATCACGGATCCACGAATTTGAATGTACTGATTCTGATAAAGGAATGTTGTACAGAATGACATAGCCAATTGTATAACAAGCTGTCGTTCTAAAAGTCACCAATGACCGAATTTAAAGAACATATTTCTTTTTATAGAATTACATGTTCAATGCTATTCATGCATGAACAAATAAGTCAGTCTTTGCCATCTAGTACATTTCTTTGTCCCCCATTCAACCCTTAATTTAACATTAATATACTAGATTTAATCCAAATTCACAAAACTAACAGCTGGAATTTGGAATTCATCACCTGACCATATCAAGATAATTTGCTCTGTAAAAAGCTTAATTGTTATCTCATTTCTAAGTATCAGTAAACAGATTTATTCCGTTCTTATTTTTGATTTGTATTAAAGCCACGTTAAATGTGTGTTTTCATCTTTTTGATGTGAGATGTCACACTTATAAGCTTTATGCGCAATCTCCCAAACCATCACCATATCACAAAATGTAAATGCGTACGCGTTATTCATACTTCCTTTGTATAAAACTAATTGTTGTGAATTACTTTCTGTTTATGATTTGGCACTTTTTGTCAATTGGATGACGTGAAAGTTATTGAATTCATTACATCACAACATTTGGCAATTCATGTCGCATTGCCTTTTCCATGCCTGTCAAGATGAATCATTCAATTCATGTAGTATTGCCTTTTCCATGCCTGTCAAGATGAATCATTCAATTCATGTAGCATTGCCTTTTCCATGCCTGTCAAGATGAATCATTCAAATCATGTAGCATTGCCTTTTCCCTGCCTGTCAAGATTATTCATTCAAATCATGTAGCATTGCCTTTTCCATGCCTGTTAAGATTAATCATTCAATTCATGTAGCATTGCCTTTCCATACCTATCAAGATGAATCATTCAAATCATATTGCATTGCCTTTTCTATGCCTGTCAAGATGAATTATTCAATTCATGTGGCATTGCCTTTTCCATGCCTGTCAAGATGATCATTTAGTCAATCTTGTACTATATCAGTATATGGAGCAAAACAAGATCAACAAAGTTGTGAAGTAATCATTTTGATATCTTATTTCCGTTATGAAAGATTGCGTTTTAAATTCGCTACAAATATTTTTGAAAATTATTGTCACTTACATGAAAGTGAAAATTGAATTACAATTCTAAACCTACAATCCATATTACCTCAAAACAATATTTCAATAAGAAATCTTGATGTATTTCAAGAATTTCTGAGGAATTTTATTGGCATACTAGTCTGGCACTAGTCTTTTCTGTACAACTGTTTAAAAGCAATATCTCATACTATTATATATTTTTATACCATAGAATATGAAAATAATTGTCCATGCACTTTTATCCGTTCACATATTTACAGTTTTTAATAAATTACTCCATAGAAAATGGTTCTAAAAACTTTCGCCGGATTCATATTTCTAGACTTATACTACCTCTATAAAGAGAAGACAATTCACAAATAAATTCAGGTCTTTAGAGGAACACTAGCGGTAACATTAGATTCTCCGAACATCTTTTGGCTTTGAAGCTGGCTACTTGTTTGCAGCGAAAGACAAATCATCCTTCGGCTAAGGGGATGTATTTGTTTCGCTCTGCGCGAGCGCGAGCGTGGTGGCATGTTTCTTTGCTTTGAGACTGGAAGATTATAAAAAGTATCAGCGAAAATATCATAGGTGATTTATTGACACACTATCATATTCTACGGAACACAGTATTTGTTGTCTTACTGTATTCTTTAATACTGTAGAGGGAGTACATTCTCATAGCAGATCTAGAAAACAATACGAAAACAAATGAAATTGGCATCTTGACAATATTCCATGAAATACATATAATACAAAAAGATCTTTGAATTTTGTATCAGTGGTACACTAATTTGAATTCCCTTGCCTGGATATCGGATTGATTTCGTCTGACAGTTTAGCTGTAAGATAATCCATTTTGTAAATGCTTTGCTTCGATTTAATTCCGTCTGTGAGAATTAACCAAAAAACTAACCTCATCTACATTCCACGATGTGCATAGTCTTTGCTTAGAACAAATTATCTTCCTTTGCCAGTTATCAAAGAAAGAAGAAAAATGTACAAAGACAATCAATTTACAAGAACATATCAAAGTAAGGAATAAATGGGATTTGGCCATATCGTGCAGTAAAATACGTTTAACAATTAGAGGGCAATCATATTCATCGCATACAATATATCTAAAACTCATTGATTGATCAACAAGATACCTGTAAACATCGTAATTACCAGAAACATTGTCTTTAACTTTTCTTTTGATATTATACGTCACTTATAATTGTCTTTTTAACTACGAAATATTTATATCTAAGTCACATAGTTTTGGGAAATATATCATGAACGAACTCAGCATGTGACCAATTTTCACTTGTGATATATTTTTCGGCACAATTTCAATATTGTATTGAAAATGTTGTAAAATTGGCAGAACACTCTTACATGCCATATGTATGTTGAAAAAGAAAGTTGTTAACAACATTTGTTAAACTGTTTGAATGTTTTTCTTCTTCTCGTGTTACGTCATGTATAATGAGCATGGATGCCCACTAAACATTGTCCTATTGAAAATATGAACCTGTTTATCAATCCGTATAGATATCGAGAGTGAAACAAAATCGAAAATTTTGATCATATTGTTACAAATTGACCATTGCATCACAATGCTTGTCATTTTGCAACAACTTTCCAACAATAAATAATGGCAAACAATGAAGAAATTACAATACAAATGAGACATTTTACAGCTAAAATGTCCAATATCACAGGATTTCCTTGGGCTTTTCTTCCAATTCCCCACAAGCGACCGCGATGTAACCCTCCCTGTAATCTTCTTAAATGCTCTAGTCTATACAGTTCGAGAGCAGCCCGAAAAACTGGGTACTTTAAAATACCTCAAAAATTGGGTACTTTTATGTATTACGTTATCGCATGAGCCTACACATTTGACTAGCCCAAAATTAACATATGGGGTTTCACATTTGCCGCACCAGATTATCCAAAATTTCAATGGATATCCCGAAATTTTGGAGACGGATTGTAAATAGATATTAAAAACTTTTTGCGGCTGCTTTTTGAAATTCATTGTCGCAATTTTGAGAAAATGAACAAAACAGACTGCCTATACTCTGTTTCATTGATTTTCTCAAAAAGGCAACCGTGAATTCAGAAAAACAGCAGCGAAAAGTTTTGAATATCTATTTACTATCAGTCTTTAAAATGTCAGGATATTCATTGGAATTTTGGACAATCCGGAGCGGAAAATGAGAAACCTCATATGTCTTGTGTGGGCTAGTCAAATGTGTAGGCTCGTGCGTTGACGTAATACATAAAAGTACCCATTTTTTTTGGTATTTCAAAGTACCCAGTTTTTCGGGTTGCTTCCGAACTGCTATGCGCGGCCTTATATTTGTAAATAACTCAATCTCCATCACCCAATCTCTCCCTCCCCTATCTCCTACTTTCACATATCACTCATCCATCTAAAAAAGAAAATGTGAGACAAGCAAACCACTCATCAACAGCAGATAGATGTCGAACCTGTATCAAATTGAAGTTACGTATTCATTTTGAAATGGTTCATAATTCATTTAATTACTTTTTGTCTTCACCACTAGCACCAAGATATAATATAACTTTTCTCAATTTTCCCGTTTAAAAGTGCATAAAGCTTTCTTTTAAAACACGCTGGTCAAAGGGGAACGACATCTTGAGGTCATAAAGTGATCTAATCTCTGTTAATGGCTCCCTCCTGACATGTATTTAGGTCACAGAACGTTGCATAGTGCTGGACTGCATGGACTGTGAGATAATGTAGTGAACTGGGATATAACCAAAGAGCTTGATATAGCGGTAGTGGCAACTTCTGATAGGATGAGCATTTGACAAAAAGAAACTTCAAGGATTAGGTAAGTGGGTATATGCTAGTTAATCTTGTTTCTATTTTCGTTCAAGTTTTGTCTCATGTATGTAGAAAGGTCTGACAAACAAACTACTTGTGATGTAACATTCTCATACGCCTCAAAGTGTCTATGTATTGTATTATATTTTCCCTGCAATTTGGGGGTTTAAAACCATTTGATGTGTCAGCAATCTATTAAAACAGACTTAAAAGGTGAATATGATATACAATTCGAAGAAAGTTAGTGAGAATAAGGACGCCAACCTCTACAGTAGACTTTTCTAACCACTCATTTTTACACAAATGAGACAGACCTTTTGAAACTTGAAGGCTCCTTAAGGTATTTGATGTCGTTTCTTCACCTTTTTGTGTCTTTAATGTGCTCTATCATTTAATGTGACCTTGCGTGAAGATTCAATTAATCCTGTAAATTTACAATCTTTTAAAGTAATGTAAATCTGGAAACATCTTTCTCAATGATTTTTTGGAGTGTCCTATGGGAAAGATTCAACTAAATAGTCCTAACTATACACACACATTATTCAGAATAGATTTCAGATTAAAAATAGTCCAGATTAAGTCAAATCTTAGTCATACAACTGTTTCTAATAGATTATACAACAGAAAATTATGTGCAATTTTCCAAATCATGCGATTTGGAAAAAAAAACTTTATTGAACCGTTGGCATTTTCGGATATGATTTTGCATCCACCTCTCACTTGTGCGAACCAAAACATGGAAGTGCATGGTGGCTTTCCTGTCATACATCCAGTGGCGCAACGGAGTCATTTGGGGCCCTTGGGGTAAATGGCCATCGAGACCCATGTTTTCGTATCCATAGTGACATTGCCTGGGCCTTCTAAACTACAACATTTTTCGAAACTCTTGGGGTGGATCCGCTTTTTCAACGCTATAATTGCGCCTCTGCGTACATTGCCTATTGTTAGTCGTGTTCGAATTTCCAATTTCCAAGAAGACTTAATACTTAATCCAAGACCACAACCAATTACCAAAACCACAGTTCAATGGATGTCAGGGTATTGTGGCACATTGCTATGTATATACATGTTATTGCTTGTATTGTCTTTTCTATTTAAATTCTATAATCTTCGAAAATAACTTTATACATATATTTTGATCATTTCTATTAGAAGTTAAAGTGTTCAAGCAAGATTCGAGATTCTCAAGTATGAAATTTTGTCTCACTGACCTCGAAAAAGATAGATAATAGATATTTCATTCATATTGGTGTCATCTATTGGCAGAATGATCATGATGGGATGTAATGAATTAAAATTACGTCGTAAGGAGATCTATTAGAAACGAGGGCGCCTTATCAAAATAAGATATATCACTGCTACTCTGACTCTCCATGAGTCTTCATGTGTAAACTGTTATTTTCGTGTCTTCTATGAATATGCATTATTGGTAACTATTCGTAAGGTAACTGTAACGAACCTATGCAGTCATGCTAGCGTGTATATGTATGTATGTATGTATGTGTGTATGTATGTATGTATGTATGTATGTATGTATGTATGTGTGTATGTATGTGTGTGTATGTATGTATGTATGTATGTATGTATGTATGTATGTATGTATGTATGTATGTATGTATGTATGTATATGCATGCATGCATGCATGTATGTATTATGTATGTATGTATGTATGTATGTATGTATGCATACATGTATGCATGTATGCATGCATGTATGTATGTATGTATGTATGTATGTATGCATGCATGCATGTATGTATGTATGTATGTATGTATGTATGTATGTATGTATGTATGTATGTATGTATGTTCTCAAGAACAATACACTGGATTCATGTCATATGTGGTACCAGTAGTATATGGTGCGTAGATGTGCCTTATTGTTTTTGATGTTGATATCCTGCAAAATAATGAGTAGGCGGGGCTTAATGTTAAATTCTTAAAACGTGTACATTTTGATAAGCATATATCTGTTTTGTTTCATATTTAGAGTAAATATGTTGTTAGCAAGTGTCTACATGCTCACAAAAATGTTTATTTTTATTAACTTAGTGTGTAAGGCTCAACATGTAAACACAGTATCTCAAGACCTATACATGAGATTCAGTTCATATGTGGTACACAAATAGCCCACGATCCGTATTTGTGCTGTATTGTTTGGTGGCGATGTCATGCACATTAATGAGATACAGAAATAGCCCGTGGTCCGCAGATGTTCCATATTGTTTTTGGTGGTAATTTCATGCATATTGATGAGTAGGCGGGGCTTAATGTTAAAATGCTAATATTTTAACAACCACATGTCTGTTTTATTTCATATTTCAAATGATTATGTTGTTAGCAAGTGTATACACGTTATTAGTATAATAATGGTTGAATTTGATTGATTGTGAAATTCCATTTTTGTAATAACTATAAGTTATTTGCTTGTCATTGTAACGTTTAGCCTATTGTGTTATCACATTTACTATAAAACAGTTCAAACTTAAATTCATATTCTGCGTTGGAACCTCAAAGCCTTTGGTTTTCTGGTTACTATTTGTCCCTAAAAATACGTTCGGTAGAATTTTCAGGACGGAACAAGTCTCTTCAGGAACTTGGCCGTTTTCAAACATGTCAAAGAGTAAGGCGATTAAAGTATGATTTAATCTTAGTAATTCATAACAGTAGATAGTACGTCATGTTTACTTCAAAAACTGATAAACATTTAGGCCATGGCGATAAGATTATTAGTGTAATTTTGCTGCATTCTGTTAAAAGTTTTGTATATCCTATCACATGCCCTTAAACCAGCATGTAACCTGATATATCCAATTTCAAATAGAATCTCTCCTTAATAACAACGTGAACAACTGACTGCGATTTGAATTGGTTAGGACTGGCTGAGGAAGAGAGAGGGGGGGGGGGGGATCTGTCCCTACCATCTTTTTAATCCCCACCATATTTTTAGTCCCCGTCATCTTTTTAGTTCCACCATGCTTTTTAGTCCCCACTACCATTTTACTTAAAGACGAAATCTCGTCCAAACAAATTTGAATCTAAACTTAGATTTGATAAATGCTAGTGAATTTAGACTTACTTAGTCGGCGGTGTTTGATTGGCTTGTAAGTTTTTGTGCAAATATTTTGAACAATTAGAAGTGCATGGTATCTTCACATCCATCCTAATATTAACCTTGAAAATGCTCGGTTTTACATACAAAGAAATTAAATCATTGTAACACATTTATCTTCTGCTGTCGAAAAATGGTATGATTCATGAAAATCATTTCTTCTATTTTGGTGATTGAAACGACGTTTATAAAACCTTTATTGTATCTTTTCACTACTTTATTCAAGTTAAACTTGTGTTTATATTCAATCGAGCTCGATTTCAGTGCAGAGCTTTGGGATTTGGAGAAATGTAAGATTTCTAGCTGTGTAAAAATTAAGCAGGATTCACACGCAAGATCACGTCTTCCCAATGTTTATCAGTTTAACATTGTGAACAAAGCTTCGCGAGGTACTATTCCTGAATCATAAAGGGACAGCTTTGAGAACGCGGAAGAATTTTCTACTCCCTAGAGTTGAAAGGTCGGAGAAAACTAATTTGCGCTACAATCTGTTGGGACTATTTTCCCGATACACATCATTTTACAGTCAAGAATTATAAAAAGGCAATCATTGTCACGCTTTATTATCATCAATGAATATAAAGTTGATTTTATTTGTCTTTATGCACTATATGTGGCCTCATTGTGTATATCTTGCAGGGCGAAGTCAGATGAAGTCGGAATACTTACTTAGAAACCCAGACTAAATGCATACATGCGGGACTATAACTGTATAAGTGACATTCAGTTTTATGGTGTCGTATGAACTTATGCAAGAAGGACATTATCCAAACAATAACACTTTTTTATGTCTGGTTAGAAGTGATGGAGAAATTTCTCATTCTGCTTAATTTTATGCGACAAACAACGATATCTTGTACATATAAGAGACATTTAAGTTCACAATAAACCTCTTTGAGATTGTATTACATAAACATTCAGACGCCATACTCTACACCGTCTACAACTAAATCAAGTCCTCTGAGGTGGGTTGGGAAGATAACTGTTTTGCAAGTATAAAATATTATTGACCGACTGAGAGTTCGCCGAAAATAGACGAAAGGGAATAAGACAAAGGTCTTCGCGAATCAGTAATGCAAAGGTTGTGAAGATCCGTTGAAACCTTATGTAATGTTAAAAAAAAAAAAATTGAAATACGTCTGGGAAAAAATATCTTCGATAGGGGAAAATTAAATTTATGAAAATACCTTCATTACTGGCATGGCTACAACTTTTCCACTCACATTTGATATGTTCACCACGCCATTTTCGAAATATCAGATAACAGAGACAATAGAGCTAGGCTTTTAAACGCGAAACGGCCATTTTGAAAATTCAAATGTTTTTCAACACAATGATTTTTAATAGTTCAAGCACATGAAATAGAAACTATGACATTTTATCGCAACATCTGAACAATATGGCTGCATTATTTCAATATTCTCGTGTGCTATGAATGTTCCCATTAATAGGCATGCTCCCGGACTGACATTCTGCATCAGTAGTTTGCTGAGCGCACTATCATTAATGTGTGTCACCTTCTAATTTCAATTTGGTGCTCAACATATTTACATGGAAAGTATTTTCTATTCAAATTCATTCAAATATTAATAACCTTCTTGGAGTATGTTTTAACTAAATATCAACGTTCCAATTGTCTACTAGCTGATTATCATGGTTAAAACAAAAGAACATAAATTGAATGAAATCGTTATCATCCTTGATACAGTATGTTTAATGACGGTTTATATCTGAGGCTCGCTTGGGCAAGGCATATTTTTGGGGTTAAGCGTGCCTTTAGCAGTCCGGTCCACGCTCCCGTTCGTGAAATCTCCTAATTGGGTAATCGATCGTTCGCAGTGACCATAACTTAAATTGTTGCTAATAAGTTCAGCTGTAAATTCCTCTTTTTTTTTTTGCTTGTGAAATTCTGTAATTCTCAAGTTGTATGCTTTAGAAATGATATTGGAATTAATATTTATGTAAAATTTGAGCTTTTGCTGGTGATTAAAATGTTAGAATCTGTTCTTTAAAAAAAAATTAAATGACTTTTTAAAGTTTCCTGGTGAAAGTCAAATTTGCACTGGTGAAAATGGAGAAAATAATTTCATCGTTCTGTTACATCAATAAAATTTGAATATTTGCATGCATTTTCCATACCTTGGCTTAAACCTATTTAGGCATTATGTATTTCTTTAGAGCGATTAGAATTTGGATAGATGCATTGTGGGTTATAATGACAAAAAATATTCCGATCGGGAGATCCCCCGTTCGGGAGTGTGGATCAGACTGTTTAGCACTGTGACTATCTTGAAATATCTGCTGGAAAATCTGTTTCCGTGGTGATCTCTTTTCATAACATTTTACATATAGCATGTACAATCTTCATCACTATGCATTATGCAATTGTGATCTATTAATTGTAAACGTTTTCCTATGTCTGTGAGCATTTAATTATTGTTGGTCGTCAACATTCGCATGCTTTCCATCTGTTACTTGCTTATCACGGTGTGTGACAGTCTCTTGCCGAAAAGTCATTATCATTATATCTACAATATCAAACCTATCGAAAAAATAGAATTAGCTTCAAAGTCTACAGTACAGTATAAAGACTCAGGCAGCTAGAGGAAAGATAAAGGTATAACCTTTGACAACATGTACGTCTAGCGAGACTATATGCACCTGTTCGGTAGAAATAACGCGGCTGAATACGAGGCTGACTTACAGCTCCCTGGTCTAATACGGTCCACTACTGTAGGTCTGCTATTAATTCTTACGCGCATGATGGTGAATGCATTTGAAGCGGTCTCAATGATACAGTATGAAAACTAATGCAAAATCATACCAACAGTAAGGGTTTAATATTTAGTATAGGCAAGGACTGTATGAAAGGTCCTTGGTATAGGTCTTGTTAGAGTTATCTGCTTGATTGGAATAGCTCGGAAAATAACTGAAATTGTAAAGGCGTTGTAAATTCTTAAAAGTTACTAGCAATTTGATTACTATCTATTATAAACATTATAGTAATATCTTGTTCAACTTGCTCATGTAGGTACGACAATAAAAAGGAAACGGAGAACAAGATGATAAGTTATTGGGTATCGCTGATCAACTTTGTTTCTGCATAGGGGTAAGATATTTCCGGGAAGTTCATAGTCTGACAACCCTTTTGAAATGCACCACCCTTTCGAAAAGCACCACCTACGGAATGTTTCCTTCGTGAACCTTCCACGTCCCACCCAACTTCCTACTCTCACCCAACTCCCACTCCAACTTACCTCACCACACACACCGACCCATTCCCCATACAACAGATGACTAATAATACAGTAAGACTACGGCTAATATTTTAACAGCTCCCTCGTGAGACACATGCCAGAATGTACGATGCCGATGTAACCAAGGAACAGGGAAACGATCGTTGCGGTGGCTCGTTCAAATGAATAATTAGCGCCCTAATAGATATCCATTTCCCATGAAATTCTGAGGTACACAGCAAATAAGGGTGCAGTTTACATGTTTCGTAGCAATGACGTCTGGACGTAGTATTCGGAAATGCTCGCCGCAGAGGCAAGATGTATTCGCTTTAGAACATTGCCGAAAGTTCATTCTGTGCATGATACTAACAGGATCAACTTTCTGGGACCCAAATTATTGATGCCTTTTAACTATAGTCGTGAGGTCATTGACGATATTTTTGAAGCAATTGACTAATTGCGACTTGCAGCATTGGTTGAGATTCCTGTGGTCTTTGACGATACTCTTGGAGCCGTTGGATGATTCCTTCCCCCCATGTTCCCCTGACCAACGATGCAGGAACATACCTTGCCCTAGCCATGACTTCAAGCTTTAAACTTCTCCAAAGGATTTCAAGACTATGCCCTTGAAGAATTAATAACGGTTAGCTTGTAAGGATGAACGATACGGTATGGTGTTATGAAAGGGAACAAAAAAAAGGAGAGGGGGGCTGGTAAAGGGTATACATGATTCAAGGGTTTGACATTTCAACTGGCATGACCTAATTTAGTCAATTTCGTCAAAACATAACGTTTATTAATAAGACGAAGGAACTATATAAATGAATGAATAGAGTAGGGTCACCGTGCTGTTTAAAACGATTCAAAAGCGGATTCGTCACTGTTCGTGAGCACTTGGTGTATTTGGAATGTTTCCATGTCCATGTCAATCAGAAGTATATTGGGTTTTTTCTGAAAGCCATAAAAATATTTAATAAGTATTAACAAGTTTCATGTAAATCAATGTTGCGCATCCAGGAGATTAACATCTGCAAGTTATTTTTAAGATACTTAAAGTAACTTTTAAACTTTCGCAATAATTAAGTGGTGCTTGAAAATAATTCAATATCCCGTTCAGAAATGCTACTGTATTATTTATTAGTCATTTGGTCCAGATTATATATTTTGTTCTAAATGAGCTTTAACAATAAGGAAGTATTGAAATAAGGCGATTCATTTTGAATTTCATTTGTCAGCTGCACCACAATTTTCCACGGGAAACTGAAAAAAATGCATGAAATTAAACGTTGGAGCCCAAGACATTGGATTGTTTCCAAACTAGGTCAACATTCCTGCATGTCTGAATAACGCATACAATCTTGCTCTGATGATTGTATGTGGAATTTTACATACGACTTTATGTGTTTAATTTTTATTACTGGCCTTTGGTCTTATTGCGAACTTTTCCATGTAAAAAAAAGGAGATATTCCATAACCATTTTACATCTATAAGTTTCTGTGTGTGTTCCCCAACGGATTCCTTCTCAGAGCATTTCAACAGTAATCATACAAATGACTATGACGACACAATATGTGCTGTTGTGCTCAAATAATTGAAGAAGTATCAAGGTAGCATAACATAGCATAACATAGCAAGGTTTAACGTCCCGAAAGCCACCCGATTTAAATCGCATTTTCAGTAACTACTATGAATAATGATAAAATTATGGTCAGTAACTGCTGACATGTATTATGATACGGTAATACATATTACGACTATGGTTAGTAATTACTGACTCATATTATAATACGGTAATACATATACATATACGGTAGCACAGAACTAATTATGCACTACTACGCTAGCCCAAAATGAGAACCCCTGCATGAGAAAGGTCTAATATAGAATATTTTGGGAATCTCACATTTCATGAGACAGGGAGCTTAGACTGTTAGAGGTTGAAACTTTTAGGGATGGTAGAGAAAGGACAGGTCTTGACTATGCATGTCCAGTCTTGACGAGATCTGCTTCAGAAAAAGTTTCATGGGGAACAATTTTTCATGGACAGATGGATCTATTCCAAAATTTGTGTCATTCGGTGAGGTTGCACAACACCTATTCACTTCAGCTTCAAAAAGAGCCAAAACCTCAGGTGAACCCCAATTAAAAGTACCATCAACCAAAAAACATTAGATAATACTTTTCAGAAAACATCGCGAAAGTCCCCAAAAATTCACCTTTCTGTTCTGGTGCAAAAAGACTCGGAACTTAAAGGTTTTATTAAAGTTTCAATGGGGCAAATAATTAGTTCCGTACTATATTGGGCTCACTTAAAGTTACTTGCACTACAGTCGATCAAGTTCGTCATATATACGCCTATTTAAGGCAAACAAATATTTTATTTTGCAGACCTGGGGGCTCAAAGAAATTTTAGAGGGAATGTATACCCCCTTACCCCAATGCAACCTAATCCGACACCCACTCAGCAACTCCCAATGTATTTTACCAGACTTTCCTGTGGTGACCTTTTTCGAATAATTCGTCCTTCTTTTTGCATACTGACGAATGTCTTATTTAAGTGAAACGAAAATTGGCGTGAAATACTGAATTATTTCGTGTAGTTCAACTCTGAAGTACCACAACACCAGTCTCATGCAAAATTTAAGCCCAGCATAAAGGGCGGATCCACAAAATTACCTTAGGGGGAGGGTAGGGGGGGGGTAGATATACTGGACCCAAACATGGTGCAAGGGCAATTATATCCATAAGATATATCGATATATAAACCAACCCTTTTTAAGATCCAATAGTGTTGTCATAACATGTGACGGCATGCAAAAAAACATACAAAACGATGTACTGATGTAATGGTATTAATGTGGGTTTGTCAGTTATTATGGCATCGGGTCTCATGATTAGACAAACAAGGTTTTTTTTAAATACTGAAGAATTTTCATGAAAATCTGCTTTTTTAATATTTTTACTATGGGTTCATAATTATAATATCACCAAATAACCAGTCATATTTTAAATCCATAAAGTGTCGTTATACAGTCGTTATTTCATGGGCAGATCTGAGACGGTATGCCATTTCTCCATACAAAACGATGCAATAGTATAGACAGATAGATGTGGGCTCATTAATACCGTCGTTATTTCATGGGCAGATCTGGGACGGTATGCCATTAATCCATACAAAACGATGCAAGAGTATAAACAGATAGATGTGGGATCATTAATATTGCAATCCATTATGACATCGGGCCTCATAAATAAAATAAAAATTGGGCCTTTTTCAAATACTGATTAAATTTCATACAAATATTTCTACTATGGGTTTAAAGTATCGGCCAAATAACCAGACATATTTTAAATCCATTAGTATCGTTATAACAAGGGACGGTATTCCAGTGACCCAGACAAAACGATGTAAGAGTACAGATATTGCTCAGTCAATACCGCAAGTTATTGTGGCATCGGGTCTCATATAATTCTCAAAGAAAAAATAAGAGAGAAAAAAGAAATGGGCCTTTTTGTATACTAAATAATTTTCATCAAAATACTTTATATTTTTTTTTACTGTGGGTTCAAAATATCGATAAATAACCAGCAATATCTTAAATCTTGTTATAACGTGGGACGGTATGAATCCAAACAAAGCGATGTGAAAGTACAGATATAGTGGTTTGTCAATACTAGAAGTTATTTTGGCGTCAGGTCTCAACGTCATCATTAGAAAAATGGGAATTTGATTTCATATACTGCATGTTTTTCTATTTATTTTTCTTTTTTTTTATCATAATAATTTAGGTACTTTTATCATAACAAATTACGTATTGTTATAGATATTGGCCAATGTGCCATTTACTCAGACACAATCATACAAAAAATGTTGAATACAGTTGTGTCAACACCTTGCAAATAAAAAGATGCAAAATATGATATGATATTTATATGAAAAGGACAAAAATAACACATTCCGGTTATTCATGCATGAAGATTTGTCAGTTAACCGGACAACAGGGCCATACCTGGCGGGCGAGGAGGGGAGGGGGATAGAAGGAACAATTTCCGCCGAATATTGCAACATACCATGCTAATGACACTACTCTTCCGACACTACTCTTTCGTATCATGCTAGTTTATTTTCATAATTAATCAAAGTTTCACAAAGAGCCCGCCCTCTATTTATTTCATAAACACTTCTCATTATGTGCATAATATGCTTGACAATCTGGACGGAAATTTCCCAATCAAAAACTGGTTCAGGTGTGGTGATAATATGGGGGAGGGGTGGCGTTTTAATTCATTGGGAAATCGTAATAATGTAATGTCTTATAATTTACCTATCCTCGTAACGGTTTTATTATTATTACTGATGTTTCTTTTCTACCCATTTATTATTCATTTTTGGGGAGGGAGAGTGTAGGGAATGATACTTTTTCTCCCAGTTTTCATCGGGGCAATCTTTCCCCTGCCCCATTGCAGAGGCGTAGGAAGGGTCACATCTCAGGAAAAAAAACAAAAAAAATCCCAGTGATAATTGGATAAATTTGCACTGGTAAATTAAGTTTCCATCAAAAAATGCTGGTAATCGGAAAACCCTCTTCAATCAGAGTCAATATCCGAAGGTTTCCTTCAATTAAGGGAAATTTTCTTCAATTTCGATAAATTATCTTCAATTTTCGAGAAATTTTGGCCTGTTTTGGGAAAATTTTGGCCATTTTACGGATTTGTTTTTGCCAATTTTGGAGACATTTTGGCCACAATTTGGGAAATTTGACATATCCAATAATTTTACAACAATTTATAATTTTATCTTAATATTTGTTTTATTTCACTTCCAAACCGGGCAGAAAGCATGCAATCGGGAAGGTGAAATCCGCTCAGGGGGTACCTTACCCCCTCCCCCTCCCCCACAGGCCACGCCTCTGCCCTCTTGTGACTGTGCCTATACAGCCTATTTTAGCACGGAACTTATCAGCTTATTATTTTCCTTATTGAAACCTATGATGATAGAACACAGTTCGGGGTCTTTTTTGCAGCAGAAAGGGGAAGTTTCGGGCACTTTCAAGATATTCTCTGAAAATACCATTTTGATAGGGGCTCACCTGATATTTTGGGCCCTTTTTAGGCCAAAGTAGAAAGGTGTTGTGCACCATCATCAAATAACTCAGAGTTTAGTATGGGCCCACGGTATAGTTCCCCACGAAACTTTTTTTTCTTCTTTTTTTCTGGAGAAGATATCGTCAATTTCGGACCGCATAGTCATGACGATCCCTGAAATTTTTAACTTCTAAGCTTTCTATGAAATGAGAGATCCCCAACTTATTCTATATTAGACCTTTCTCATGTAGAGGTTCTCATCTTGGGCCAGCATAGTAGTGCCTAATTAGTTCTGTGCTACCGTATATGTATTATATACATAATATATGTATTGTAATATGTGTCAGTAGTTACTGACCATAGTCGTAATATGTATTACCGTATTATAATACATGTCCGTAGTTACTGACCATAATTTTATCATTATTCACAATAGTTACTGATAATGCGATTCAAATCGGGTGGGACATTATATCAAGACGGCCACGGCCTTTGGTAACCAGTTGTGAACTCACTGGTTGCAGACCCACCGGGATATAATATGTATGTAACAATTATGTCTGTGCTTGTTACTCTGGACGTCATCCGAATAATACATAATAAGAACATCTTATTTCGATTGCACCTGTACCACAGCATGAATTAACAGACATTTTGGTAGATAATTTGTTTGTCGAAAACATTTGATTCTATCGCAGCCCACTTAAATGTATTTTTTTATACAATTTCTTCATATATTTAAAACTACAATTCGTTCATTGTCTTGTTGTGAAGCACAAAAAACGTTTCAAACTCTCCACCCCCATAGTGATCGTGTCAACAACAAATCAGTGCACACATGAATATAAAAAAAGGCGTCTCAATGCAATGTGTAATAGATTTAATTTTAAGTAACTATTGTTCTGAAATATAGGTTAAGTGTCTAATACTTATGTGGGTGCTAAAAAGCATATCATTCTATGAACAGGTTCAGACAACATTAGCATAACAGCATGAAACCAGAATATTAGCACTCTCTAGAGCGCATACCGCCACCCTGTTGCAATTCCAACATGCCTAGAATAATTTTAGAGTTCATTTGATCCCCATACCCAATATAATCTACCTCAGAAATCCTAGGCCCACCAAGATTCATCCCCAAATTTTGATCTGTAATGATCATTTGCAATCTGAAGACTTAAAAATTATCTTTTAACTGGATTTCTTCCAAGGCCATACCCCATACCATTGTTTTCAGTTTTATATCAGTGAAGCATCATTTTTTGAGCTCTATTCAGCCAGGATTCATGTTCCACATTTTCTATTCATAGTAGAAACCAATTGTTTCATTTTCATTGATTACAGAGAACACGTGAATGCTTGATGTAAGTCCAGAAAATCAATTGTTTGGATCTTCATTCAGAGCGTAAAGTTCAGCGCATTCCATTGCAAAGTTTCAACTTAAGTCTTGACAACTTATGTCCACATATATCTCATCCTAAAACATCCCCAGCCTCAATTTCTTTCCTTCCTAAGTCCTAATTAGTCCCAAATTTGTATCACTTCTTCAAGAAATAGCACAAAAACCACACACTAAATTCAATCAAAACCATCATTTCTGGAGATATCTGGAGATATCTTAATGACAGACAAACTCACCTTAAAATGTCCCCACCCCTCCATTTTCATCCTTCCCCTGTTCCAATATGTCTTAAATTTTATTCACTTCTTCCTTCAACAGTAACAAAACCAGACACCAAATTTAAACCAAATCCAATAATCAGTTTGGAGATAACGTGATGACAGGCAAACAAAGAGAGGTAAAAACACACCCCACCACATTCCCTCCATTTTCACACTTTCCCCAGTTCCAATATGTCTTAGATTTTATTCACTTATTCCTTCAGCAAGAACAAAACCAGACACTAAATTTAAACCAAATCCAATCATCAGTTTTGGAGATAACGTGATGAGAGACAAACAAATAGAGGCAACCCCCCCCCCTCTCCATTTTTACCCTTTCCCTGTCCCAATATGTCTCAAATTTTAATCACTTCTTCCTTCAGCAGTAAAAAATGTTACTAGTTTGTAGGATGTGTTCGATAACTTTCAGTTTCAGATTTGAAACATAAAAAAATGAAGAGAAAAACGAAAAGGTGATTTTCTAATGTATTACAATTATATAAGTAATCTTGCGATTGTTCTTGAAATTATTTCAATATGAAAAATGTGACTATCGTTGAATACTCCGATATGTCTTTTGAAGTTTTTTTTCTTTGTTGAAAGTCACTTAATTAATTACTTTTCTTTATTTTCAGTATCACTTCAACTCGGCAAGTTTTTTTTCTTTCTTTTTTTTGTTGAAAGTCACTTAATTAATTACTTTTCTTTATTTTCAGTATCACTTCAACTCGGCCCAAACAGCTTGACATAAACAAATCACTGATTACGGAACAAGCTGATTGTCGAAGACTGCACCTAGTAAAACATCAACGTAAAAAGTGCAATAAAGAGCCGGGAATGCCTATGGTTCTCTCCACGGCCTTGGCTTTAAGTATTCTTGAATGTAAACGGCAATTTGCCAACGACAGATGGGATTGTGATCTTTCAAATAACGCAAAGAGGCTGAATATTCTTTCAAGAGGTAATTATTTCCCCCCTTACTATCAGTATCTTTAGTTTATAATATTGATGGTGATGATAATTTATTCATGGATATTTTAAACAAAGGATTTTAGACGTTGATAAACATGATTGGACGAGTTCTCTCCATGAATTTGATTATTTACGTACTTGTAAGTTGTTCAAATGTGGTAAATATGTAGAATCTTAGGTTTTTTATCTTTAAAATTATAATCAAAGGAAATTGTTTGGCTAAGTCCCGTTGTAGCTATATTGTGAACACCGGGCGCATGAATAACATTGAGTACATTTAAAGTGTCTGTTAATTTTGTAATAGCGGGAATCTTGATGATGAGTTACAATTTGTATTAGTTTGTCCATCCCATACAGTTCTGCGCTCAAAATACATTCCTTTATATTATCAACCTATCCTGACTGGCATAAATTAAGCTATCTCCTAAACAGCGACTCCAAAACTCGTAAACCAGCCTGACATGCAGTCATGTGTATCTCCTTTCTTCCTAATGTCATTCATAATATATTTCATACGTCTTGTTTTGAAAGGTATACACATTTGTTTCGACAGCTCAATCAATGTATTAACAGTCCGGCTCATACCCCAGATCTTTGTTTTCCTGATCAGGGAATCCTTTACAGAAGTATCCCACAATGCATCTATCCAAATTCATAGTTTGTATAGGAATAACATAAGAAAAGAAGTATCCCACAATGCATCTATCCAAATTCATAGTTTGTATAGGAATAACATAAGAAAAGAAGTATCCCACAATGCATCTATCCAAATTCATAGTTTGTATAGGAACAACATCAGAATTAGACACATTTCGAGTGCGGAGAATTCGAACCACTGCGAAGGGTTCAATTTTTTCTTCACGATTTGAAATAATGACATAGGAATTACCTGTCACCGTGCGCTTTTAAAATTCACCGTGCGGTTTGCAAGGAATTTGAAGAAAGGTGATGAATTCTTATTATGTGTTACTGTTAGGTAGTCGTGCTTTAACAACTTTTTCTGAAATTATGAGAAATAACTTGGGGATTTGTGAAAATTATTTAGCAATAACTGCGTGTTAGTAATGAAGTTGTTTTACTTTCGCGAAATTGAACATGAACAAAGCAAACTTTGTTACAAACCTTCAACGAAACGACTGTTTAAACGTCTGAAACCTCATATATCACTGTAAGCTCAGTGCCATGCTTGAGTCTCCCGATCGGGGGACTTATTGAGTCACCCGATTGGCGGTACGAACGGAACTGTTTAATGTTGTCATTTGAAATATTTTATTTATACCCTGGATGATATGATACTTTTGTTTGGAATATAATCATAATTCATGTGTCTCCTGTTATTATTATTATCATCATCATCATCATCATCATCATCATCATCATCATCATCATCATCATCATCATCATCATCATCATCATCATCATCATCATCATCATCATCATCATCATCATCATCATCATCATCATCATCATCATCATCATCATCATCATCATCATCATCATCATCATCATCATCATCATCATCATCATCATCATCATCATCATCATCTTCTTCTTCTTCTTCTTCTTCTTCTTCTTCTTCTTCTTCTTCTTCTTCTTCTTCTTCTTCTCTTCTTCTTCTTCTTCTTCTTCTTCTTCTTCTTCTTCTTCTTCTTCTTCTTCTTCTTCTTCTTCTTCTTCTTCTTCTTCTTCTTCTTCTTCTTCTTCTTCTTCTTCTTCTTCTTCTTCTTCTTCTTCTTCTTCTTCTTCTTCTTCTTCTTCTTCTTTTCTTCTTCTTCTTCTTCTTCTTCTTCTTCTTCTTCTTCTTCTTCTTATTATTATTATTATTATTATTATTATTATTAATATTGTTATCATTATTGTTGTTATTATTATTGTTGTTATTATTATTATTATTATTATTATTATTATTATCATTATTGTTGTTATTTTTATTGTTATTATTATTGTTTTATCAAGCAAAATAGTACCCTTCTTCACTTTCACAACATGTGCACCTCATGTGATTGTGAAATATTTATATATGTATGATATTGTAAATGTGAAAAGGCCAATAGCCTAGCCTGCACCGAATAAACGCACTTTTGATCAGAGGCTATTGTTACGTGCACTGCAACAGGTTATAACTTCCTTTTTATGCAAATAGACGCATGGCGCACAAGTTATATAATCAACCAATCATGGAATGATAAATAAAAATAACCAGCGCTAAAAAAGTTTTCCTTTTTTGTCTACACTCCCGGCTATATTTTGTATCCTATACATCCCCTGATTCAAACTGGGCATTATTATAGTAGTCGTTAATTTGTAGTAATTACGCGTTTAAAGGCCAGCCTATCGTCTCTAACGTACGAAATGAATATAAATCAATTCGTGTGTTTTGATTGGTGCAATGTGCATTTACATTGATAGTCCAATCAGTATCGTTTTAAACGATCGTTACATTAAAATGTACGCCACCACATTCTAATCACGATAGATGGCCTTTAAACTAACTTGTGTTGTATTTTTATATTGTTTTATTGTGGCTCTACGGTCCTTATCCGTGCCGTTCAAACGCGTTAGTTTGCATATTCTTCATTAACACACGCGAAGAAACCTGAAACTTTTGTCAGATTGTTACAAACCTGGTGCATTGTGGATTTTTCAAAAGCACGAAAGGGTGCCACCTGACTGCCTGAATGAATAGTAAAAAGCTTATCAAAATCGGATGAAACTGATGGACCATTTTAGAGCACCTATAAAAGTCTAAAATTAGCAAGAATATTTTGTCAATATATTGTCGGTGTGCGATAACGCAACAATACAAACGCTGTCCAACTATAATGACGTTAAGTGCCTGTGCTAATCAAACATTTTTTCTGATACCAGTCACCACAGCCTGGAAATGCTTAAAATACGCCACGTTACTGAAGCTTCTGTTATATTTCACCGCATATATCTTACAACATAGAAATAATTGACCAGTGAACTAATTCTTTTCGTGTAGACGTAAAACTTTTGTTCTAGTTTATAACAACTTTTATTAACATTAGTTTCATTCTAGGCCTACACAATTACAAGATAACGAGGATTTGATCAAATCTGACTCTTGATAATGTCAATACTTAAAATCATCTGCCTGTAAGAGAACAAAGAACAACATAATGATATTTTGGAAGAGTATTCAGCTGGGTCTCCCAATGGTCTGATTTTTTTATTTACTTTCCCCTTGTTTTATTTCGACATACAACAAGGGTATCATCTTAAAGCCCGCAAGAGCAAGCTTGTTACATTCAATTTTCCCATCCTATTATTGGATAATTGATTTTGAGAGTGTTTCTAGAGCACCCTTGAGGAATCACACGGATACTAATTTTGTATCATGCTGTGATAACAAATAATGGAATTAAAATGGGGGTCAGTAACACTCTATACGTGACCGTACTTCGAACCCCTCACCGACAAAATGTTACTTGAAACGGTAGTAACAACTAACATCTAAAACAAAAGCAGCGACTGGTCATATCAGCTTAATATGTTGCCATGGTAATTTTAAATGAGTTATTGTTGCGCATTTTAAAGTGATTTTGGAAAAATTCGCTCCAGGAACAGATATGGTTAAGGGATGGATGAAACCGACGGAAAGTACATGATAGTTTTCAACTTGTATTCGAGAATGAATATTGTGTGAAAATGATACCAGATATGACACATCTTACACGCACGCTTCATCTCTATCAAGGAAGACTGTTGAAGATAGTTTTTTATGTATCTATGTTAAAACAAATTGATTTTCTTCTATTTTATTCAGTGTAAAGTACATGAACAAATAGGCAAAGCATGTTCTTCTAAAGTGCATGTGATATCCTATTTCAATGATTAATCAAAAAATGTCTCCAATAATTCAGAAAGAGGGAGTTTTCAATTTTCATGGAAATGCATACAAATTGATTTGGAACTGCAATTATCATGCAACATCACACTTTACATTGCAAAGTCACTTTTCAACACACTATGTAGAATTTTTGAGATGCTAAAATCATAAAGAGAATAAGATATCAACATATAAACCCAAGATTTGAAGCAAAAGAGTTGAAAACCAGTTCGGTTCGTACCGCTGAAACTCAATAAGTTTCCCGATCGGGAGACTCAAGCAAGCGCACTGAGCTTACAGTGATATTTGGAAGCCGACATTTTTATTGTGAAGTTTCAGTCATAGACGCTTATCAGTCGTTTCATTGGAGGTTTGTAAGAAAGTTTGCATTATTCATGTACAATTTCATGAAAGTAAAACAACTTCGTTACTATCACACACTCATTGCTAAATAATTTTCACAAATCCCCAAGTTATTTCTCATAATTTCAGAAAACCTTGTTAAATTGCGACTGCCTAACAGTAACACATAATAAGAATTCATCACCTTTCTTCAAATTTCTCAAAAACCACATGGTGAATTTTAAAAGCGCACGGTGAAAGATAATTCCTATGTCATTATTTTAAATTGTGAAGAAAAAATTGAGGCCTTCGCAGTGGTTGAGTTCCCCGCACTCGAAATGTGTCTGATTCTTATGTTATTCCTATACAAACTTTGAAATTGGATAGATGCATTGTGGGATACTTCTGTAAAGGATTCCCCGATCGGGAGAACAAAACTGTTCTCCCGATCGGAGGTACGAACCGGCTGATAACGTTTTATACTTTTTGGATTTTAGATTCTGGATTGCAGTTTTTAAAGTTGGTCAAACTGCTCTTACATTTTTGAGTTGTATATGCCAATAGAATTGCCAAAGTTTGTGATCTGCAGGATCACCAGTATGCACATCCAAAATGAGTGTGTAGGTGGAATGGAAATTGGGCATGGTCAGATGGTTAAACTTGAGAATGCTGTTCCCAATATCCAAAAGTGTGGGCGAACAAGGGAGCTTACCTTGATAATATTATAGTAGACGTGTGAACCCGATAGGCCTACTTCACGCTGCTGGGGATGTAGAAGATGATAAAGGGCTACATAGCAACCCCTTGAGTGGAGTCAATAGATCTTACTTCATTCTTAAAATCTGCCGCTCTTAAAAGTTGTCTTTAAACAAAATCAGTTGATAACACCCCAAATTACTATGTTCTGGCAACATTAGGCATTTTCGATCGACTTAAATGACATGTAATTATTGTAACATTCGCTAATGTTTTCTCTACGTGTCAATCGTCCTTGGTCAGATCGTGACGTGGGAAGGTACTAATCATGCTTTGGGAATGATTTATTATTATTGTTTTTAATGAGGAAGAATGCACGTATTAAATTAGATTAATTGTGGATTTCAAAGGCTTACAAAAAATAGGGTGTGACGATGATTATAACTATCATATCATTTTATAAACCTTGTTTCAATTTATCCATTTGAGTCCAGTACTGTGCAGGTTGTTCAAGATGTGTGAACTTAAAAATTCAGGTCAATTGGAATACGCTAAATACAGAGAAGTAATGACCAAACCTGATATCGTCTTTCGTGCCCTTATTTCGTTTATGGAGTGTCACGTATCTGCTTATGTCACCATGAAAAACAAGAATGGAAATAGGGAAACGTTTCCATTTTCCAAGATATGTCAGTTTCCTTATCAAGAGATAGGAGTAAAAATCTGCTAGTCCCTTTTACAAAACTACATAAAACTAGCCAGAAATAAATCTGTCTTACCATTCTCTCCCGAATTCAGAAGTTTCACATTCGTAACAGGGACACCCAACAAGGTTCAAGGATTATCAAATCGATTTGTCACCATTCGCGTGGAAGGAAAACCACATACATCATATTGGACAGTTTGTCATTACTGTAACGAATTCAAATTCATGTTATAAGAGAACCTGAGCAATACAAATTTCAATACTTCGTTTCCATTTCCATATACACACATATATATATATATATATATATATATATATATATATATATATATATATATATATATATATATATATATATATATATATATATATATATATATATATATATATATATATATATATATATATATATATATATATATATATATATATATATATATATATATATATATATATATATATATATATATATATATATATGTGTGTACATATATATATATATATATATATATATATATATATATATATATATATATATATATATATATATATATATATATATATATATATATATATATATATATATATATATATATATATATATATATATATATATATATATATATATATATATATATATATATATATATATATATATATATATATATATATATATATATATATATATATATATATATATATATATATATATATATATATATATATATATATATATATATATATATATATATATATATATATATATATATATATATATATATATATATATATATATATATATATTTGAGTGAGTAAATGTTATGTGCTGGAATGGGTTGAATGGACGCAAGCATGACTGAACAGAATTGACAGGAATACCACGGATGCTCACAGTTCATTATGAGCAAAATCTGAGAAAAGGGCTTCGATGGGCAGATAAATCTCTCTACATGGGTATTTTACAAGTCTGAATACAGTACATCTGGATTATGTACTTGATTATGAGTACGTGCTTGTGTATAATCTTTTGTAAACGAAGACAGATTTTCTATGTGACCATTCTGTCCAACATGCACAATTCTCCAACATGATGGGGACTATTTACAAATACACAGTGAATAGTTCCCAAAACGAGCAGTTTATGAGCAGCAGTTGAGTCTGCCGCAATCTGTCTGTCTGTATCCAGCAACTGAGCGACAGGAACATGCCCGTGGGAGGTGCTCCGTGTATATATTCAGATTAGAAAGAGGTTGGTGTTATTTCAACTTATGATGTCACTTTCTTCTTCCTTTTGCTTATGAAAAGTAGGGAAAGCTTGATTGAATATCTGGCAAAGTTTTCCGGGGTCAAATACTTGTAAAAGTTCATCACAATTGTACCCACCCTCCTCATTTCATGCGATCTTCCTCAAGTTCTTATATATTCATATATGTTAACATCACTAATAACTTACATATGTCTGTATCAATTTTTTTTGTTTTTGTTGATAAAGACACATCGAAATTCAGACAAAAAGCAAACAAAACTTGTTTAATTTACAGCATAGTTTTGTTGACTTATAGATACTCACATGTACTTGCCTATTGTTTTAATTTGATGGAAATTATAATTCTGTGGCAACAAATGACTAAGAATAGTAATGAGTGATCCAATGGAATATCCATTTCAGCTCTTCTTCGCAACCAGATCGTATCACCTCGTTCTCATTCACAGCTCACCATGCACAGATACTGATCTCCCGCCAGACTGCTCTGTAAAGAAATCATTTCGGTTTCGAGGAAAGAGGTGTCACCTAATAAGTCGCCAATCGGAACGTCTGTCCCTATGCTTTGACCTGTTATTTGATACGCCAAAACAACTGTATAGTGTACTATACAGTCGTTTTGGCGTATCAAATAACATGCATTAAGATCTGAAGATATTCGTATTTCATTATACTTTATGAATTATATTAGGGGTTTAAATAGTTATCACAATGTCATGAACGACCTTTAGTTTGTGAGTTTAGTTTGTGAGTTTAGTTTGTGAGTTTAGTTTGTGAGTTTAGTTTGTGAGTTTAGTTTGTGAGTTTAGTTTGTGAGTTTAGTTTGTGAGTTTAGTTTGTGAGTTTAGTTTGTGAGTTTAGTTTGTGAGTTTAGTTTGTGAGTTTAGTTTGTGAGTTTAGTTTGTGAGTTTAGTTTGTGAGTTTAGTTTGTGAGTTTAGTTTGTGAGTTTAGTTTGTGAGTTTAGTTTGTGAGTTTAGTTTGTGAGTTTAGTTTAGTTTGTGAGTTTAGTTTGTGAGTTTAGTTTGTGAGTTTAGTTTGTGAGTTTAGTTTGTGAGTTTGTGAGTTTAGTTTAGTTTGTGAGTTTAGTTTGTGAGTTTAGTTTGTGAGTTTAGTTTGTGAGTTTAGTTTGTGAGTTTAGTTTGTGAGTTTAGTTTGTGAGTTTAGTTTGTGAGTTTAGTTTGTGAGTTTAGTTTGTGAGTTTAGTTTGTGAGTTTAGTTTGTGAGTTTAGTTTGTGAGTTTAGTTTGTGAGTTTAGTTTGTGAGTTTAGTTTGTGAGTTTAGTTTGTGAGTTTAGTTTGTGAGTTTAGTTTGTGAGTTTAGTTTGTGAGCTATGGCTGATTTAAGTACCAAGTTACCATGATACAAGTTGGTACAGAAAATAATTTCTGCACCTGACTGTTTATTGTGCCTGTTGGAGGTACGTCCAAGCTGCCAAAATACAACAAGAATTAAGTCGCCATAGTGAGCTGCTTTCCTCCAAAAATGTATTCAGATATTATGACAGAATAAAATCATTATTTACATTAATTCTGCGAAACAATTAAATCCTTATATCAGCAGTCGTCGATTTAATAAAAAAAATAAGACTAAGCAATTGTTTGTCTCGACAACTCTTGAAATTGAAAAAGTTTGATATACCACTCACTTGCGCATGCTCCGTAAGAGATGACCCGTGACATGACCATCTCGAAACATTCACGGAATTTGAATAACACATTCCTGATTGGATATCCTCAACATTGTCACACACTAAAGTAGGTGGCGATAAGACTGGTAAGATATGCCAAAGTCACACTCTCAATAGACGATTATACAGAAAGCGATGTTAAGAAACTTTTCACACATTTGTTGAACAAAAAGAAATCCGAAAGGAAAGCTATAGCTACACCACTGCATATGTTTTCCGCTCTTTAGTAGGTCAAAATTACAAACGATCCATCTACATAATTTAAGGTGACACAAAAACACTGCAAAAGGAAGGGTGATTGAATCTGATTGAGAATTTTCAAAAACAAAATGATAGGATTACATTTTTCAACCACACCCCTATCGCGAATCGATCTTTTAAAGAAAGACTGAAAACTATGTGAAGAATCGGACAAACTGTACTCAACAGCCTAATACTTTACCTGATTATGGTGTCGAGAAAATTACCCAAGTTGACACACTTATATTCCTGTTACTTACATTTTCATTCATTCTTTCATGCCCACGATTGTACCAAGAGAAGATCACATTCTTTGCTTCCTTCCGATGAACTATCATAACAAAAATGTTGAGCATTATTTTTCACAGAAAGACAAGTGTATTACGGAAATGCACACCCAGAGATTAATTTAATGGCAAGGTTTTTATGTTCAACTTTGTTGAGGCAAACCATACAATTCGTGTTATACCCACCGGTAAGGACTTTGTAACCTACCCCTAACATAAGTGCAAGATGTGAGCAGGTGTCGAATCTAAATTTATATCTACAACATAAATATTCAGTTTTTCATGCTATGTCTTTGCCGCAAAATGTGACCTCCTCAAATTCTCAAAAAAAGAAGGTTGCCAAGTATTTCCGTCTATCATAAACATCTGAAAAATTGTTTAGTGGGATAGGACCGAAAGAATGTATTTCGTTTGCTAAAAATTAGCTGTCGGGTGGGAGTATTTTTCTGCTTTCCTTCGAATGACCGTTTATTTGCTGAAAGTTGGTGAATTTAGCATGTTTAGTAACCAACCATGCCGTGTCACCTGGTTACGGCACAGGAGAATATATTAAGGAATCAGAATCTCAGTGAATCTGAAATCTTATGCTTAAAAGCAAAATGTGAAACTACTGAACTAAGTATAATTTTGGCCTCTTTCCAACTCTGATAAAGGCAAACAAACGGATTCCTCGCTCGATTCATCAAGACTTTGGTCCCTCTGTCCTTATTTAACCCGCCATTTTTACCCAATTTGATTAGATTGAGATATTTCTGTATATAAATTATATTTTTTGTTATTCTATCATAGGTATTAAAGAGGCATCCTTTCTCCATGCCATCTCTTCAGCCGCTCTTGCCACGATGATCGCCAAAGGATGCTCCAGCTCACTCCTAAACTCATGCTCATGCGACCGCTCCTCCTCCGATGACGAGAACAGGAAGACGTGGATGTGGGGCGGTTGTGGAGATAATTTAAAGTTCAGTCAAATGTTCCTTAAAGACTTTCTTGTTGAAGGGAAAGGAAGAGGAGAAACCGATTTCCTTGCCAAAGTAAACAGACAAAATAGCGATGTGGGTATAAAGGTGGGTACAGGCGGTTATGCTATCCACTGTTGTTGAGTATCTTTTTACCAAAATAAACATTTGAATTTTACAGTGGTTTATTTTGGACATAGGCCTACAAAGAAAAACGTTCGATCCGAAAGTCGAAATTTGTCCCCATAGAAATTAAATGTACCTTCAATCGAAAAATGTACCGTAAGAGGAATTTAACAAATAGATCTCCTCTCGGATGAAGTGTACTATTTCTTGGGCTGTCTTATAAAGTTAGATAGGTCGAGATGAAGTAGCATGGTGTTCAGTTTCCAGTATCTTTTAGTAGAAGAGAAGGATTCGAATATTCTGGGGATTTCTATTGAAGTCCATAACCATCTCTTGTTCAAGTTATAAAGTTAATCCTAGGAAAATAGCACTATGTATTTGAGGAAAGAAAAGGGGAGGGAAGGGGGCTTTTAGAAAGTAATATCAAAATATGTATGTCTATTAGGAGGTTAGTGAAATAAATTTAAAAAAATGATGCCTTTCCAATACAGTATCCTTTATCAAAACCCCTTTTATATACTTTTCCTGCCCGACATGGTGTCAACATTACTTTATAATAGAAAATAAGATATTTTTGATTTTAATTTGCTTTCGTTTTGCCTCGTATTAGTGTTATCGTTTTGCCTCAATTGGTGTCATCTGTTTAACTTCGATTGAGATTAAACAGGACATTCCGAATGTACCTTGCTAATATATGAGAACTTTTTTTTAAGTGTTCACTTGTTCTACCAATAGGATGACGCTCATTCTTCCCTTGAATAAAATATTAGTTTGAAATTCCCTTCAATACAATAGATCTGAACTTTGTTACCAACGTATGCACCGATCTATTGGTCATAAAAGATATAAAAAAATATCGATGCTTACGAAATGTCTACACCTGTCATGGAGAATTTGAGTTCATTGGTCTTTCCTGTGTAAACATGTTATAAAAGCAATTTTCAACAACAACTACAATGGCTAAAAAAAAAAAAAAAACTTTTAAATTTGGTGGCGTGCTTCTATAATTCCGGTAAACAAGTCACGTTGCTTCGCTCGCGAATATGGGCAACTACATTTTTTTTACATAGTGCCTTGAAAATGTATTTCACGATAGCCATCAAGGTTTATAGGTATTTAAACAGAACAGTTCTGTTCAACCTTTACCGACAAGAGCACTAAATGCTTAGCTTAATGGTCTTTGAATCTTGAAAATAGCATGTGTAGTTTTAAAGTTATTAGTAATCAAAGTTTGATACTTTTTTGATTATTGAAAAAAAATGATATATGAACAGGAAAATGCCCCCAAAATCTTTTGCATTTCTTCATACTTCTTCCCTTAATTTCAGACCTTCAAAATGTTCAAAATGCCCTTTCCAGCTTGAAATTGGTAGGAAGTGAGGTAAAAATCAAATCCTCTTCAATAGAAATATCTTCGTTTTTTCCAAGAGAATTGGCAGAGGGTTAAAAACAATGGATTTACATAAGAGAGTAGAGACTATGTCCTGTTCCTACATCATAAGAGTAACACAAGAATTTGCATGTTTGTACACACAAATTTTAAAAGATGAAAAATGGCCATAATTTAATCGATTTTGATGATTGTTTTGCTTTCTTCATGGTTTTTTTAGGGGATTTTAAATCATTATAGCTATAATGTTGCATCTACCTGTCGATATACCTTTAAGTAAGAATCATTTTACCAAAGATGAGACTCGGATTATTGATCAGGAGGGGATGGAGAGTGCTAACATACGCCCTGCAGGCTCAATGAGTGCCCAGACAAGACTTGAATAAAGTGAAATGTTACCCTCACATATAGTGTTACAGCTACAAATTTGTGGTGAATTTGTTTTGTGTTAGTTTTATTTTAAATAACTTATTTATAATTGAGAGGTGGGTGAGTGGGTTATAGAATAGAACCCGGTTTTCCAACCTCCCTCAAAACCGCTTCTGTAGATCTAGCTCAAATGTAGGGGGATATGCGATTGAAACTGCGATTGGTGTGTTGCTGGAAGTTGTAGGGGCTGAGAAAATGGGAGATAGGGTGTTGGTTTTTTTTCTAATACTAGAGGGTTGGGCGGGAAATGTAAACTATGGGCAGAAAGAGGTTTGAAAACCGTAGAGATCGCGCCATGTCCAAGAATCATGGGATGCGGGAATGGTTAGTTGAATTTTCTATCAAAAAAAGTTGCATGGGCTTAACGCATAAGAAACAACGACGAAATGTAGCCACGCACTCCATTTGTATGAATTGGTCGAGGAGTGACATGTGAAGAAACATGTGGATCCCACAATATTCATAGGCCTATTTATCCCGCGATAGATCTTTGCCAGCTCAAGGCATCAGGCACCTCGAATTAAATGCTGAATATATAAAGAAATAATAGATTGATTAATATTTTAAACCTTTTTTTGCTGACAATTGTGCATCTTTTAATTTTTTATTTTGATTTTGTAAATCATAAAAATAAGAAAAAGTTTTCGGCGAGTCAATTGTCTTTACGTGAAAATTGGACATCATTTAAAATTTTTGAAACATTTTTGATTATTTTAGTTAAGTGAAATTGATATAAACATCTCAGTTTTGAAAGCATATTTGGCTACAAATCAGTCTCAATAGAAAATTTCAAAAAAGTAAATTAATTGATTTGTCATTCTGGCGCAGATATTGTTCACAGTTTTGAAATTGGTTCTTCAAGCAGTCAAGACGTAGATTGTAATTTCTGCATATTTTTAAATTTTGGAAATCTTTAAAGGCAAGATATCGTGTTCACATGGGCAGTAATATACAATAGAAGTCAGCGTTTCTGATTGGTCTTACACAAATAACGACGACTAATCAATACCCGCCGCGGAAGTAACCATGCACCACTGTACACACACACACACACGCACATACACACACACACAATGCGTACAGTACGTACTTAATTAGAAACGATCCACATCCGTATGTAACATAAAGGTATGAATATCACAATTTTACGATTATAACTAAGACGAGATTGTCTCTAGACTATAGAAAAAGTTTTTTTTTTCTTTTTTCGGCGGGTATTTATGTGTTGCCGTCACGTGACAAATGGCATTGGTTAAACAAAATTAAAATCTTAAGAAGAAAAAAAACAATCAATATTTGGGCCAGGTCTTTATGTGTTGTCGGCGTTACCTGATAATTATCCATCTTTGAAAGATTTCGCAAAAGGTTTGCATATTTTGAATTTTTCGAAAAATTTCACAACATTATGGCAAGAATTGATAGATATGAAAATCTCGAAAAATGTGATCATGTCATACTATGAAAATTGTTGGATTCAGAAAAAATGCCTTTTCTTCCTTTAAAACTGTAATATTTTGCTTGTTCCGTACAGAAACAGATCACGTGATATTTGCACAATTTTTTTGAAATTTTTGAAAGATTCTTTTTACAAACATAAATATTTGAGGATACAGCAGGTTAAGGGCTAACGCAACCCCCCCCCCCCCCCCACACACACACACACCCCACCCCTTCTTCAACACCACTCCCCCACATCCGTTTGAAAGTAAACTGATATAAAAAAACAATGAGATATTTGGCTAAAATGGGGCTCAAATTGTTAAGCTTAAGCCTACCTAACACTAAATTTTCCAACCTTAAATTGCATTTTTAAGCCTAACATCAATATTATTAATACTAACGTAAATTTTGAAGACCTAACCGTGAAACTTTTAAACCCTTACACGGAATAATAAGCCAAACACTGATTTTTCAATCCTAACGCAAAATGTTTAAGACATAACTGTGAAATTTCAAACCCTAACTTCCATTTTAAAGTTAACACTGATTTTTTTTAACCCTAACGCAGAATTTTAAGACAAAACCGTGAAATTTTAAATTCTAACATGCATTTTTAGGCCAAAGACTGATTTCTTTTAACCTAACTCTGAGTTTTAAGACCTAAACCGTGAAATTTCAAACCCTAACGTGCATTTTTAAGCTCAACAATGATTAAAAAAAAACAAAAAAACCCTGAAGCAGATTTTTAAGACATAACCGTGAAATTTCAAATCCTAACATGCATTTTTAGGCCAAACACTGACTTCTTTTAACTCTAACGCAGATTTTTAAGACAACCGTGAAATTTCAAACCCTAACCTGCAATTTCAGGTCAAACACTGATTTCTCTTAATCCTAGCGCAAATTTTTTAAGCCCAAAACTTGAGGTTTTTTTAACCCTGACGGGAAATTTTGTAATCATACATTAATGAAAGATACGACATATTAAGCGACATTCTTGTAAACAAAGCGGACTGTCTGAGTGTATGTATGTATGTATGTATGTATGTATGTATGTATGTATGTATGTATGTATGTATGTATGTATGTATGTATGTATGTATGTATGTATGTATGTATGTATGTATGTATGTATGTATGTATGTATGTATGTATGTATGTATGTATGTGTCTGTGGCAGCGAGCTTGTAAACACGATATCTTAAAAACAATACACTGGATCATGTCACATGCAGTACACAGATAGCCGATTGTCCGTAGATGAATATGCCCTACTGTCTTTGGTGGTGATGTCATGCATATTAATGAGTAGGCGGGCTTAATTTAAAATTCTTGAAACACTCGTATTCAACAAATGCATGTTTGTTTTGTAAACGCATTTGGTTTAATTATATTGTTAGCTCGTGGGTACGACTTCGTGGTATTAAAACGTTGAGTTTCATTTATTTGCTTAGTTGGCGGAGCTTAATATGAATTTGTTGAAAAGAGCTTGCAAACACTGTAACTCAAGGACAATACATTAGATACAGGTCATATGTGGTACTGTACACAGATAATCCATTGTCTATTTGTGTGCCCTACTGTTTTGGTTTTGATGCCATGCATATTACCAAGGGAGGGGGGGGGGGGAAGGAGCTTAATGTAAAAAGTATTGTCAATATATTAATATTGTCAGTTGTTGTGTACATGCTTATGTTGTCAACAGGTTCTATCACTAACATGCGTGCCTTAATGTGAAAATGCTCTAAAAAACTTGTGAACTGATCGCACACATGTCATATGTTGTACACAGGTGAGTCCGTATATGTGACCTATTGGTTTGGTAGTGATGTCATGTTGGTGGGGCTTTAAGTACAATTATTTAAACAGTGATAAATGTGCAGCCGTATGCATGTTTTGCATCATACTTGTAATGTTTTTTACAGGTTCTATTTTATTGATATGCATGGTGGACATGGCTTATGAATATATGTTAGTACATATCATCATATGCAGTGACAGTTAGTGTAAAACTTGAAACTCAACCAACAATGAAATACTGCATCGGAACCACTAAACATTTGGGTTTTCTCTTTAATTTTTTTAATTTTATTTATTTGTATTAAATGTACTGATCGGTCCTGTAAGTACAAGGATGAAATACGTATTTTAAATGCATGGGTTTAACAAGAAAATTGTCAAGGGGACTTTTAACATTGCCCTTTCATCCGTTGGGGGCAGAATTTGAATATGGGGGCTACTGTTCCATCCTCCCCACCCTGGCTAAACAACTTGTTAGATAACTTATAATGTTGGGTTCAAACAGATATGACAAGGTGAATTATGTGCCTGACCAAGTAGAAAACTCAGACATAAGAGAGTTCTCTGTTTCGCCGGGAACTGTTTGATGGTATTGTTTTAACTCCCTATTCCCTTCCTGCGCCACTTGGTAGAATATACACCAAAAGTAAATAAATGGTTTAACACAACCGTTACATTTGACATGTTTGAATTGAGGATGTGGCACTGTGACAGTCTATCTTCGCGAAATGTATTTCAGAAAAGAATGCTCTTGTTTTCCTTTTCCTTCACAGGCAGTTAGGAAGAATTATTCAAAAGAATGCAAATGTCATGGAATATCAGCGAGCTGTGAGACAAAAACTTGTTGGAATCAAGTGGGTCCCTTTGAGGACATCGGGGACGAACTGAAACATAAGTACGAAAGGGGAGTACCTGTCACCCAAGAAAATAGAGCTGACGGTAAAATTGTTCTTGTTGCTAAGGAAAATTCGAAACGTCAACCTAGGACTGTTAAAGGACAAATTGTTTACAATGAGAACTCTCCTGATTTTTGTGATAACAATGACTTTTCACATGGAACGGCTGGAAGAGAATGTAACATAACATCAGACTGCAACGTCATTTGCTGCGGAAGAGGCTACAACATCAAACCAAAGACTGTGTATGAGAAGTGCAAATGTGTTTTTACTTGGTGTTGTGAAGTTCATTGTAACCAGTGTGCCAAGGAGATGGAGGTTGCCTATTGTAGACATTAATTTTGTACGAGTTTATAGAGGTCTTAACTCGTACTTAACTTGACATTAGTCATTTGGCTGAATGTGTGGCTAATTAAAATGACGTGTTTATTCTTGTACTTAATTTGATTGTCATATTGCGCATGTAACTAAGTTTGTGACGTTTGTTATCGTCGTTATGCTTAGGAGAGAGAGCTTTCTACTGAAGACTTCAACAATGAATTATGGAGTATATATATATATATATATATATATATATATATATATATATATATATATATATATATATATATATATATATATATATATATATATATATATATATATATATATATATATATATATATATATATATATATATATATATATATATATATATATATATATATATATATATATATATATATATATATATATATATATATATATATATATATATATATATATATATATATATATATATATATATATATATATATATATATATATATATATATATATATATATATATATATATATATATATATATATATATATATATATATATATATATATATATATATATATATATATATATATATATATATATATATATATATATATATATATATATATATATATATATATATATATATATATTCATATATATATTTATATATGTACCGAAGTATATTATAGAAGTAAGGAATGCCATTTTTTCTTAAGCAACAGTGACGATGGAAATGGGGGATTGAGGCCAGTAGCGTAGCTAAGCAAAAGGGAGGAGGGGGTGGGAGGGCAGTGGCGGCGCCAAGATTTTGGTCATGGGGCAAGAGAGGGACAGTTTTGTCTCATGGGGAAAAGCCAATAAATCGGACAAATCATGTCACTTTCCGAAATTTATTGGGGAAGTGGGGAAAATGCCCCCTCCGTAGAACCGCCACTGGGGGACGAAATTTCCAAAAAATGTCGGAAAATTTGCACAATAGAAATTCAGTATGTTGAATTGTTTTGGTAATCCTGATGTCTTAAGAGTTCAGTTGTATACCAACCATCTTGGAAAAAAAGGATCACAACATTTCTGAAAACCGAATTTAGGCCTATTTAAAGTCAGCAGTTTTTTCTCAAAATACCCGACTTTTCTCAAATTTTCCAAAGGTTTTCTTCAAAATATCCGACGCTTGTCCTTAAAATATCCGACGTTTTTTAAAATTTCAGAAGTTTGTCCTCAAAATATCCGTCTTTTCCCTCAAACTTTCCGAATTTTTTTCTCAAATTATTCGATTTCCGAAGATTTTACTCAAACATGTCAAACTATCCGACCAAAATTTCGGAAGTGTTTTCTTAGAATACGCAACATTTCATCAAAAATCAAAATTTTCAAAGTTTGTCCTTAAAATGTCCGACGTTTTCCTCAAAATATCTGACGTTTTCTTCAAAATTTCCGAAGTTTTTCCTCAAAATATGCGATTTTCCTAAAATATATGAACTTGTATGCATATACTTAAGTGCTTAAGCAGAATGACTATTGTCTAAATCTTTAAGCCACCAACGGTTATGAAGCCACCAATGGGCATGGAAATATAACATACCGGTATTGATTTTAAAAATATTCTTTTCCTTCATATGGTTCGTTTCATATGGAATATATTGCGTGGCCCGTTAGAAAATTGGGGCGTGGTGGTGAAGATGGGTGAGGTGGGGTGCGAAGTGTCCCCTGCATATGCTATTGTATGATATTAATCATATTTCAGATACTAAGAAGTAAATTATGTGACATTCTACTTACTATAGAATAAAGGCGAAACGCAATACATAATGGAAATGAGTTGTGCATTCTTTAATCTCATCATCATGGGATCGCGGTCTTGATATCGGGTAATTTCGGGTTATCGGGTTATCGGGTTTGGATGTACACAAAAACAAGTTTGTGGTCGTGTTTTCCGAGCGGAAGGTCAGGGGGGGGGGGGAGGGGGGTAAACATCCTTACATCAAATAAGTTTTGTCCATTGTTTTAATTTAAAGCCAGATGTAGCTTGAGCTCCCACTTTGTTTTTTGCTTCAAAGGGCCTTTTTTCAGTCTAAAGTATCCCAGTTAAAGCAGTTTAAAGAGGGAATGTGCCCCAATTCAGAAGAAGGGCCCTTTCAAATATGGGGGAAAATACCCTTTAAAATGATTATTCTTAATCTTTTCATTGAAGCTTTCCACATATATCGTATTTTCCTGCTGTTGTAGAAACACTTCCAAATGCGGCCATTTCTATATGAGAGCCTCATCACATGTTTGATAACGAAACACATTTTTCCAGTTCGGGAAAATATTACAATGGATACCCCTTCAAGTGTCATTACCAACCGAAGACTCGACATGGGCTGTTTCTAATATTTACCAAGTTTCATTGATTTTATGTAAGAAAATGATGAAATTTCCCTGAATCATTCTGAAGACCTCTTGTTCTGTTATTTGCTTTGACACATTATTTGGGATCCATAATCCTACTGCAGATTACAGGGTGGGCGCCAAATGGAGATTTCGTTGCTCTTCTTATCCGTCAGGGGGCGTAGGAAGGGTCACATCTCGGGAGGGCAAGCCCCAAAACTTTTCCCGGTGACAGGTGGAAAAACTGCACTGGAAATTAAGTTTCCATTAAAGTTGCTCTAATCGGGACTCCCCTTCGGTTTCCTGAAAATTCTCTTCATTTTCGGAAATTTCCTTCATTTTGTTGGAAAATTTTCTTTACCTGTTCAATTTCGGGAAAATTTCTTTAAATTTTGGCCAGTTTTTGGAAATGTTGGCCAGTTTTTGGTAAATCTGAGGAAGATTTCGGTAAATTTTGGCCAGTTTTGGCGAAATATCCAATAATTTTACCACATTTTTCAAGTTTGGGTTAATAAGTTTCTAATTTGACCTCCTAACTGGGCAGAAAGCATGCAATCGGGAAGATGAAATCTGTTCAGATTGGCAGATTGCCACATCCCCCGCCCCTCCACTCCCCCCCCCCTTGTACCTCAGTGGCGTAGTTATTCTTTTCCACGAGGTTAAAGATCAAATCTACTAAGATATAAGCTTTAGGCTAACATTGTTAAACAGGCAGAGGATGACATTTCCCTAGAAAATGAAGAAAATGCAAACTCGTGGGGTCTGGAGCGAAGCCCTGTTAAAGGTTCGAAGGTAGGGGAGGGGGAGGGGGTGGACAGGAATCCCCGGATGCGCTGAAAGTGTTATGATTTTTATCCCCCCGAATAGCTTTAAAATAGACGTGGCCAAAATTCAAATCAACGAAACAAGATATTTTACAATTCTAACGTTAAAATTGATATAAGATAAGCATTTAGAGGATAAATTTCTCCTAAAAATTGAGAAAGTGCGGGAAAAATATTATTAAACATATGCCTGTATTTGGATAGAAAACGGTAACAAAAGGATGGCCCGAAGGCAGGAAAAATGGTTATCCGCATATTTGTACATGTAGTCTTCCGCCAATTTTCGTATCACAAGTTTTTCTTTGATTGTTCACAACTTTGCCAGAATTTTGCTGTACATTTTGCCCGAATTCTTGGTTGCCAACAAAATTGGGGGATCTGTGCCACCTGCCCCGGTCACATACTTGCCGAAGTACAACTTATTCAAACTCTATTGCGTAGCGATATAGGGGCAGTTTGGGTTGATGCCTCCAGAGATTTTATGGGGGAAGGGGGGTGGTACATGTCAAAAAAAGATATTTGTAAAGCAAACAAAAGATCATTGATCACACTTGCACACCTGGCCAATGTTTTTGACTCCAGAATATTGAAAAATGAGGGGTTGAGTAAAGTGGCATTGTACTCACTTGTTACTTGGAGTCGAAATGTTGGAAGTAAAATTTGACAATCAAACTTACCAAATCATAATTTGAAATCCAATCACCGCGCTGATGTTATGACAAATCTGTCGATGACTGATTCCACGTCTGGAAAATGGGCCCTATAAATTTGTAATAGAATAAGTGCCTCCAGTCGGGCTTTCGTCATTGTTGACTGAATAGCTGTAAGGGTTCTTTCCATTTTTGAAAAGACTCTCTCGGCCTGTGCAAAAGTCACTGGCAAAGTTGCCAGCAACTGGAGCAACAGTGATATGTTAGGAAACATTTCAGAGCAATGATCCAGGGAACAGACGGATAAAGATGGTCGGGACTTGACAGGAACATTTTCCCATTTCTTCCTCCATAACATGTATTCGCCCTTAACAATTATGAAAGGATCTCTGATCAAACTTGATACACCTCAATAGCAGGAGTCAAAGCATTCCACTGCCTCTCACCGTCAGCTTGTTTGGCGAATTCCATACAATTTGGTACAATGTAGTTAAGTTTCATATTCTGTTGTTGATGTGGTCCAAATCTGTGCTTGAGGTCTCCAATAATGGAGTCTATGGCTAGATAAAAAAAAAGTTCACTCTGTAATAGCTTTCAGTGGTGTTGTCCGATGTTTGAGCATTTGGTCGGTATGAGCTTTTAGCAGCAATGCGTGGTTTTCGCAGTTCCACCTCCATCACATCTTGTGCGACTGATTTTGCCTTTTGATACAGGTCATGGAACTCCCCTTCAGTTTGCAATTCTTTGAGAATAGACTGGGGACGGTTTACTGAGGCTAACGCTTGGGATAAATCTCTCCCCCTTTCTTCCTTCTACTGTTTGTAAGACTCGGGAAACTGGTAGCATCAATCCTGACAGTTTCTCCAAAATGACTGAAGCAACTGCAAATTCTGAGTTGCACACCGATGTTTCGAGGCTTTCTGCTTTGTTTCAGTCGCAAGGTGATGCCCAGCATTTGAATTCCGATAAGGCATCTAGTGTATATTTCAAAAGTTGCATAAATGTTACAACTGCTGTGTGTCGTTCCACAAAACGTGTTTCGCACAACGTAATCAGGTGCTTCTTGGTCATGGAAATACCTGAGTCACTTTCTATGAGACTCTTCAACAGATCCAAAAAAAATTTGCACTTGCTCGAAAAGTCGATGAAATTTCTCGCACAACATTTTCTGCATTTCGAATAGGAGGTACCTTGATTGCAGCGGAAGCACTCAAATTTAGGCAGTGCATGGCGCAATGAAAATAAAAGGCCAATGGAGCTGCCTTTTTTATTGTTGCTGAAGCACCAATCCGTTCACTGCCCATGGCTCCTACCCCATCATAGCCTTGTCCCACACAAAGAGACAGATCCAAACCGAGCTCACAAATCTTTCTTAGCAACGTTTCTCCTATAGCGATGCCACTCAACTTGGTTTCATTATGCTCATTTTTACCGGGTTTATTAGATTTGATGTCAGAAATCAAGTCCAATACCATTACCGTGTCCTCATGAAATCTCCAAATTCCAGAATCGCTTTTTGAAACATACCTTATCAATTGCCAGTTGTTCCCTTTTTTGGCGATCCATTGTTTCATCAGCTATGATAGACCAGAACTGTACTTTATTGATGTTAGCAACAAAACTTTCCCCAATCATGTCACCAGCAACGCAAATAAGTTCATTTTGAATCGAGGATGATAGGTAGGTTGCATTAGCATGGGAAGTTTTGATATGGTCCTTCAAAAGTGAATCCCCACTACGAAGTCGAAAACGAAGTAAAGCCCTAAAATTTCCGTCATTTTCTGTTGGTTCATCTCCGCTGATAGAAATTGTCCCTAGTTTACCTCTGTGGCCTCTAGGGGAATGTTTTGTCGAAAACAGGTGAGAACTGTATCAATAATTGGACGAAGGCGATCTCTGTTTTGCTGAATCTCCCGCTTGTAAGATTCATTAATGTGTCCTCTAATATCTGTTCCATGTTGAATCACTGTTTGTCGAAAGTCTTCCATTGCAACTACGTTTTCTTTGTGGTATTCAGTGGCCTGATGACTTGATAAAGCTCCATTTTTGCCTGTTAGATCATCAAATTGTGTAAGGGGTTTTGAAACCAATTTTTCTGGTAGCTGACCTTTTCCACTATTTCTACCACCTACTCCACTACAACCTGAAAATAACACACATGGTACACAAAATACTCCTTCCACCCCTTCAACTATGCTTATGCTCAACCATGGAACTTCTCACAATGATGGAGAAGCAAATGCCTCTTGCGCATTTTTCCTGATTTCATATGAGATGAAAAAGGAAAATCTTCTTCCCTTGATGGTTTCCATGGGATAAAAATTTAGCTCGGTCTTCTTCATTTAAACTTTGTGAAAGTACAGCATAACCAATGCCATTGTCAGCTGCTTTTGTAGAAACGGTATCAGTATCAGCACTACATTGTTGGAGTGGTTGGTCTGATGTAATGCCAGCTCCAGTTTCACCCGGGGGAACAGCGTTTTACCTTGTGCCCGCCAAACCATACAACGCAAATATGATTAGTCAATAGCAGTCCTTTACCCTCTATTTTTGTATAAGCTGGTTCCTGACCAGCATACAGCGACATGCTAGTATATGGTCAGGTTGTTTATCTGACTAGCAACAGCCCTGAATTCCAATAGGAAAATGACGTTATTGTTTGTAGCCTAGGCAAGCAATTTTCATAATTTTAGGCACACATATTTTCCTTCAACTATAATCTGGAGTTGACGGGAGAATCATGATATTGCTAGCTTGTCTAAAGCACTTCCCGCCATCATATTTTTCTCGACAATGAACATATATAACAAATGTGTTTGCTCCACCCACACCGACGATGACAAATAGTTTGATAAAACTCGTGGAACTAGTTTTAGGTAAGCCTATATTAAAGACGATAGAAGAACAACAAATGGTCACTTATGTATACATATCATTAATACATTTACTGGATTGGGCATACATTACCTTCATCCGTGTTTTCTTTTTTCTTTTTTGCAAAGCCATATGCGAAAAGTGACATTTTCAAAAGTCAAGTTCAATTAATTACCACCTTCAGAGATCAGACAAATTGATTTCTATTTGTAGAAAGTTTTGAGCAAAATGATGGGGCACTTCCAGTACTTTGTTATCGCAAAGCAGTAGCAGAATGGCGCCATCTTTAATCGTCATCGAGTAAGAACAGGCTTGGCAAGTTCACGGCTCTTGACAAATTAAAAATTGCGTCAAAATTTTCTTTAAAAATTTGAAATAATTTTTGTTTTGTTTTACAGGGATACTGCGAATTTGCATTGCAGGGAATGCAGGGAAATTCGCATTTCATGTATGCGCATCTGTACCTTACATAAGCATATAGGTGTAATTTATTTTTTGTTAATATGGGATTGGGGGGGGGGGCATGGCCCCCGTGGTCCCCCTCTGGTTACGCCAGTGGGGAAGGTACTATGGTTTCCCTTCCCCACTTTTGCAGAAACACCGTTATCAAGGCCCCTGGGATTCCCACTTTTTTGACATTGACATCAAGATTCACGGTTCCTTTTTGGAGGCTAACAACGCCACTACAACCATCAGCATTTCACATACCTGCCCAATTAAGCAGTTAATAGGGTGACCGAAAATCATGTTATCAGCATTCATGCCGGGTCGGAAGGATGTTATTGTTATAATCTATCCGAATCGGGTTTGATTCAGATATCATATCTCTGATATAAACAGTGCATCCAACATTTAACATCTCTGCGCGACTAAGATCAGTACCTAAGAACCATGTTGTCAGCATCATGCCGAGTCGGGCAGTCGGGAGGGCATGACCCCGATTTCTAGCCAAGTCGGGAATGATTCCGATAAAACAAATTTAAACAGTACATTCGAAATCTTACATCAATATGACTAATATCGGTGCCCAATTAAGTATCATATTGGCAGCATCATGCCGACAGGGAGCTGAGGGCATATTGACCTCAATGTCCGAATATTCTGATAATGTCTATAGAGAGTTGGATAAGAATGATACAAAAGTTAAACCCAATTTTAAGCAAAATGGTTTATATTATCACAGTCCAACAAAAATAAAAAATACTGATGACAAGAATCCAACTGATTGGAACTGAGAAAATTATTTCATGGCGGAAATTTCTTCACGCCTCCGTAGATGCAGATATGTGGTTCATTAGCTTGACGACCAACAAAGCGATTATGTCGTCCGTGGACTTTTGTATGCATACATATGCAAATTCTGCTGTAAAAATCAGTTGTCCGTCCGGGCAGGTCAGCTAGGTAGATATCATGGTTGTCCGGATAATGTTTTTGGTTGTCCTGGGCTGCGCTTTTTTTTTCTTCTGCAGACCAGAATTGTTATTACAGATTGTTTCAGCCAATCATATACAAGAATGACGTTGACGTAATTAAATATAAATATTCATATACAACTTTAGGATGCGGTTGGCGTCATTTTACTCTCTTGTGCGGCGGGCTTTACAGGACATTTGTTTTTACGGTGGCATCTTTAACAATATTCTAGGACAGTGGTTATGCGCATACGTTACAAACTGAGCGTGACGAGCGAGTATACATGATGTCAGGACTCAAACGACTCTCTAGAAGCATTAAGCCCGCCGCACACGAGAGTAAATGGCAGACCGTCAACCGCCACTCGTGGCAGTTGACATCTGGCATTTACTCTCGTGTGCGGGTAATTTTTTTGAAGTAAATAGCATTGCGCACCCGAAAGTCAAAAATCCAACATGTTGGATTTCCATGGCCACTCGTGTCACTTTACTCCTCGTGTGCGCCAGACCGACGCCATTTACTTTCGTCTTTATGCCACTGCGCATGCGTGAAAATTACGTCACAATCAGTCTGGGAGTGTCTTAAAAATGTTTGTGTATCACATTTTTTTTTATCCCCATTGAAAATCCTCGTGCCTCCCTGACTTCATGCAGTAATAAAAACAAAGCCTAAAGTCATTTACCTTTTTGGTCGATTATTGTCCCCTCCCCTACAAAAGAAAAAACAAAACTATGAGTGTCCCCTCCCTTACTTTGGAAACCTGGTGCCGCCACTATCGGCCTAATACTTCATCATTTCATGCAGGGATGGCGCCAGGCGGGGAGAGCATACCTCTAGCCCGGCCCCCGTCTGGGAATATTTTAGCAATGATCTGTCATCGGGGAGGGATAGAAAATTAGTGTGTATGAAGTGATAAAATAGACTTAAGCCCCTATAACCTTTTTCGAATGTCAGAACTTCCCCCTCCCCCTCCATCTCTTGGTTGGGGAAATCCTGCCGGGCCCCCAAGAATAACAGCAATTCCTTGGGCGAGAAAGGGGAACATGGTTTACCCCCCGCTTGGAAATGTTTTCAAACCTCTGAAAATTCACTACCAAATTTGGAAACTTGGTAAATTTTACAAAATATTTGATTTATTTTTCAAGATTGAAGATTCAGACGATTTTTTCAAAAAATTGATTCAACATATCATTAACAAATTTGTGGTCAAATCATACAGGCACTTGCTGCATGGCACAGCCATAGAATACAGGTTCACCTTGATATTGTCCCCGGATGGGCAGCGCACCCGAGATCAAATGTCAAATTAATCATAAATCATCATTAGTCTAACGTTCTTTAATAAATCTCAATGAAGATATTAGGTAAATTTTACACCTCATCGACTTCAGAAGTTCTCGAAAAAGCTCAAATTATAAAGAATTAATAATTCCAATATCATTTCCAAAGTATACAACTTTAGAATTACAGAATTTGACAAGCAAAAAAATATTAAGTGCTGAACTTATTAGCAACAATTTAAATTATGGTCACTGCGCATGTCCCAATCGGGAGAGTGGACCGGAATGTTCGTGCAATTTCCTTCATTTTCGAGAAGTTTTTTTCGTAAAATGTCCTCTCACTTATTTACGTCTTTTACCTCTACCTCTTCCACTCACATTTTCGTGAAATTGGCTTCAATTTTAGAGAAATGTTGCCAAATTTTACTAATAACTTGACCCCCTTCCCCACCGAGGCTCCCTTTAAAAATTGTTTTTGGACCATGATAAGAGACATTTTTGCTGAGACAAATGATCAAATTTGGCCCCCCAATGTCAAATATTTTCCTACGCCGCTGGAGTAAAATGCGTGTCCCACCCCCAAACATGTAGACTAACACATGACTAGCAGTGTAGCCACTGCTATTACATACCACGTTACCCCATGGACGTGTCAATGAGGTGGTGCATAGGCTTTGGGCATGAGGGTCATATACGTGAAAATGCACAAATACAAGATCTTACAGTAGCAAAATTCAGAAATACTAAAAGTATAAGACTTCAAATTCAATGCTTCATACTCAAAACGTGAGAATATGTATATAAATATATATATATATATATATATATATATATATATATATATATATATATATATATATATATATATATTTATATATATATATATATATATATATATATATATATATATATACACATATATATATATATATATATATATATATATATATATATATATATATATATATATATATATATATATATATATATATATATATATATATATATATATATATATATATATATATATATATATATACACATATGTATATATATATATATTTATATATATATATATATATATATATATATATATATATATATATATATATATATATATATATATATATATATATATATATATATATATATATATATATAAATATATATATATATATATATATATATATATATATATATATATATATATATATATATATATATATATATATATATATATATATATATATATATATATATATATATATATATATATAGTTATATATATATAGTTATATATATATAGTTATATATAGTTATATATAGTTTAGTTTCGCGTATTGGTAATTTACGCAAATTGTTGGATTACAATTTTGTTATTATAGATTTAAATTTATTGTTACCTTTTGTGCACTTTTAGTTCATTAAACAAATATCTCATTAATATAACAACTTTGATTTTGACGTCATTCATGGATCAAGTGCAATTTTGTTTTTTTAAACTGACAACCATATGCCATGCACACAATGCATGCAGCATGCAAGTACTTTTCGCCATACCGGCGCGGTACGGTACCGTATATCATGCCGATGCGTTTATTACTCATTGAAACGTTAAACTTAAAAGCATTTTGAAAGAATTACTGCCTAGCCTTATTGATGCCGTTATGCGTTACGCCTAGGCCCTACCCTAGTTGGTGATGGTCGGCTAACACCGTAGTCCTATTAATTAATAATAATTTAACGTTGGCGATGGGCCTAGCCACATTACGTCCCCGTTTTATGATGAATATTGCTGTCTGCCGTTTAATAAAGGTTAGCCAAAAGCGTATGTAGTCTGGTAGTCGGACATCTGTCTGTCTGTGGTCCTAGAGACTTGCAATAATTGACTAAGGTGGATATAGGTATAGCTATTGAAGCGTAGTTCAGGGTCGGGATTCTCGTGTAGTATGAAAAAGGGCTGAAGACTTACCAACTTAACCTATTCAAATTCAGACCTAACCGTTAGGCCTACATTCTTGCAAAACCAAATACATGTTGGAACTTGACAGACAAGAATTTAGGCTATGAGTAACTTGTTATGACTTGCTTAAGATTAGTCGCCCAGACCTAAATTGATTCGCCTGGTGGTTTGTATATACTGCTATTTTAAACAAAACTTTGTAAATAATTCATTAGGAATACTGGAAACCCATATTTGTGAAACTAATATTATTTACGCCAAATATAAGGTGAAGGCAAATAACTATGTTGGCTATACACACTAGCCCTATGACACATGTTATCATTGTTACAATTGGGTTCATTTTATCAGGAAAAGCTATGAACTCTTATTATCAGTTTATCATGTTCAACCCAATGAATTGGATAGTTTTGCCATGCCTATCACAAACCTATGAAACTGTTTGGTGTTCAAGGGGAAAACATTAAATACTTAAATTTTGTTTAGGGTTAAGAAAGTATGCGTTGTGACATACGTTTTTGCCCTTGAAATGTCAATTTTGCGACAGCTTCCGGGGGCTTCGCCCCTGGACTCCTACCGGAGCTTTGCCCCTGGACCCCACCAGGGGCCCTTAAACGGGCCCCTGGACCCCATGCCAACAAGTCGAGCGCTTTGCGCTGGAAATGACACCTTTGTCACCTCAAGTACACCACTAATTATCGTATTGCTTCAATTCAATCCCCCTCCCCCACCTCCGAATATGAAAATATTGGCTACGCCACTGCCGGCGCCTGCATGTCGAAAGGGCAATCCAATTTGGCAGATTATTTTGCAAACACTTTACCAAAAATAATTATGTATAATCATTATAAGATGAGTTTGTCGATGCATAAAAGGTATTATATTACAATTCAGAATGCAGGAGGGGCATTTTCACCACACCACCTTGCCCCGAAATAGAGGGCACTTTTCCCCCGTTGTCTTCGTGAGGTGAAGGGCATGGGGATATCGCCCCCGTTGTCACAAGCTGCAGGTGTCCTTGGGGACATTTACTCTTGTATCTTGAGCCCCATTAATACAAGTGTGAGCCATGCCAATGAACACCAAATGTTTGAAGCTTGCCTCTTAGTGGAATAAGTAAAACCTCGAGTCGGCTCGTTCACACTCCCCTCCCCCTTCCCCAAAAAAAAAGATGTCAAAAATCAATCAAATTTGAACATTTCACTGACAGGATTTTTCATTTTTGGGGGACTAAGAACCTCTCTCAAGAACTCATCGTTACTAACCAGTTCAGCAGTTACGCTCAAAGGCGGCAGAACCGGGGGCACAGGGGGAACGTACCCCTACTTTTCTCAAATGATTATACAGTGCCCTATTTCAAAGAAAAAGAGTGCCCTTTTTCTGAACCGGGAAAGAGTGCTCTGTTTCAGAAGGAAAAGTGCCCTTTTGATGAGTATTACTAAGTTCTCCTTGACAGCTTGATCATGTTGATTGTATTACTGGTATATCAAAAATAAATACTGCCCTTATACCCTCTTGAGTCACGAATTCTAAATCTGCTGTATGAGTCTTTTTTCTCGTCTCAGTAAAATCGGCCAAATATACGCCACCTTTGGTAAAAAATGAACGTGCCCTTTAAAACATTGAACAACTTTTTCTTCAAAGACTATATATCTGATTTTTCATTGAAGAAAGTATTACAACTATCGCCCAAAAAAAGACTAAAATTGTAAAATTTCACGCGTACAGATTTCTAATTTTTTCCCAAAGACAAAGCTTGGTCCAACAGCCCAATATATTGAACTTTTTCATACTTAAAATAACTTCACCTCTGACTACCTTTGTTTTCTCAACTTACAATTATTAAAAAAAAAAAAAAAAACTCTTTCAAATAGGGCCTATCTAGAGTGTGCGAGCGGCCCAAATTTAATTTGTCTTTGAAACGCATGGTTCATGCAGAGCAAAACTTAGTATTTGGAACCGGACCATTATCATGGAATTAGCTCGTCCCTATTTTGACATAGTGGCGAATGTGCGAAAGTAGTTTTTCGTTTTGACATAGTGGCGAATGTGCAATTAGCAAAGTTTATTGCAAATTACTCTAATTTACAAGTATCTGTTTTTTTGTGTTTCTGTCATTTGTTTATCATTTACAGTTTAAATAATTTATTACTTATAGAAAACGAGAAATATTAGTAATATAAGTTTAAAGGCATTTGTCACTATGTCAAAACGAAAAGAAAAAAAGACGCTTTTATAGTCGACCCTATATTCGCCACTATGTCAAAACAGGGACAAACTGACGCGCCCTCTCCCATCTCCTTTGTAAAGATTAGAAGGTGCCTTTTTGTAAAGAAGTGCTATTTACAATTATTTAAGTCCCTTTGATCTTTTATTTTAAGACAAGCATCACGCAAAAAACCTCAATTTTCACTCCTGGAGCGCCTTTAATTTGGGTTGTGAAAAAATATACAATGGGGACTCTTGCCACTGATTCGCTGAAACCAGGGTGTAAATTTGGGCAATTTGGTCTAATTTATACTGCTACATTTATTTTCAGAAAGAAAAAGATGGCCTCCTAAATAAATTGCTTTTCACATTATCTTAGACATTAAATATATTCCGATTAATGACCAACACAATTAGCTAAACTTGATCTATAAGACCAGGTTCTTTCGATTTCAAAAGTTATGATCATTCTATAAATTTTCCATTTTTTGTAGATTTTGGTATAAAGTTGTTCTAGTTTACCGAATTTTGTACCAAAATACTTTGAATTTTAAAAGCTGTACATTGATAAAAGGAGGTAATTTTGTTTCTTTTTATTTTTTGTTATAGTATTTTTTGGATCAATAAAAGAACTTTCACTGTGGGGATGCACTAGTAATTTTCGGATCAATAGAATAAATTTCACGGTAGGGGATGCACGAGTAATTTTTGGATCAATAAAATAAATATCACGGTGGCTGGGGAGGGGCGGGGTAAGCTATACAACTATACGGGAACTACTGCTGTGGTACATGCCTTGAAAATACGAGAGTACCCCTCAGATCCTGTGCGCCCCAAAATTCAAACATCTCCTGCCGTCCCTGGTTATGCTATTAAAGCATATGAGGCTGAATATGATAAGAAACTGTCATATAAATGCCCACACATGATAGCAGGAAGCTTATGCCCACAGTTCAAAGCGCGCCTCGAAGTAGCTCTGCACTGAGTGTTCTATAAGTAGGCGAATGGACCCAATATTATCTAGGGCTGAGTATATTGCGATATTTTGCCCCATTACCATCTATTAAGTTTGGTATGAACATTCCGCCTCGATGTAAGAAGCAACTAGATTTAAACGTCTGGAATGCTTAATCATTGTGCAATAAAACTGTGACAATCTATGACTATATCCTCGATTATGATGTGGACATCTTAATTATTTGTGAATCTTGGCTCGGTGAAGAAAATCCTGTGGTGATAGGAGAGTGCACACCATCTGAATATTCCCTTTTAAACTTCCCCAGAGTCGGGGATAAACACGGTGGCATTGCTTTAATTTACCAATCTCATTTAAAACTGAGCATTTCACCTTTTGCAGTTAATGCTGATAGGTACACAACTTTTGAACTTGCATGTGTGGCTTACATTGACAAGACATTTCATCTTGTTGCTATATATCGCCTCCCACCTTCTCATAGGAATGGCTTTACTGCAGCCAAATTCCATAAAGAATTTGAACATTTTTCGTGCGACTTAGAAATTATGCCTGGAAAGCATTTGATTATGGGTGATTTAAACATTCACGTTGATGATCCAAGTAAACCTGAAGTTTTGCGATATTTAGCCCTGCTTTCTGAACATAATCTCCACCAGTTTGTTGAAAGGCCTACTCAGAGGTCCGGTCATATTCTTGATTATGTGATCTGTCTAGTTGATGATGACTTGTTGGTAAAATGCAATATATCTCCCAACTTATATGGTTCCGATCATTACATGATTGAATGCTCAATAAATAAGCTGAAACATGCACCAGAAAGGAAAGCTGTCACTATAAGAAATTGTAATGATCTCGATCTAGGTGTTTTTAAGACTGACCTTATTCAAGAGCTTAACGGTCTCAATATGTTGAAAGATCCGAATGTTCAAGCTACCAAGTATAATACAAGGGTGCGCAGAGTTCTTGACAAATACTGTTCGGAGCAGACACGATTTCAACGAACGATTAAGTGTCCTAAATGGTTCAACGATGATGTCCGGTCGGCCCGAACAGAACGCCGCAAATATGAGCGTAAGTGGAGAAAAACACTCAGTGATACTGATCGCTTGAAGTATCTTGAGCAAAATATAGTTGTAAATGAACTTATTGTCAAATCCAAAACAGAGCATTTCAAAAGTATTTTGGCAAATGCTGGGCAAAAACAATGTACAGAATGTACCGTACAGTTAACTCACTTCTCAATAGTTCCACCAAGGCTTTACCAATCTGCCGCTCAAATGAAACTCTCAGTAATAATTTTGCCATTTTTCTTTACTGAGAAAGTGGCGAAAATAAGGTCTAAACTTGATGTGAATGTGATAATGTAAATATATATTATCTTGATACCGGTGAACAATGTTATGATGATGTATCTCTTCTTGATTCTGACGATGATTTATAGTATATGCACAGTACTGATATCTTTGCAAATTTCCACCCTGTAGATGAGGCTGAGATTTGACATATAATTTCTAAGATCCCAACCTAGACAAGTTCTCTTCACCCACTGCCCACTTGGCTCTTGAAGGAATGTGTTGACATGACATAGTAGCTCCTATAATCATGTCTCTGGCAAATAATTCATTTAGTTCTGGTTGTTTTCCATCCATTCTTAGGAACGCAATTCTTTCTCCTCAAATCAAGAAGTCCAGCCTCAATCCGGACGTTTTGAAAAATTATCGACCTGTCTCCAATCTTCCCACCCTTGGCAAGATCCTTGAATATCCAGCAGTCTCTAGGTTTAATGAACATCTTCATTCAAAACATCTTACTGAAGTTTTTCAACCTGCCTACAAACAGGCACATAGTACTGAAACTGCGTTATTTCGTGTTAAGAACGATATATTAAATGAGTTAGATTCGGGTAGAGTTGTTTTACTTGTACTTCTAGGTATGTCTGCAGCCTTTGATACCATTGACCACACTATTCTTATAAATAGCCTTCAGTGTGAGTATGGTATCGGAGATTGTGTTTTAAACTGGTTTAGATCTTATCTTAGTGATCGCAAGAGTTCAGTTTGTATCTCTGGTAGTTATTCTACTGTCCATCCTCTGAAATATGGTGTTCCCCAAGGATCTGTTGCATGTCCTCCGATCTTCAATGCCTATTCGCAGCTTGTTACCCGCATTATCAAACTCTGCAATGTTGCTTACCATATATTAGTGAGATACACATCTCACTCAGTATGCCCTACATGCTACACACTACTTGCAATACTGAGTGAGACAACTCAACACAAACTTCCATTGGGATTTTCATTTCGACCTATCATACGACCAACACTTTTAGAAATTATGATGTTAAAACCATCAAAAGAGAACTGAAGAGCTACCAATTTGATGACAATTATATTGTAAAGTTACTAAATACATTTTTATTTCCTTATATACAACAAAAAGGAATGAAATTAAATGATTTTCGGAGCTAATCGTTAACCTTGACAACTTTGTCCGTCTGACTCGTGACGGGTGTACCAAAGTAACGCACAGCTCAAGCCAGATTACGCTGGCGAGTGTTAGTTTTCAGATATTCGCACTTACAATCTTCTTCGAGAGACAAGTCACCAGCGCGAGAAAAAGTTTATATCACATATTACGATGGAGAAGCATGTTTGATATGCAATAAAATATCATTTAAGCGAAATGAAAAAGAGGTGGCAAAACGGTAAAAAAAATATGTGGGAAAAGAATTTAGGCCTTTCCCCACTCTCCCAAGTTTCCAAAAATAGAATAAGATATTTCTGAAATTTTTGGAAAGAGGATTTTTTCAACACTTTCTGTTCCATTTGTACCAAAACAAGTTCAACTTTTATGAAAGCTAACATGTTGAACTTTCCGAAAATGTGCATATTTCCGAACTCAAATATGCGAATTAGGTCATTGAATTAGCATATTAGGTCTCCAAACATTCTATCTTTATGACACGCTTGTGCCTTGTGGTTAAATAGCAAAAAAATATGAATACAATTTCTGAATCGTCCTTGGAAAGACCTTTTATTTGATACTATTCATGGATTTTTAGGAATCAGAAGAAAAGAAAAGACGCAAATATGAAAAATTTGGTACATTTTGACCTAAAAATGATTCCCCGATTCTGTGAATAATCTATCCAATAGTGTATGGCACTAAATTTTCCAAAAAAATGCATTTTCCCCTTCTATGATGTCCAAAACTTGTAGAATGCAGAAAAACAAGATGTTTACATCATCATTTACAAAAGATAAAATAAAAAATATGCAAATTAGGTCATTTACCTCATTTATTATGCACGAAACTGTTTTTTGTTTATTTCTGACCCATTTTCAGCCATTACAAGCTTCACAGCTACTTTTATGTTGATAGACTATGCTGATTATCTATTAGACACTTACTTCTGTTCATTCCACATGGAATTCATAAGAAATGTTTGCCGAAAAGGTTTAAATTTGTAACGTCTTCTGCTATACCTTGTTGCGGCAAAAAGAATTAAAAAAATTGCAACTATATTCATTCAACTTAGTTTAGTTTGGTCTTCCCATAACCAGTTACCGAAGACCTCGTGTCGACCCCGGTCACTCTCCACCAGTACTTCCCACAGATGATAGTCTTTATCGGCTGCAGGGATGACCTTCGACCCTTGTATCTTCTGCAGCCGAGAGTTCCGCTCTTCCTCCCTGGTTTTGAGGGCAGCTTTTTCCGCTGCAGTCGGATTTTCTTTGAGTGGTGATGGTGGCGAGACTGCAGCGTAAGGCCTGGAAGAGAGGCCTGGGCTCATCTTCAACGGTCTGTCCCTCTTCGTCTTGGGTTGGGGAGTAGCGGGCGGCTCGTCCTCTTCTTCCTGATACAGTTCTTGTCTAACCTGTGAAAAAGATATAAAATGTAGTTGAAATAACTAGAACATCAAGCATACGCATAACATGTTATCGCATAACATGTTATCGCATAACATGTTATCGCATAACCATGTTATCGCATACCATGCTATCGCATACCATGCTATCGCATACCATGCTATCGCATACCATGCTATCGCATAACATGCTATCGCATAACATGCTATCGCATAACATGCTATCGCATAACATGCTATCGCATAACATGCTATGCTATCGCATAACATGCTATCGCATAACATGCTATCGCATAACATGCTATCGCATAACATGCTATCGCATAACATGCTATCGCATAATCGCATAATATCGCATAACATGCTATCGCATAACATGCTATCGCATATGCTATCGCATGCTATCGCATAACATGCTATCGCATAACATGCTATCGCATAACATGCTATCGCATAACATGCTATCGCATAACATGCTATCGCATAACATGCTATCGCATAACATGCTATCGCATAACATGCTATCGCATAACATGCTATCGCATAACATGCTATCGCATAACATGCTATCGCATAACATGCTATCGCATAACATGCTATCGCATAACATGCTATCGCATAACATGCTATCGCATAACATGCTATCGCATAACATGCTATCGCATAACATGCTATCGCATAACATGCTATCGCATAACATGCTATCGCATAACATGCTATCGCATAACATGCTATCGCATAACATGTTATCGCATAACATGTTATCGCATAACATGTTATCGCATAACATGTTATCGCATAACATGTTATCGCATAACATGTTATCGCATAACATGTTATCGCATAACATGTTATCGCATAACATGTTATCGCATAACATGTTATCGCATAACATGTTATCGCATAACATGTTATCGCATAACATGTTATCGCATAACATGTTATCGCATAACATGTTATCGCATAACATGTTATCGCATAACATGTTATCGCATAACATGTTATCGCATAACATGTTATCGCATAACATGTTATCGCATAACATGTTATCGCATAACATGTTATCGCATAACATGTTATTGTGGTTTCTAACCTGCCCCACAATTTTGTGGTAACCGTGGGGACAGACTTTTACAGCCGGGAAGCCCGGGGGTACATACAGGGGTCCAAAATGTTTGTTTTATCGATCTATTAATCACCACAACAGTGGCATAGCCAGGAGAAGGGGGAAAGGATCATGGTCCCAAAAAATGGGGCATCAAAATAATGTACTGGTACTAGGCCTATATACAAGCATTTTCCTCTAAATGGGCCTGGGGCACCCCCAACATGTGTATTTTGCCCTAACATGGGACCCTACTCCACTTTCCCCCATAAAATTGTGATTTCGGCCCCTGAAATAATGGAACTAGGATTTTGTGAAATTGGGAATACACATATTTCAGTGGGCCTAAATTTACAATATTGCTATTGGGAAATACATATATTTCAGTCCATTTAGAAATGTTATTATTGGGGTTCAGTTTTCATTTGTTTCATCCGGGCTATTATAGAAAGGACCTAAACCCTTTTCTTTTATATGTGATTTTAGTGTCCCTTTTACTTGTTTATCGTAACAAGCAAAAAATCCCCGCTAATTTATCATTAGAATTCTATAAGCCTTACATTATTACTACACATTTACAATGTAGTACTTTCGCTATTTTTGGAAGAAAACACTCACCAACCTTGGAATTTGAAACAGATCGCTATCCATCTCAGCAGGCTCTATATTCTCCTCTTTCTCAATCTGGTCGAGTTCTGGTACATCTTCTTCATCAGAAGTACCTTCCGACCCCTCTGAATCATCATTATTCTGAAGAAAACATAGGAGTCGGAAGGCACGTTCGACGTTGTATCTCGCCATTTTGTGATATCGAATGTGCGAAGAAAAAAAAGAGTAGAAAAAATGAGCGAATTGACGTCATCATCAGAGACCTTTTAGGTAAGTAGAGGGGGTGCATCTGTTATTGTAAAAGTTCGTCTGAACGATCTTTTTCTCCTCCGTAGAGATTTTAAAAATTCCAATACAATATTTGGGCCAGTTTTTATGATTTTTGGATAAAAAACGGTCAAAAATGGCCCAAAATCACAAATTTTGGCATATTTTCTTCAAAAAAATACAAACATTGACCAAGTACAAGTAAAAATTGTGTAGCATCTAAACAATTCAAACTATCTTTATACTTTACCTGAAGAAAAAAAAAAATGAAAAAATATTTATGTATGACATTTGTCGTAATCTTCTTTTCTTTCTTTTTTTTTTTTTTTTTTTAAATGCACTTTTTCGTAACGATTTTACTCATTTTTTTTAAATTTAATCTAACCCCCCAACGAAATAACCATATTATGACAGATCTATTCAATCTGGTTTGATTGAACTTATTTGCAGCTCTATAGGATTTGGGGAAGGTACTCAAATGTTTTTTTGGAAAAGGGATCGTAAACGTCACGGTCACCGTGACGCTGGGAGGGTAATGGCACCAGCGCGAGAAAAAGTTTATATCACATATTACGATAGAGAAGCATGTTTGATAAGCAATAAAATATCATTTAAGCGAAATAAAGAAAAGTGGCAAAACGGTAAAAAAAATATGTGGGAAAAGAATTTAGGCCTATACAACTAAAAGAAAGTCTAGCTTAGTCAATAATTGTTCTTCAGGCAGTTTTTGAATATTTGTTTTAATAAATTGCATGTCCATGTCGTGATGCTATTTGCATAGGTGTAGGAAGGGGGAGAGCAGGGGAACGGTGCCATACACACAAATAAGTAAAGGGCCTCTGTTGAAAATGAAAAGTTCACCTCAATTACTGTCAAAGGTGGAAGAATTTGTGGCGGAATTTGCGAATACTTTTTAACTAATATTACAAAAATGCCTTTTCAGAATGAATACTGCATGGGCTCAGAGATTATATCTACTAGAGAGGGGAGAAAGGGAGGGGGGGGGGGGGGAAGTGTCTCCATTTATTAAAAAAAATGAAATTAAGACTATTATTGTTTTGGCAATTAAATTGTAGACAGGTAACAAAATATTTCGTTCAAACAAAATTCATATATTTTGGCTCAGTAATTGCCATACTCCTTATTTCGGACCAATTCAGCCTCGATGACGCATACCAACATGAAAAGTCGGCGAAATTTTCCTATCGAAATTGGGGCAAAATCAAAACTTTGGGGAGACAAAATCACGCTAAAATGCAGAAAATAGTCTTACAAAAGGTACAAATTTTGGGAACAGTGTGTGTGTGTGGGTGGGGGGGGGAGGCGGGGGTTGGCCTTCCTTTCAATTTCCCTCTCAAATCCCGCCTGTGTACATAAACAACTGTGACCGATATGGTTAATATTCTTGTTTACATCCACCATGAGTTATATGTTACGTATTGTTGTTTGATCTCGTTTATACTTTCAACATCCAAGCTTTGTCATTACTGGCACGCACGATAGTTGTTCGATTTAGTGGTGTACGCCCACGAATTCTTTTGACGCTTGGACGTTCGCAGTATTTTCAATTATTTAGGTACAGACACTTCAACGCTTTGTACAGTGAACTATCACGGAGAAGGATTAGTGAAATAATTTCTTGTTTTAACCAATTTACAACAACCATTAAGGTTTAAAACGTAGGTGCCCAATAGGATTAGGTCTTTTTGAGTATGTTCATGTAATTTTTACATAGCAGGACAAATTTTTTAACTTTTAATTACAAAAGGCAACAGCCACAAATTAGTCGCGGAAAGGCTTTTTTTAAGCCGTGCGTCGTCAATATTCGGTTACGCTATTATGTTGAGCAATGTAAGCGTTTTCCACGTTATAAAGTATACACAGCCTTCTGACTGTGTACAGCCGATACATATGGCTACAGTACACAGTCATATGTTATCTGACTAACCATATATAAGCTGATGACACCCAGCTATATGTCAGTATATTAGCTTCGATCCTAAAAAGCCGGGTGATAGGGAAGCTGCCCAAGCTCGCTTGTCAAATTGTATTGCGGCGGTTAAAGACTGGGTGCTTCATAACAAACTTAGACTTAATGACACCAAAACTAAATTTTTGATCATTTCATCAAAAAAACAAATGCATTCCATCAAGTCCATTGATTTGAGGATTTGTGATTGTTCCTTCATCATCCGTTAAAAATGTAGGTATCATGTTTGAACCTTTTATGAATATGAATTCCCAGATCTCTTCAATATGTCGTACTGTTAATTTTTATTTGCGTAATATTTCTAGAACCAGACGGTACATTGATCAAAGACTTGTGCTCATGCAGTGCGATCTCTCGTCTTTTCTCGGCTGGATTATGGCAACTCCCTGCTTGGTGGCATATCACGTAAAAACCTTCAACGCTTGCAAAGACTTCAAAATCGTGCAGCGCGCATAATTTTTTGTGTTGATAGACGTACACGCGCTTCCCGCCTCTTGCGTGTTCTTCATTGGTTGCCCATCCAGCGGAGAATCGATTTCAAGATCGTACTGCATGTGTACAACTGCATTAAAAAAAATGCGCCTTCATACCTTCAAGAATTGCTGCATATTTATAATCCTGGACACGTTGGTCTAAGATCCGCCAACAAGGATGTCACTCGCCTTGTGGTGCCAAGAAATAATCGTGTCAGTGGGGACTGCGCCTTTTCTGTCCTGGGACCACGTTTGTGGAATAATCTACCCATTGTAATCCGTCAGGCTCAAACTGTTCATACTTTTAAGAAGGCCCTTAAGACTCATCTTTTTCCTACTAATTAATTTTATGCTGTCTATAATATTTAATTTCTTGTTTTATTTATCTACTTTGTTTTGGGTTTTTTATCAATTTTGTTATGCTTTTATAGTATTGTCCTGCAAATGTTTGTTAAATTTTTTGATATTGTATATTAAGAATTTGTCTATGTATTATCAATTTTATTGTAAAGCGCTTCGATCCATGGGAGAGGCGCTATATAAATAACTTCAATAATAATAATGATAATAATGATAATGACAATAATAATAATAATAATAATAATAATAATTGTTTTTTGTCAAGTTATAATCCTATTTGTTATAATCATTATCCTATTTGCTTTACAATAATGCATTTGTGGGCAGTCGAGTTGCCCTTAAAACTGTCCTTGATTACATCCACCAATTTACCCGGGAGGTGCCAGAAAAAGTAGGTTACACAGTGGCTTACTCGGCATCCAAAAAGTGAGGGTTCCAGCTCTGATTTTCTATTTTAACGTTGGCCCAAGGAACTCAAGGGAGCATCTATAACATTAGGCATATTTTGGAAAAAATGGGGCCCTGGACCCTTTCCCTCTATTTTCCGTCGTGGCTACGTTATCAGCTATATTATACTCGAATTTTCGAATTAACTTCAAAGCAACAATAATGGAGTCATGCTTATATGTGAAAGGCATATACTGTGTTAAATTCCCGTCGCGAGCGCTTCATTGTGCCCTTGAGCAAGATGATTTACTCCATAGGCTACAAAGTCTCGTCTGCTTGTCGGAGATTAGCCATCCAGGCTTTCACCTGTAAGGTATATACTTGTTCGCGGGAAGAAATTAACAGCATCATTCTATAGTAAAACTATGTTTAATCAGAAATTATGAATTGAATCCTCAATTTTGGACCAAACACCGTCAATATTTTACCGACAATCTTTAATTTTTGGACCAACAATCTCCAATTTAAATGTCTTCATTTCTGTACCGACAATCTTTATTTCTGGATCAACAATCTTCATTCCTGGACCAAAACTCTCCAACCCAAAACTAAAGCGTTTATTCAAAAATGAAACAAGTGTCCGTCAGTCCGTTGTCGCATTGCGAGTGTCGCAGCGTGCGCAGACATGGCAGATATGATGGAATTTTTGTTGGGCGTCAGCCCAGTTTTCCCTTGGTTACGCGTAGTGGTGTAGGAAAGGTCACCTCTCAGGGGGCCAAGAACCTCAAAATTTCCCGGTTACAAACGGAAAAATTGAACTAGTAAATTCGTTTTCGTGCAATTTTTGTAAGGAAATTTCTTCTATGTTTCCGGAACTTTCCTTTAATTTTGCCGGAATTTTCAGATTTCCTTCATTTTTGGGAATTTTTCTTCAATTTAGGAAATGTTGCAAAATTTACCAACATTTCTACCAATTTAATTTCAATAATTCCCAATTTTACCTAGCACTGCTGGGAGTTGACCTGCGATGGACTGGCGTTTTATCCATGGGCAGTCATATGCTCTCATCCGCTTACGCCGAGGAAACCGAAGGTAAGCGCCCCTGCTTGTTGGGCCTTTATGGCTCGAGTATGGGTTTCACTAAACTTTTAGTAAGTATTCAAAATTGTCAGTCTATGGGGCAAAAATACTCACCCAAACATGCCAAAGGTACGTCTGGGCAATGGGTTCGTGCCTTAAACAGGTGTAAAACCTGGGTCATGGAGGTATATATATCCCCACTTTTCGACAAGGGAGTGGGTTGTATGATCATCCCGTGCCCTCCCACACACAAGCACTCTATTTTCGGCTGATGGTGCTTTAAGATTGAATGATATATTACATTTTACATAGTAATCCGAAGTATGCGAAGCAGGTTTGGAACAGAAAGATCACACACATTTACTCTAACTTGAAGAGAACTTACAAACACTCCCGTCTAAAATAAAAAATACAACTTATTCTGGACCAGCAAATATCATTCTTGATCAAGCTTGAAGCTTAAAGTTTTCAGATCTTTTTTTTTTTTGTAGATTTATTTGCCATCAATTTTGATTTGATTCTTATCGAAATACACCTTCTTCCTATGTGTTGGAATCTCATGGACCTCGCATAAGCGGGCCTCTGGACCCCATGCTGTAAAGTCGAGCATAAAGCGCTCGAAGCGCACCGCCCCCGCCCCACCGCTACTTTTTTCAAATGCATTTACACCACTAATGTGCAGTCAACACCATTCAAGCGCGAATGCGCAGTCATGTAACAAGGTATTAAGCATTTACGAATAGCGCCCTTCTTCCTTCCTTTTTACCCAACATTCACATTCCTGTTGAATGGAGTCACCCAGTCGTTCGACTTGTTGGTGTTAACCGCTTCCGACACTCTCAGAGGACTTCCCGGTTGTCTGACCCATTCACCGCTGCAGCAAATTGCACAAAAACACACAACTATATGAACGGCTAAACGATTAAAACCGTACAGTGACTGTTATTCGTCCATCCTACTTATATAACAGTGATTCGATTTCTTTAGTAAGATACACAAGAGGATTATTATAAATTTCGCGTTAGAGTGGGAAATTCCCCCATAAGCAAACATTTCTAACAGCATAGAGAGATCACAGCAGGGAAGTGCCATTTTGAGGGAATCTCTCAGCCTCTGGTTTAATCCTTACTAGAAATTGGATGCAAGTATTTCAGTTGACAAAAATGGAGTCTATTTACTGTGTTGGATTTATTTTTATAACTTTCCTTTCTATGCGAGCAGTTTTTGGACAGATGCCTTCACGAATACGTTGTAAGTTGTTGGTCATTTAATTTTACTCATTCCCATTACTCTAAAAACGTACAGTTTAATGTTGGGCTTACTAAGTTCTGTTCAAAAGAATAAAATAATATCAGTTCCACGATAATTAGATATCAACAACCTCCGTACTAATTATTGTTTATCTTTCCTACGGCCAATAATAGCAACACTATTAGATCGTTTTGTGAGGTTATAAATCTGGTTGTATAACGAGGAAATTACATCCGTCGCCAATACATTTTGATATCCAGTCAGTGGTAGGCCCCTATTGCCGAATTGCAGTTGTTTGTTTTAACCCATTTCCCTATTTTGTGGGAGTGCATTTGTCATTTTGTGATTCCACAGTCCACTCGCTGACGTCTTTTAATGAGATGGATATTCTACATCAGGTTTAAGGCTAGCATTTTGTCGTGGCAATGAAATCGACGGTGAATGGAAGAGGCAGCTGGTACACCATGCAGTGACGCCGCCAACTTTCAGAAAAGGGGGCGGGTGGTTCTACATCAGGTTTAAGGCTAGCATTTTGTCGTGGCAATGAAAGCGACGGTGAATGGAAGAGGCAGCTGGTACACCATGCAGTGACGCCGCCAACTTTCAGAAAAGGGGGCGGGTGGAGGGGTGGGGTAAAGTTCAACTTTGATATTTAATGTCAACGTCCAAAAAGATGCGGTCGATTGGGTCCAAGGGACCTCGTTATGTTTACGGTATGAGTATTTTCAAAAAAGTGGGGTCCGTCTGAACTCATTTCCCGATTTCCATGCCAGCAGAGACCTACACCATCTCAACGGTAAAACCCTTTTAATCTGAAACAAACCTTAAAACAATGGTGGAATTGGAATATATTTGTGTTACCATGGGTGTAGTCTGGAGGTCGACGCTACCTCCCCCTCCCCTTCCCAATTGAGTTATATATATATATATATATATATATATATATATATATATATATATATATATATATATATATATATATATATATATATATATATATATATATATATATATATATATATATATATATATATATATATATATATATATATATATATATATATATATATACATATTGATTATATATATATATATATATATATATATATATATATATATATATATATATATATATATAAATATATATACATATATATATATATATATATATATATATATATATATATTATATATATATATATATATATATATATATATATATATATATATATATATGATATATATATATATATGTATATATATATATATATATGTATATATATATATATATATATATATATATATATATATATATATATATATATATATATATATATAAATATATATATAAATATATATATATATATCTATATATTTATATATAAATATATATATATATATATATATAAATATATATATATATATATATATATATATATATATATATATATAAATATATATATATATATATAAATATATATATATATATATATATATATATATATATATATATATATATATATATATATATATATATATATATATATATATATATATATATATATATATATATATATATATATATATATATATATATATATATATATATATATATATATATATATATATATATATATATATATATATATATATATATATATATATATATATATATATATATATATATATATATATATATATATATAACAAGACACAAATTTGCAGCCAAAACCATTTTTTTGTACTCCTCGGTAAAATGAAACCAAACAATCAGTGTAGACTGATATAGTCTGCAATATTTGCACATTTTTTTAGAAAATATGTTATAGGCCATTAACTAGACTGCAGTAACTTTATAAAACTTTATCAAAGCATGCAGGGGGGTGTCACTTTTCGTGTTTCCATATTTTGTTTTCTTAAATGGTTGCAAATGTTGTGCTATATCCTGGGGACTAGGACCATGTGCTTACTATATCCTGGGGACAAGGACCATGTGCTTACTATATCCTGGGGACTAGGACCATGTGCTTACTATATCCTGGGGACTAAGACCATGTGCTTACTATATCCTGGGGACAAGGACCATGCTTATAATTGTATCTAAATATATAATAGTCTCCACAACCTTTGATTTTCATCTACATATGACTTTATTCTCTGTAATGTATGCATATACAAACTTGTATTATCTATACCAGACTGAATTGTTGTAAATAAAGTGTAGGAACACAAAATTAGATATCTTTATTGCAGCATGATCGCAGTGTTTATTGCACTTATTGCATCAAATGGAAATGTAACTCAGGTTCTGCGGTCAGTCTATTCGAAGGCGTTAATGATTATAACGGCGGAACATTTGCATAATGTTTTCATCTTATTTTCGTGATTTCACTTTTCCACCGCGGTAGCATTATTTGCTCTTGCCTTTTGTAGAATAAGTCACTTTCGGCTACTGGTTTACTTTCAACAAATTCTTCAATTTATTATGAGTGCAGCCACTCGGGATAGTACAGGGCACGTCGCGTCGTTAGCGGAGAGTTAATTAAAAAATAAACATTCAACAATTCAATACAGAATTTTGAAGTGACAAAATATTTTCGGTTCTGAAGAATTCTTATTACAACATTGATGAGACAAGTCTGAACTTCATGTCTCCTGCTGAACAAGGCGAGTCGCATTTCAACCTTTCTGAACTGGAAACATGCTCACCATAATGCATCGTCAGTTCATTCATGATTTGATGCTTAGCGAATAATGACGTGTTGGGAACAGGGAGTTTTGGGGAACAGGGAGTTTTGGGGAACAGGGAGTACATTCTGAGGTCAGGGATTTTATTGTAATACCTGCTCAAGTAAAATGAGGTGATATAAGGTAAAAGGGTTTGAATTATGCATAACAAATAGCGAATTAGCTGATTAGCAAAGTGTCCGGGCTGTCAGTCTGCATGTCAGTACAATACAATGTCGGTTATGAAATTAACCAAGAGCTTTTCAGATATCATGCAAATAGTGTATTTTGCAAGTTTGTGCGGGTGGGGGTAAGTGCTGGCAGATCTTTTAATATTCGTATGTAAATCCATTTTCGTTCCATTTTTTTATTGCAAAGAAATAACTGTCTTTGCTTCAGAGTTTTTGGATACGAGACATATTGTACCATCAATTGGGTTTTTACTTTCCAGTAGGCCAACCCCTATCTGCCTATCAGCCAGTTGCAGTGACCAGGGGCGTTGTGTGGGTGTCACACACCCCAATCTGCCAATATATTTGAGAATGAAGAAAAATTCGGGCAAAACGTGGACTCTTAAAAGATCTGTTTCTAAAACTATTAACAAACTTTCCGATTATCCGAATCATGGTCTTACATTATCCGATTTTTTCAAATCTGTTTCTAAAATTTGCCGATTTTTTTCAAATCGGATCCTAAAGTTTTCTGATTTTTTGAAATCATTATCTTAATTTCTGCTATGTTCCCGAACCAGATTATAGAAATTCTCGATTTTTTTAAGTCATGATATCAAAGTTCCAATTATTAAAAAAATGTTGTTGAATAAACTTCCACATTTTGCGGAATTATGGTCTTAAATTATCCGCTTCTTTGATGTTTCCAAATAATTGTATAAATACTAAGAATGTCCAAAACTGATAGGTCCTATTAATTTTCCCATTTATTTGAATCGTTTGCTTTAAACTTGTTAAACAACCGTTATCTTTAACATGTTAAACTTCCTCATTTATTTGGAAAAACGATTTCAAATTTCCTAATTTATCCGAAACATGACATATATCGACTTTTTGTCGAGAAAAAAATGATCTTAAGCTTTCCAATATTTCCGGAACATGTCCCTGAATAACTTTAATCCTTATTGTTCAAGTTCGTCATCATGCATGTATGGGTGGATCCTGGATTTTTTTAAGGCAGGACGGATAATGACCAGTGGTGTCACTAGGATTTTTGTAGTGGGGATGGTGGGGTGGGGAGGTACATAGCCCACGGATAATGACCAGTGGTGTCAGTAGGATTTTTTTGGTGGGGGTGGGGAGGTACATAGCCCACGGATAATGACCAGTGGTGTCACTAGGATATTTTGTGGTGGGGTGGGGAGGTACATAGCCCACGGATAATGACCAGTGGTGTCACTAGGATTTTTGTAGTAGGGTGGGGTGGGGGGGGGGGAGTACAGCAGCAGTGTAGAATTAGAGGCATGGGGCGAAATTCCACCCTGGCCAGATTTTTTTTCTCTTAAAGATTTAGAAAATGAGTTAAAGAAATCGAAATGATGCAACAAAATTGAATTTAAAAAAAAAAAAATGTAAATCTTGCAAAAAATCTGCATAATTAAAAACAAATTAGTTAGTTAACAAAAAAAATCTGAAATTTCTGACATTTCTTCAAAAAAAGGTATAACAAATTGACTATTTTGGGCAAAATATTCGGAAAATGTATGCTTTTCGGAAATTTCACTAACTTTGTTCCACTGGTTGGCTGGCTTCTTCTACTTCCATGCTTGGGCATTCCACTTAGTGGAAGGGCACTTTTCCTCAAATTTCACAGATATATTATTCACAACAGATCAATAAACTTCATGCCTGCATAGCCCACAGATTACGTGAGGGCAAAGGTCACTTGAAAATTTATGTTAACCAGAAAATTGCTATACCGTTGCGTGCTAGATAAGCATTCAATTTTTGGGAAAACCCCCTAAAAATACGCCCTCACTTTCGGTCTAGTGCCCCTTTATTATTCTAAATAACAATTTTATTTCTTCTCTGTAAAAGGGCATTTTTTAAACTTTACAAAGAAGATGGGGGAGGGCACGTCACTACGTGTATGTCATGACAATGGACCGGGTCCAAATAGTAATTTTTCCCTTTAAGGCCCCTTTCAAAGATGCCCACTATGAAATTTGTGTTGGCTCACACACTCCAGAAAAGCCCCAAAAGAGTTTTTACCAGTTATAAGCTGGGAAAAAGAAGGTAGGCAGAGGACAAAGGCTTTTTACGTTTGAAAAAGTCCACTATGTAGGGCTGTTGGGCCAACTTTGTCTTTAGGGGAATAATGTATGCGCGCGGCGCGCGTGAAATTTTTCAATTTTGGTCTATTAGGGCAATATAGCCTTTGAAGAAAAGTGTTTCAATGTTTGACAGGGCATATTCCTCTTTGTCTTAGTGGAAGGGCACTTTTCCTCACTGGAGAAGGGCACTTTTAAAACTTTTGAGAAAAGTGGGGGAAACATATTCCCTGTCCCCCCCTGTTCTGCCGCCTGTTGCCCCCCTCTTTGCGAAGGTCTGTGCCCAGTCATGCCCAGAAACGGTCGTTTCAGCCATTACTAAACTGCTAAAAGAGTGGCCAAAAATGTAGGTATTATAAGTCGCTTCGGGCATTTTCTCCCTAGTAAAACTTTTCTTTTGTTGTACAACGCCATTATTTTTTCAATTCTTGGTTATAATATACTATTATGGGGAAATTATGCTTGTTCTACTCTTGGATGATTATTTCTTCTTCAGAAACGTATTGTTAGAATTATTCGAAAAGCCCACTATCTGACTATCAAGCTCACTCTCAACCTTTATTTCAGCATTTTAGAATGTTAACCTTAAATGACCTATATTATTACAATCTTTCGATCTTTGTTTACCAGCATCATCACAACCTTGTTTTCCAAACATTTTTCACGCTAAATAATAGTTTGCATAAGTATTCAACACGTTCAAAAGATAATCTTACCAGCCTTACACTTTTGCACTTGTCTTGCACATTCTCAGGTGAGGTGTGCTGTAACAAGAATGTGGAATTCTTTAGCAGTTTTGTAAAATAAAAACTTCTGCCTCTTTACCCATGTTTAAGAAGAAGCTCAAGACCTATTTATCTTTATATGCCGGGTGTAAAAGTACATTTTTTCCCCCAGTAAATTTGGGCCCCCGGCCCTTATTTCCTAGGAAATTTGGCCCCCCAGACAATTAGGATGAGCTGGAGTGGGGTCTATTATCTTTTTGTAAGCTTAAAGTGTTACAGTATAAATATATATTTTTCATGTCATGTATTTTAGTTTTATCCATATGTCCATTTAAATACAATGTGACTTAGTATGATTAATATTATTTTTCATATACGGAAAACCATTTTTGTAAAAGCTTTTATATGGTTGTCAGTAACGGTCTCCGTCACTTTAAATATCCATTGTTTCTGTTGTATGTTGTCTAATGTAGCTATGTAGCTAAAGGGGAGCAATTGGGGCAATAGAAGGAAATTCGGAAAACTTGCTCAGATTCGAATTTGAAAAATATAGAAACTCAGTACGTTTTTTGGTAATGTAGTGATCTTGGTAAAATGATCACAAAATTTGCAAAAACCGAAGTTTTAAATTAGGCCTAGACGTTACCGTCAAGTTTTTCCTCAAAATATCCAACTTTTTCTGTTTTCCCTCAAAATATCCGACTTTTCTTAAAATTATGTTACTTTTTCTTCAAAATCTCTGTAATCATTGCTTAAATTATCAGACATTTTCATCAAAGTTTCCAACTTTTCCCTCAATTCTCTGAAATTTGTTTAATATATCCGATATTTTCCTCATGTGTTGCTAAAAAATATCCCACTTTTTCGGGAGGGAGAAGGGGGAAGGTGGGGGGGGGGGGACAGGGACTACCTTGAATTCAGTTTTTTTTTTAATGGTTTTTCTTTAAAAAAAAGTTTAGCTACGCTACTGGCCAGTGGTGTCATCCCTGCAGTGTGCACATGTAGATGCTCCCTGTTGTTCTGATTATGCATATTAACGGCCTGGATTAATGCGTACATTTTGTACTTCTGAATATTTAAACAACCCCCAAAGTGTTTTCGTTTTAAAAATTGTGAAATTTCGTGACCAATATGTCATGCAAGTCATTCTTGTGAGTACTGGCTCAAATTGTGTCTTCTTTTTTTTATATTAAGCCCATTGTCTACTAAATATGTATTATACATGTGATTTAAACTTAAAATCCATATTGCGATTCAGAACCTTAAAACGATTGGTTTTCTGGTGCACTTTGCAGTACTTATGATCGGACATGGATGTCATCCACATGGAGTACTACCGAAAAACAGATCCATGCTTTATGCGTAAAAAATAATCATACGCAATAGTTATTAAATTATAGTCATCAAATTGGTTGCTGACACCATGCATGTTGGCATTCCAAATTGATTTTTAATATAAAAGCTTATGACCAGGGAGTTGGATATTTATTATTTTCAATGATTCACGTCGATCCCCTTTTTTAAATGTTGTATCATTCAAACCCAAACAGGTCGAAGTACAACATTTCAAGAGGGTAAACTTCCGAAAGCAATCAACATTCCAATAGTTGTTTGCATAAATTATATGGACTGTTTGTCTAACATGCTTGTTTGACGCATACAACAGTATCAACCTGAAGCAATGATTGTTGATGCCTATATAGGCACGCTGGGCACTGGAGGTTTATTTCCTTATAAAAAAACACGAAATTTTGAGTAAAATCTTGTTTAGACATGTCTGTCATGTTAGTTGACGTGAACAGGTAGATAATATCTACCAGTCTACCAAAAGTGCTTTAACTTCTGGCATGGCAGGCTGACAGGTATTATTTGATTTGCAACAAAAGCTCCTCAGTGTAGTCATATCGTGTCCGAATTTTATCAGGTTATTACTAAATGAAGTTATCAGGTTATTACTAAATAAAGTTGTTTACAAGATCATAGGATATTATGTTTTTCTATGCTAAAAAGTACCACGGGACTGCATTAGCTCTGGCGACCTTGCTTTGTCGCTCTTGTATGCGAGAGTTTCTATATTTTCAATGCTTCACCTATTTGAAAATGTGCAAAAAATAAAGGTATTATATTCTTAGCATTTCTCTTCAATACTGTTTTTGCCCGACGGAATAGTCCAAATTGGAATTGGCCTACGATATTCTCAAACCGCTCGCAGTTAAACCCCTGCGTTTATATGATGTTGAACAGTTGGAACACTTTATGCAGTAATTCATGAGAATGTGTCCCTCATCCTCGCTACTGGGAGACCTCTGGCGATATAAACCCAAAACAAAAATGTTTTCATTAGAATCGTATATGTATTACTATTTTTCATATTTTACATATTGATTTATTTCCACTCGACAAAATAAGTTCAGAAACAGAAACGTTATAACACAAATCAGGCCCACATTATGGCGCTGAAAAAACTGGGGACAAGTCTATAAGAATTCTTGAAGAATGATTTAATCCAACTAAAATAATTGAACGCTTTCCGAGAGTTCCGACCCCATTCAAACAATCAATCCATTATCCTAACTTTGACTTATTGGATGAAACGTTTAAAAAAAAAATAAAAAAAAACGAAATTTGACGACTGTATTTTCCCCATTCATGCATAAATTAAAAAAGGAATCAAAATTTGGACATTACTCTCTTTCCTGGCCTTATACGTCACAATGTCACAGAGCGTGTAGCCCAGTCTATGTGAAATCATGTGCATAATAATGTTAGCTTCTAGACAGCTAGATAAAATGTAAAACAACCTAGACCTCATGACCTTTTTCGTCTGTGTTTGTCAATGCAGCCATGCCCTCCCCACTAATGAATGTTGCAATAAAGTACCCCCCTGTCCCCCGTCCAATAGACAACGAAGATATTTCGTATGGGTCTATATTTAATGTTGAATAATTATTGCAAAATATGCTTTACAACTTCTGATCTTACCGACGGTTTTAACCACAGCAGAATTTATTTAATAAATTCAAAACCACTTAGAGACTGAAGACTAATTATTAAAGGGCCATATACTAAATGCAATAACTATAGACACAAAGAGTTGCCGATCATAAGTCTAGTGTGAATTAATTTCAAGACACAAATAAAAATGTTGAGAATATCGTTGCGCAGTTGAGTGAAAAATTGTGTTTGATTAACATGAATAACCGTCAAGCAGTCGCTATTATTACCATCAGTCGTCAATTTTGTTCTTTGAGTTCGGAAGTTCTTCACACCATGAGAAAAACATCAGTCATTCAGTTCACTGGTAATGAATCAAGCTAGTGCAAGGTGGCTCTTGTCAATATAAATTGAATATAGGTGTATTATTCTTGGGCGGAACTACTCAGAACCAAAAAATTGAAAAACGTGTAGAGCCTATCTTTTGGAAGTTTGGGGTCCTTTAATTAAGATTTTAACTACAAATTAGCACATTTTGGTGAAAAAACGTAGTTTTGTTGTCAGTCTGGTAAGGAAGACGCCATGAATCTAATACAAAATTGATCACTCCGTTCCTTCATTTTACAGATTTTCAATAAAATGGGTGCTGGAAACAAATAATAGACCTTCAGTTGGTTTTAGCGTTTTCATGCAAAGTTAGCGTTGTTGATTATGTTTTTGTTTTTAATTGGCAGACTGGAAACAGAAAGTGGTACAGGCTCAGTAATAACTTTAATAACCAGCTGTCAGGGGATCATTAAAATCAAGGTTTTTCCTTATTAGACTATAAATAAAAGAGTATTGCGCCCAGTCCATAAATTAAAGTCATGATTTAATTTGTTAATTGATATGAGATTCCTACCCTCAGTTACCTAGTTACCATAACTGGTTACTCTGAGCAAGAAGGTACTTGACTTACTGTCTAAGGGAGAATCTAGTTATCGTGTCAGCGGAGAGAGAAATACAATTGAATGCTTTTGATTGGTCTAAGTATTTGAACATAGACAGACTGATTTGCCAATCAATAAAGGCCGCAGAAGTGATGATACTAGTATGTAGCACAATTGCTGACAGAAGACTTTCTTTTTACTAACTTGCTCTGAGGAGGGAGGATTAGCATCTCTCTGCTCTGAGGAAGGAGATCTTAGCATCTCCCTGCTCTGAGGAGGAAAATGTTAGCATCTCCCTGCTCTGTGGAGGGAGTTGTTAACATCTCCCTGCATGAGAAAGGAGATGTTAGCATCTCCCTACTCTAAGGAGGGAGATGTTAACATATCCCTGCTCTAGGGAAGGATGTGTTAACATCTCCCTGCATTAGGAAGGAGATGTTAGCATCTACCTGCTCTGAGGAGGAAGATGTTAACGTATTCCTGCTCTGAGGAAGGATGTCTTAGCATCTCTGAGGAGGAAGATGTTAGCATCTTCCTGCTCTGAGGAGGGAGATGTTAACATCTCCCTGTATGAGGAAGGAGATGTTAGCATCTCCATGCTCTGAGAAGGAAAATGTTAGCATCTCCCTGCTCTGAGGAGGAAGATGTTAACATCTCCCTGTATGAGGAAGGAGATGTTAGCATCTCCCTGCTCTGAGGAAGATGTTAGCATGTCGCTGCTCTGAGGAGGAAGATGTTAACATCTCCTTGCATGAGGAAGATGTTAGCATCTCCCTGTTTTGAGGAGGGAGATGTTAGCATCTCCCTGCTCTGAGGAGGAAGATGTTAACATATCCCTGTTCTGAGGAAGGATGTGTTAGCATCTCTGAGGAGGAAGATGTTAGCATCTCCCTGCTCTGTGGAGGGAGATGTTACTATTTCCCTGTATGAGGAAGGAGATGTTAGTATCTTCCTGCTCTGAGGAGGAAGATTTTAGCATCTCCCTACTCTGAGGAGGAAGATGTTAACATATCCCTGTTCTGAGGAAGGATGTGTTAGCATTTCTGAGGAAGAAGATGTTAGCATCTCCCTGCTCTGTGGAGGGAGATGTTAACATCTCCCTGCTCTGAGAAGGGAGATGTTAGCATCTTCCTGCTCTGAGGAGGAAGATGTTAGCATCTCCCTGCTCTGAGGAGGAAGATGTTAACATCTCCCTGCATGATCTGAGGAGTGAGATGTTAGTATGAGAAGGGAGTATGAGGAAGGATATGTTAGTATCTCCCTGCTCTTTTAACTGTTTGAGGAAGATGTTGAAACTACGACATGATCATGGTTTGAGAATTTCTTAGTATTATATATGCAAGAGTTATTATTTATGACTGGGTATACATTTTGTAATATTTATGATTGTTTGTAATTCTTTCATTTATCTCAAACATTTCTGTCTTCAAAACACCAGGTATATCGTTCATCTAAACGTTGATTGGAGTTATCATGGTAAAAAAAAAAAAAAAAAAATAAGGGGAAAAAAACAAACATTTGGCGTGATTAAAATGTAGTGGCGTACAGTTTATTCCTAGACGATTGCTGATTGGCTCATTATCTGCAATTGAGTTCCACCATCAGTTCTATTTCGATCAAGTAAAATGGGAATCTCGACAAAACGTAACTGCTTGACCTTTACTTTCACTGAATCCGATCATAGTAACGTCACTTCCGCGGCGGTAATTAATTGACTTGTCAGCGATTGTGTAAACATTTCAATCAATTGGATTGTATCGTAAATTGTGATCTACACCTGTCCACGGTATTTATGGCACGTTGACATGATATCTGGCCTTTAAAACACACCAATCAAAATATTTATCTCCACGGTAATTAACTGGCCTTTACAATATTTGAAAAGAATTAATCACAATTCACTTGACGCTATATTCGTTTATATTCAAGATTTATAGCCTACATCATAAATTTGTATTATAATAAATCCATTCGCCTAACTGCCTGAACCTTAAATACTGTCACTGGGCAAATTTATATTTCAATTGACAGATCGAAGAAATATTTTACCATGCATTCATGTTTTTCTATAATTTTGTGATTTAGTTAATCTATACCTCCATGGTAGACAAGTTACAAGAGTGACTTGTCTATAAGTGTCGTGGGCCAGTATAGGCCACCCAATTCATAATTGTTTCGTATACAAATTCAAGGGAATTTTTGGACCATGGGATAAGGAATTTTGGCTCGCTCAGCAGAATGCCATCTTATGCTGCCATGCACAGTGCCGGCGCCAGGATTTTGGTCATGGGGAAAAGCGAGGGGCAAATTAGTCTCATGGGAGGCAAAAGCCTATAAATCGGACAAAATATGTCACTTTACCAAATTTTCTGGGGGAAAGTTGGGGGCAATCTGGGGGAGGGGAAGCGATCTGGAGGAGGGGAATGCCCTCCATAGCGTCGTCATTGGCCATGCATAAGAAACTACTAGATCCGTCTTGCACTTGATGACATTGGTCGATTGTTTGATACTGTCAGACTGTGTAGTAGTTTATTTTTTACAGTAGTCAGGTAGTTCCTGAAGTTGATATAACCAAATATCAAACCCCTAGTTTTTTGATATAATCTGGTTAAGAAACTACTACACATATATAGTAGTTCCTTGCAGGGGCCGTAACACGCCCTGGAACTTTTTTCGTCGGGCAATTCCTATTTTGTCGGGGGGAAAAATGATCCAGTATTGAAACAAAAATGTAGGAAAATATAATATGATTAGACCTTTATGTTTTGTTTCTTTGCAAAAAGACAAAATACTTTTGAAAATGTTTTGGATAACATCATTGTATCCCCTCCCCCCTCATGACCCATGACCGGATACCGATCTTAGTCGGGCAGAAATGTAGAATGTCGGGTGCACGTGTATCCTGGTATCAGAGTATATCTCAGTCATGCCCGACTCAGCTAGATAATTGGAACATATCCCCCGACTCTGCACATCATGCTGGCAACATCTTACTTGGGCACTATGCTAAATCGGGTAGAGATGTAAAATGTCAGATGTACTGTTTAAAGAATAAGTGCAGTGGTCGAGCATGTCCATATTATGAAAGAAACAAAATGGTAAAGAAACCATTCAAAAATCTTATTCCGTTCAGAAAATATTCAAGTTTATAGCTCTGTCTTCTCTGTGTAGACTTGTGTAGTAAGTCTACTATAGAAAGTTGGTGTCTTCATCCTCACATTCTTAACAATTGTTAATGTATTTAAAAACAAGTGTATTGAAATTGTTTACTATTTATATCATTTTTCCTGAAACGTTCTAAAGGTGGTATATTATACTGATAAATACCATTTCTAGACTCAGTTTTAGTACTTCTTTGACATATCCCATGGTTTTCAAGCCACCTAATTGCAGGACAAAATATGATAGGATACGTAAAGACTTTGAGAAATCTGAGGCTATGACATCACAACTAGTCTGATTTCAGTCGTTTCTACACAAATTATAACAAACTTGAAACTTAAATATCTCCTGAACGGAATAAGATTTTAAAATGCTTTCTCCACTATTTTGTTTCTTTGGAAGTCCTCTTTTATATTAGATAGACTTAATTGATCTCTAATCTAATCCTTCAAATCGGAGCTACATCTCAATCATGCCCAATGTTCAATCATATTAGAATCATGTCCTCACAAATCGACATGCTGACAACATCATACTTGGGCACTTAGTCGGGCAGAGATGTAAAATGTCGGATGTCGGTATATTCTGTTTAAATTAGAGATACATCTCAATCATGCCTGAATCGTCCATATATCAGAATCATCTCTACTCGACTCGGCATGATGTTGATTGGGCTCGGGTTGGGCAACTTTACGGACGTGATGCCCGTCCATACCCACCCGCTTAAAGTCAAGAGCCCTGATGATCATGGGCCATATTTGGGCATCAAAATTATAAATCTTCCAGGGGCTTCGCCCTTGGACCCTATCAGAGATGCATCCATGAACCCAATGCGACCGATTTCTTTAGGGGAAATTTCTCAGCTGCCTGACAGTGTTTAGAAATAATAACCAGGTAACCTAAATGCTTATCTTACATGTCTAAGTAGATTTTAATATTGCAATGTGAATTTTTCTTTTTTCATCAATTTACATTTCGGATTTTTGTGTTGATTTTAAGCCACTTTGGGGCAAAAAATATTTCGACCAAGACTTCACCCTTGAGCCGCACATTTTACCCGAATTTTCTCAGTTTTCAGGGGAAATTTTCCGCCTGTTAGAAATGGTATAATGCTTATCTAAGTACATTTCAAGATGAGAGTTTAAAATTGTCTTCTTATTATCACTTTGTTCTGACAGTTTATGTTGATTTTTAGATATTTGGGGTTTAAGTTTCCAGGGCTCCTCCCCCCTCCCCTCCTCCTCCCCTGGACCCCTTCCAAAGAGCCCTTAAGCGGTACTTCTTCTCCTGGATCCCTACTCTTGCTTCTATCCAGGACCCACGATTTACATTTGGGAACTTTGCGTTGATTTTCAGCCATTTTAGGGCATCAAAAACAAGAAATCTTCAGACCAGGCAGCCAAGGCTTCGTCCATGAACCCCACAGATTTGCGCGAATTTTCTCAATTTCAGGGGAAATTTCTCCTACTGTCCTACGCCTATTTAGAAATGGTAACTGAAATGCTTATCCAGTTATCTGAGAAATTCAAGAGAAATCTACTAGAAATCTTCAGAGCTTCCGGCGTTTCGCCCCTGACCCCATCCAAGGCTTTACCCATGAGTCTCATAATTTTGTCGGAATTTTCTCTATTTTCAGGGGAAATTTCTCCTCTGCCTGCTTCGAATTCGTATTTTTATCCGAGTAGATACATTAGAATCTGAATTGTCTTCTTTTCATTACTTACATTTTGGACATTTTTGTTGATCATTGTGGGGCATCAAAATCAAGAAATCTTTAGAGCTATCGGGGCTTCGCCCCTGGACCAAAGCTTCCAAGGCTTCGCCTATGAACCCCATAATTGTGCCCGAATTTTCTTAATTTGCCGGAAAATATTTCTCTCTGCCTGTTATGAAATGGTAACCATACTTATCTGAGTAGATTTTATACATTAAAATTTGAAATTTTCTTCTTTTCATCACGTACAATTTGGAACTTTGTGTTGATTTTAAACCATTGTGGGGCATCAAAATCAAGAAATATTCAGAACTTCCGAGGCTACGCCCCTTGACATAAGCTTTAAAGGCTTCGCCCATGAACCCCACAATATTTCCTCAATTTGCAGAGAAAATTTCCCTCTGCTTGTTTTGAATGGTAACCCAAATGATTATCTGTCTTCTTTTAATCAATCAAACTTTGGGTTGATTTTCAGCCATTTTGGAGCATCAAAAATAAGAAATATTCGGAACTTCCGGCCCCCTAGTTCCCAACCAAGGCTTCGCACCGAAGCGGGCATACGGTGTTACACAGTGCCACGTTTGGCACTTCAGTATTGTTCCCAAACCAAAATCTCTGGCGACGCCATTGTTGGAGGGGGTGGGGGTGGAGGGTGGGGGTTGGAGGAGGGGGTGAGGGAGATCTGTTTCCAACTGTTCTATGATGTATATCGTTTTTGAATAAGTCAGGAAAATGTAAATTTTCGTCGAGAAAATTTGACTTACACCCCTGCCCCTGGCCTCGAAGTCAAGCTACGCCCCTGGTTCCTTGAACTGATAACTGTGTATAAGGCGTTATTTCATATATGCAATAGACATATGTACATGTCAGCATGTCAGGTAATATTACCCTTACATATTAACTTTTTTTTCTTTCCATGCTGTACATTTATCTACTTACTTTCTTGTACAGCTGGACAGTCACCGGAACCAATTAAGCGATACAACCACCTCACTCTGGCCAATATATGCAAATACCTTACCGATCTGTTCAGTCCAGGAAATTGTTGGCCGAAATTTATGTAGCAAACATTTTTATTTCTATTTCGAGTATGGGCTCTTATGAACGCGGCGTACACAATGCCAACAATATACATATGCACAATGAAGTTGAAGCACCTTACTGCCTTACAGCCTTATCGTTTATGCGACTAGGTTAAAGGGACAACATTTATTTTGAAACAGTGTCAAATTCCAATTTGACTCTCTTTAATACCTTGAATATTTATTCCGTCGAGGAATTCCTTATTCTTTCAAAGCCACGTTTATAGCCAGGGATGGGTCACCTTTCAGAAAGGCAAGAACCCTCCAATTTCCGGGTCTGCCGGTTGCAAGGTTGCCATGGTAAATTAAGTTTTCATCTGTCCATCAAACGTCACTAATCAACGAGAAATTTCCTTCAATTTTGGGGATATTTTCTTCAATTTTGCTAAAATTTCTTCAGTTTCTTCTTCAGTTGTAACTCTTTTAATTTCATTTGAATGATTTCACAGTGCTACCTCCCAATCAGGAAGGTGAAATACTTCTTGGGCATACCCCTCCCCTTCCTTACCCTCTTGCCCTCTCATGCGTCTCTACGGTAGCCCGTGAATGAGGGGAAAACAACGGGATTGTAAGACTCCATCCAAACCACAACTGCCTAAAAAATTTGAAAGCTACTTTGGTAAAAAATGTAACTATCAAAAATAAAATAAAAATTAAATCTGTAAAATATTTTGGGCATGTAGGCTGGTAGGCCTAATTATAAATTAGCTATAATAACTGAATATAAACGGTTTTGCAAGTTTAGTCAAAATTTTACAATGAACATAACAAACAGGGTTGATGTTGAACGTTCTCTTAGAACATGTTGAAAAGGAAGTCAATTCTGGAGCTCACCAAATGATTTACAAAAGAGAATATACGAAGGTTGCCCTTCGGGCTGTCAGGTAATACAACACAAAATGCATAGAATAATGCATACTTATGCTTGAAAATTCAAGTTCAAAGGGCTGTATAGTGGTTAATTTTTCCAATGATTTTAATGAATTTATTTGGTAGTCATGTGCAGCAATTTAGCTAAAGTTACTTCCACATGTGTATACCTGTTAGGTCTAACCGAAATACTGAAATACAACGCATTGTGATTTTAGTTCTTCTGTTTTATTTGACTAACAGACTAAGTGATATTCAAAAGGAAAAGGTCAAACGTTTGAGGAGTTTCACACTCACTGCAGGGAGATGCGTGGTGTATCTCCAAGACAGGAAACGTTTCTACTGACGTATATCCCCTCCACCAGGTAGATCCTTTGTATCATTCAGCTGACCGTTTTGGTCAGATCAGCGAGTTGTTAAGAGATTAACTAACTATTTCGCACTCAGATTATATTCCGAGAAAACGTGTCATTTTACTGATCAACATTTTTGCCAGGAACTAAATCGAAAATACAAACCAGCAGTCAACAGGTCAAGGACTATAGTAATTACTCATTTGTACATAGAACTGTACAACAGTGCATACTTTCCCAACTTATTTTATATAAGTATTTAGGCCTATAAGTTTACATTTTCATTTTGACCTAATGTTTAAAATTTTGTTTGAACTTGTCTTGGAAAGAAAATGAAACTGGTGAAAACATTCCTTCACAGTTGTCTTGTATCTTTTAGTCCTGTAGATGATGTCTGACCATCGACTGAATTATTCACTCTTTCAGATGTGATTAATAAAGCGATTAATCACTTAGAGGATGTCCATGTCGGCAGTTTAATTAATGTTATGTCAGCTATAGCTGCCCATATACCTTCAGTTGAGTGTACTTCTTTAGTACTGTGTGGGTAGCAGCTTTTCCATTTTATCAACGACTGTTCCTTATAAGGCAATTTTGACAAAGTGAGTATGATGACACATGTTGTGTTTCATTATTTCCTATTCAGCTATTCGAAGCAGGAACATCCTAACTGAGTCACTTGCAGCGAACAGTCCCGGCGAACGGTATGACATGTATCATCCACGCTACTCTACACATATAAAATAACCAGAGAGAGAAGACTTTTTGCTGGTAAAATAACCAGCAAAAAAACTTTTCTTTTTGTATAACAACTGAACAATGGCACTGGAAATGAATACTGTGACCAGGGATATGCTTTATCCCTGAAAACTTGTTGATCCAGTTATCCCAACGGACTGACGGATGAAAGGGATTTATAAATGTTATGCGTCATTGTATTTAATATTTACCGTGTCATTTCAAACCATGGTATATACAGGGAGCTGTTACTTTGACCATTTATTACAGGAAGCGCCATTTTGATATACAGTTTATGTTGACACTTTCTACCTTCATACCATTGGCTCATATAATATATACACATCATACAAGGCTATATCCTGTTTTCATGGAAGTAGAGCAAACAACATCATTGACCTTAACAACCTTTACTATACTTGACTGCTAGAAAGATCCACATCAATTTGGCAATAAAAAGCTCTTACAGTGATAGTTAAAAACTCCAAAGTAACATACTGGCATCAAAGAGGCTGGCATTAATTGCTTAAGAGAAAACCAGTTATTCTCCAATTCCAAATCAGCTTTTGACTTCTCATGCCGTATGCAAATTTGTGATATTATATCATTCGTTGAAATTTCTCTAGTTTCTTACCAAGAGCTAATCCAGCTGTCCAGTGTTTTGTTTTAACGGTCCTCTATCAAGATAGTATCTGAAGGATAGTAGGATGTGATATCATTACTAGTCTGGTATCAGTCAGTTGTCTCAAATCTTTATCATTTGTTTCTTTTAAAGTCCACTTTATATAAGATACAGTCTTGCTTGACCACTAGACCTTTAACAGTTTTATAGAAATGTATACAGCTCTCCTTGCTCAAACAGCCAAAGGGCTTTGCGTATTTTATATCATTTGATATTATTTCATCTTTTATTGTTTGCAGCCTCACTTAATCTAGTAACCGTGACCTGCAGATCACTTAAAAGTGTGAAATTCTAATTAGTAAAAACAATGTCACAGTTCAACTAATTTCAATATAATTTGATAATAATCGATAAGAACCTGAAGAAGGTGCATGTGTGACGTCACTCTTCTCAAGCAGTCAATTGAGTTGCTGCTCCAGTCAAGGGCGTAGCCAGCGTCCAAGCGGTGGAGGTCCAACTGTGCATTTTAATATCAGTGTCCAAAAGGTGGGGTCCGAGTGACATCCTTTTCTAAAAAGGGGTTCGGAACCTCCATTTCCCCGCTGGTTACGCCATTGGCTAAAGTAATTTCCAAGCCTAGAAATTTGTGATAGGCCATATCTGTAGTTTTGTGAACAGAATAATTAAAGAGGGAGGCTCATCTCATTAGAATACAGTAAAATTGGGGATGCGATATTTTGACGTCACTTCTGGTTGTTGACGCAAGATCCTATCCACTGTCTATTTGTACATGGGATTAGAAGGAAACTCCATGGTTTGTACAGCCAGACACTAACATGTACGTTGTACATGCTAGTTACTGTGACGAGAAACTTGTATGTTTGTTTCAATGTGTTTGTCAGAAAGCGAAAGTGAAATACAATAATAGTCACCAAATGAAAATTACTGAGAAAAAAAGGAAGAAGATGAAAGCAAAAGTCGCAATAAACGATTCTACCGGGGCTCGAACTCACGACTGTTAATAATAAAAAAAAAAAATTGCTTTCGATCGCCGTAATTAACTGGGCTAAGTCGTGTAATGACCATTAAGGCGTTTTAAATAACTATATACCCAGCAATACGAAACAAGGAATCGCGCAGCAAAATTTCAACCAATCAAAAAATTTCGAAAGGAATTCTTAATATTGTGCACATATGACGATTTCGTCTCTTTAAGTTACCTGCTGTCTGTCGCTCAAATATAGTAATCAGCTTCTTCACAGTTCTCTTTGTATGTTAATTACCTATCTGCCTATCATGCAATATTGATATCTTTGACCACTGAATTAATCCTTCTTTTTTTTTACTTAACGGTGACGTCATTCATATATATCTATATCTATATATCTCTCTATATATCTCTCTCTATATATATATGTATCTGCCTGTCTGTCTGTCTGTCTGTCTGTCCCTGTCTCTGTCTGTCTGTCTGTCTCTCTCTCTCTCTTTATATATATATATATATATATATATATATATATATATATTTATATATATATATATATATATATATATATATTTATATATATATATATATATATATATATATATATATATATATATATATATATATATATATATATATATATATATATATATATATATATATATATATATATATATATATATATATATATATATTATATATATCGTCTGCCATAATACTGACGTCATTTAAGTGCAAATACAGCTACTTTTGCCCAAAAGGTGTGCTGTCGGCTGTGGTCAAAGGTAAATCACCTCTTCAAAGAGAATGCCAAGGACGACTATATATGCTTCAAGTTCAAGGTATTTTTTTATGTGAAAAGAGATAGTAAAGCAAGTCTTATATTGCATATAGATCTGTGTGTATTGATTGCCCTTGAGTTTGATTTTCCTTAAGTAGTCTGGTTTTATAGTTCCCATAGTGAATGATGAAAGTCAACTCTATCAAACAGCAAGGACAAAGATGTTCTGAGTTATCGTGTTTCGTGATTGTATGTTCATCAATGTTTCTTCCTCGACGACGACGACGAGTGAACACACAATTACAATGATGGGGTCGTCGCCTGCGTATTCAATTATGATAGTAATAATGCTATCACGAAACGCTTGATACGACCCGGACAAGAACACAGGTACGACGTACGGACAGACATAACATCAACAACCAAGTCAATATCCACGGCCTTTGATAACCAGTTGTGGTGCACTGGCGTGTCTACCCACCCCAGGCTTGAACCCAGGGCCTCGTGGTCTGTAGACAAAGATTTCTTCCTCGACGACGACGAGTGAACACACAATTACAATGACGGGGTCGTCGCCTGCGTATTCGGTTATGATAGTAACAATGCTATCACGAAACGCCTAATACGACCCGGACGAGAAGACAGATACGACGTACAGACAGACATAACATCGACAACCAAGTCAATATCCACGGCCTTTGATAACCAGTTGTGGTACACTGGCGTGTCTACCCAACCCAGGCTTGAATCCAGGGCATCCTGGTCTGTAGACAGGTATGATAACCGCTACACCACAGTAGGTGGACAGATTTCTTCCTCGACGACGACGAGTGAACACACAATTACAATGACGGGGTCGTCACCTGCGTAATCGGTTATGATAGTAACAATGCTATTCACGAAACGCCTAATACGACCCGGACGAGAACACAGGTACGACGTACGGACAGACATAACATCAACAACCAAGTCAATGTCCACGGCCTTTGATAACCAGTTGTGGTGCACTGGCGTGTCTGCCCAACCCAGGCTTGAACCCAGGACCTCGTGGTCTGTAGACATGTATTATAAACGCTACACCACAGTAGGTAGATAATTTCTTCCTGAGAGAGAGAGAGAGTTGAACACACAATTACAATGGCGGGGTCGTCGCCTGCGTATTCGGTTATGATAGTACAAATGCTATCACGAAACGCTTAATACGACCCGGACGAGAACACAGGTACGACGTACGGACAGACATAACATCGACACCCAAGTCAATGTTCACGGCCTTTGATAACCAGTTGTGGTGCACTGGCGTGTCTACCCACCCCAGGATTGAATCCGGCAGATTCGTGGTCTTATACGAAATGATAGACCAAATAAACAAACAATGGTGGACTATGTTGATTTCTTATTTCGACGAGAGCCATTGAATCGAAATTGCGCAATTTGCATATTTGAACAAAATTTCGGATTTTGATTGTCCGCCTATCTCTATACCAACTCCCTGGTACACTGCAGGAATGCTCTTATTATGCATCATTGGTTATCCACAATTGACCATGCAAGATAATCCTCTTCAGTACATTAAGGGCGTGGTTACAAAATCGCGAAGGACATCCCCCAACTCTTCGAAAGTTCAGTAGTTGGATACAGATTTCCAATCTTAGAATGATTCAATGTGGTCATGGACTGCTGGGTTTTGAAAACAATGAATTCATGCTTGAAAACTGCATTGCTTGATATTCATACATTTCGATTTTTCGCCAATTGGTGGTGGTAGTGGTGGGCGGGGGTGTTCCCGTGCCTCCCTTACATCCGCCACTGACTCCGCCAGCCAAACTGAGAACCCCAGCAAAAGGGTTAAATACAAATATTTTCGAGAAATCAATTTTCGAGGGACAGGAATATTAGAAGTTGAAAATTTCAGGGATGGTAGGGAAGGGAAAGGTCTTGTCTATATGTCCATACTGGACAAGATCTGAAAAAGTTTCATAGGGAGCTAATTTACCAATGATGTAGAATATATATAAAAAAAATTTACAGGGGAAAAAGCATAGAAAAATTCCAAATCCAAGTTACCATTCCCCACCCTTCCTTCCCCCTCCCCAGCCCATTACCGAAATTTTGAGCAGATAGTCAGAGACTTCAGAATTGTTGAGGAAAATATCGGATATATTGAGCAAAAACTTCAGACATATTAAGAAAAAAATAGGATATTTTGAGAGAAAACTTTGAAAATTGGCAACTCTAGTATACTAATAGACCCTAATTTAGAAATTCGGCCACTAGTATTCATCGAATGTATTACTGATATGTCAGCAGACGCATTTCTTAACCAATTTTTTAGATTTTCTGTGTGCAAAAGCCTGTAATAAGAAAATGAGCAAATTTTTTGAATTCCCCAAACTTTCCAGCCATGGGATTTCCCCCTGCCCCTACCGTCCCCTAATCCCTACGCCACTGTAATTTACCATCGATCCATATCAACATTTGAGTCATATTCGGTGAGGATGCAAAACACCTTTTCACTTTGAACTAAACAACATCACGAAATATTCCAAATCCGTCACGTTCTGATACAAAAAGGACCTTATTTTTTAAATTATAGGTTTCAATGAAGTAAATAATTAGTTCCGTGCTACCTTCTGGCATTAAAGGATCTTATACTGGTGGAACAAAAAGAAGAGTATGATCGGTAGACAATAAATCCCTAAAGCAGTGGCGTGCCTAGGCACTGGCATTTGAAGAAGAGGGAGTGGGGCAGGGTTACATTTTGCGGGGGGCCAGATTAATGACGTTTGAACAATTACACTATATTCTGTCATTTCGTTTGTGGGCAACAGGGGCAGGACCTCTGAGAGGGGGCGCAAGCCTCCTTGTGCCCTCTGGCTACGCCCCTACCCTAAAGCAGAATCGTCGCCACAGGGTGGGGAGGACTGGGGGAGACAGATCCATCTCCTCCACTCATTTTTATTTTAGGAACAAAATAATAATAGAAGTATACTGCTTGAAATTGATCCACCAGTGTCGCCAAGTTGTGGGCCAAATGGCCCAGCAGTACATAAAGGCCTGCAAACACACGTCCCTAGTTAACCACACAAAATCACATTTAATCATACTGTACATGAAAAAAATCAAATTTAATCATACATGAAAAAATCACATTTAATCATATATCAAATCATATATCAAATCTCCAAATCCTCGCTTTAATCTGTTAATCCAGCTGTTAATGGATGTAGACCTAACCCACTTGGATTACGAATATTTCAATAATTTCAATTTTAAAATGTGTCCGATATTGTTAACTTTTGACGCCCTTCACACTCATACCCATTTATATATGAACTGTGACACAAAATGCAATGCATTTTGCCCACAAAATATAATTTGAAATTGCTGTTCGCAAGGCTGCAAGGCGAATCAGCCCGGATTTGTCGTTCAGTGTCACGATCTTTGTTGAAAATAGATCATAGTAATTTTCACGCTTGATTTCGGGCATCTGCTGAAGTCTTTTTTTGATATAAGCATGAAGCTATATCATCCCGTAAACAATACTTCAAACTATCAATTATAAAGTGATTGCATGGCAGATGAAACCAGTTTAATAAGAATCTTCGTCATGCTTAGAAAGTCAGAATGAATTAATTAGAATTGCACTTGAATGGTGTCAGTAACTTTAAATTAGAATTCTGCCACGGCGCTAATTTTTTTAAGTTAAATGTTGTCAAGTGGTATAAGACTGAACAAAATGGTGCATGAATAGATTTT
>JAIGNY010002171.1:530000-597500 GCA_020152595.1 Chiridota heheva
CATTTATGCGAAGCATTTATGCGAAGCATTTATGCGAAAAGTTATTTATGCGAAACATTTATGCGAAGTATTTATGCGAAGCATTTATGCGAAGCATTTATGCGAAGCATTTATGCGAAGCATTTATGCGAAGTATTTATGCGAAGCATTTATGCGAAGCATTTATGCGAAGCATTTATATGAAGCATTTATGCGAAAACATTTATGCGAAGCATTTATGCGAAGCATTTATGCGAACATTTATGCGAAGCATTTATGCGAAACATTTATGCGAAGCATTTTATGAAGCATTTCAAGAAGCGAAGCATTTCTGCGAAGCATTTCTGCGAAGCATTTCTGCGAAGCATTTCATGAAACATTTCATGAAGCATTTCTGCGAAGCATTTCTGCGAAGCATTTCTGCGAAGCATTTCTGCGAAGCATTTCTGAAGCATTTCTGCGAAGCATTTCTGCGAAGCATTTCTGCGAAGCATTTCTGCGAAGCATTTCTGCGAAGCATTTCAGAAGCATTTTTGAAGCATTTGCGAAGCATTTCTGCGAAGCATTTCTGCGAAGCATTTCTGCGAAGCATTTCTGCGAAGCATACATTTGCGAAGCATTTTGCGAAGCATTTCTGCGAAGCATTTCTGCGAAGCATTTCTGCGAAGCATTTCTGCGAAGCATTTCTGCGAAGCATTTCTGCGAAGCATTTCTGCGAAGCATTTATGCGAAGCATTTTATGCGAAGCATTTATGCGAAGCATTTATGCGAAGCATTTATGCGAAGCATTTATGCGAAGCATTTATGCGAAGCATTTATATGAAGCATTTATGCGAAGCATTTATGCGAAGCATTTATGCGAAGCATTTATGAAGCATTTATGCGAAGCATTTATGCGAAGCATTTATGCGAAGCATTTATGCGAAGCATTTATGCGAAGCATTTCTGAAGCATTTATGAAGCATTTATGCGAAGCATTTCTGCGAAGCATTTCTGCGAAGCATTTCATGAAGCATTTCTGCGAAGCATTTCTGCGAAGCATTTATGCGAAGCATTTATGAAGCATTTATGCGAAGCATTTATGCGAAGCATTTATGAAGCATTTATGCGAAGCATTTATGCGAAGCATTTCTGCGAAGCATTTCTGCGAAGCATTTCTGCGAAGCATTTCTGCGAAGCATTTCTGCGAAAGCATTTCTGCGAAGCATTTCTGCGAAACATTTCTGCGAAGCATTTCTGCGAAGCATTTCTGCGAAGCATTTCTGAAGCATTTCTGCGAAGCATTTTGCGAAGCATTTATGCGAACATTTATGCGAAGCATTTATGCGAAGCATTTATGCGAAGCATTTATGCGAAGCATTTATGCGAAGCATTTATGCGAAGCATTTATGCGAAGCATTTATGCGAAGCATTTATGCGAAGCATTTATGCGAAGCATTTATGCGAAGCATTTATGCGAAGCATTTATGCGAAGCATTTATGCGAAGCATTTATGCGAAGCATTTATGCGAAGCATTTATGAAGCATTTATGCGAAGCATTTATGCGAAACATTTATGCGAAGCATTTATGCGAAGCATTTATGCGAAGCATTTATGCGAAGCATTTATGCGAAGCATTTATGCGAAGCATTTATGCGAAGCATTTATGCGAAGCATTTATGCGAAGCATTTATGCGAAGCATTTATGCGAAGCATTTATGCGAAGCATTTATGCGAAGCATTTATGCGAAGCATTTATGCGAAGCATTTATGCGAAGCATTTATGCGAAGCATTTATGCGAAGCATTTATGCGAAGCATTTATGCGAAGCATTTATGCGAAGCATTTCTGCGAAGCATTTATGCGAAGCATTTCTGCGAAGCATTTCTGCGAAGCATTTCTGCGAAGCATTTCTGCGAAGCATTTCTGCGAAGCATTTCTGCGAAGCATTTCTGCGAAGCATTTCTGCGAAGCATTTCTGCGAAGCATTTCTGCGAAGCATTTCTGCGAAGCATTTCTGCGAAGCATTTCTGCGAAGCATTTATGCGAAGCATTTATGCGAAGCATTTATGCGAAGCATTTATGCGAAGCATTTATGCGAAGCATTTATGCGAAGCATTTATGCGAAGCATTTATGCGAAGCATTTATGCGAAGCATTTATGCGAAGCATTTATGCGAAGCATTTATGCGAAGCATTTATGCGAAGCATTTATGCGAAGCATTTATGCGAAGCATTTATGCGAAGCATTTATGCGAAGCATTTATGCGAAGCATTTATGCCAACCATTTATGCCAACCATTTATGCCAACCATTTATGCCAACCATTTATGCCAACCATTTATGCCAACCATTTATGCCAACCATTTATGCCAACCATTTATGCCAACCATTTATGCCAACCATTTATGCCAACCATTTATGCCAACCATTTATGCCAACCATTTATGCCAACCATTTATGCCAACCATTTATGCCAACCATTTATGCCAACCATTTATGCCAACCATTTATGCCAACCATTTATGCCAACCATTTATGCCAACCATTTATGCCAACCATTTATGCCAACCATTTATGCCAACCATTTATGCCAACCATTTATGCCAACCATTTATGCCAACCATTTATGCCAACCATTTATGCCAACCATTTATGCCAACCTATGTAATGGCGATTACGTCCGTCCGGCCGTCCACAGTTTTGTCCTGAGATTTCCTCAGAAATGTTACAGATTTTTGAGAATTCCTCAGAATTTCCTTATAAAATGTTCTTGTTTGTCAGAGGTACTTAAGATAGGATTAAAAACTAGTTCCTTAAAAAGTCTACAATACATTTGATATTTTCTTAGAAGATAACTGTAAAAGGATATAATTTTCCAATATTCTTCAGAGATCCCCAAGTCTCTCTTGTAGCACTTGAGATTTGAAATCCTTAAAATTCTTGAAAATATTTGGGAACCAAACACTTATATCAGGCATGATTTTTAAACTACACCTTTATTATTGTGGCCATTTGCATAAAGTTACTACAGTTATGACCTGGCCAGACTTTTTTATTAAGCATGCTTAGTCAGGGAGTGTGACAGGATGTGATTGCATATAAACATAGGGAAGGATGCCATGTGGGACTTGGATAGGGGCCATGCGGGACATATGATATACTATTTACCATGTTGTATACACCAAGGGCTATATCAGGCATAATTATTTGACTATTATATGAACTGACACTTTCATACATAGTATGCTCAATCACGGACTGTGATAGCTAGGATGAGACTTCTTATGGAGCTTATGGGACGTCATATGAGACATAGGGTGGGATGACATGTAGAACAGGGTGGAATGCCACGTAGGATATGTGGTGGAATGCCATGCAGGACATAGGGTGGATTGCCATGGGATGGAATGTCATGTGGAACATGGGATGATATGGGATGTCATGTGGGACATGGCGTCCTACCCCATTTCAACAAGTCATTTGCATATAAGTTAATATATGAACTGACACTTTCATACATAGTATGCTCAATCAGTGACTGTGATAGCTAGGATGAGACATCTTATGGAGCCTATGGGATGTCATGTGGGACATGGGGTGGGATGCCATGTGGGACATGGGGTGGGATGCCATGTGGAAGAGGGTAAAATGCCATGTGGGACATGGTGGGATACCACGAGTAAGACAGAGTGTGACATAGGTTGTGATGCCATGTGTGACATAAGGTAGGATGCCATGTGTGACAAAAGGTAGGATGCCATGTGTAACATAGGATAGGAGACTATGTGGGACATAGGGTGGGATGCCATGGGAACATGGGATGTGATGCCATGTGGTACATAAAGTAGGATGTCATTGGGACATTGGGAGGGATACCATGTGGAACATATGGTGGGATGCCATGTGGGACATCAGGTGGGAAGCCACTGATGCAGGACACAGGGAAGGATCCCATGTGGGATATAGGGAGGGATGTCATGTGGTACATATGGTTGGATTAATGTGGGACACATATGTAGGATGGGATCCATGTGGGTCATAGCATGGGATGCCATGTGGGACATATGGTGGAATGCCATGTGGGACATATGGTGGAATATGCCATGTGAGACATTGTGTAGTGAATTGCCATGTGGGAGATAAGGTGGAATACCCTGTGGGACATATGATGGAATGCCATGTGGGACATGGGATGTCATGTGGGACATGGGGTGGGATGCCATGTGGGAGATATGGTGGATTGCCATGTGGGACATGGGGTGGGATGCCATGTGGGAGATATGGTGGAATGCCATGGGACATGGGGTGGATGCCATGTGGGACATGGGGTTGGATGCCATGTGGGTCATAGGATGGGATGCCCTGTGGGACATATGATGGAATGCCATGTGGGACATGGGATGTCATGTGGGACATGGGGTGGGATACCATGTGGGAGATAAGGTGGAATGCCATGTGGGACATGGGATGGGATGTCGTGTGGGACATGGGGTAGGATGCCATGTGGGACATGGAGTGGGATGCCATGTGGGACATGGGGTGGGATGCCATGTGGGACATGGAGTGGGATGCCATGGGGTGGGATGCCATGTGGGACATGGTGGAATGCCATGTGGGACATGGGATGGGATGTCGTGTGGGACATTGGGTAGGATGCCATGTGGGACATGGGGTGGGATGCCATGTGGGACATGGGGTGGGATGCCATGTGGGTCATAGGATGGGATGCCCTGTGGGACATATGATGGAATGCCATGTGGGACATGGGGTGGGATGCCATGTGGGACTTGGGTGGAATGCCATGTGGGACATGGGATGGGATGTCGTGTGGGACATGGGGTAGAATGCCATGTGTGACATGGAGTGGGGTGCCATGTGGGACATGGGGTGGGATGCCATGTGGGACATGGGGTGGGATGTCAAGTGAGACATGGGGTGGGATGCCATGTGGGACTTGGGGTGGGATGCCATGTGGGACATGGAGTGGGATGCCATGTGGGACATAGGATGCCATGTGGGACTTAAGTGTGAGATGCCATTTTTATAGTTGGCCGGATCATATGATATGGGTGTCAATTTGCATAGGCATGCGAACCATGACGGTATTTACCGTTTTAGTTTAAATTTAAATTTTGTTTTATATATATAAATTTTATGTAACTTTTATATTTATGTCTTTTATATTTATAATTCTTTTGAAATATCTTTGTACGTTTTGCTACAGGGCGACAAATTTCCATATTTTGTTGTGGACGAAATAAATTGATCTTATCTTACATTGATGCTCCAAAGTGGCTAAAAATCAACACAAAGTTTGATAGTTTTTATGTAAGACAATTCTTATGCCTATGTTAAAATCTACTCAGATAATCACATCATTTCGGTTACTATTTCTAAACAGGCAGAGGGAAAATTGTTTGTGCAAATTGGGTAAATTCGGGAAAAATTTTGGAGCTCATGGGCGAAGCCTTGCAATATAGCTTGGGTCCAGGGACGAGGCCCCGGAAGCTCTGAAGGTTTCTTGATTATGATGCCCCAAGACAAATTTCCAAAATGTAAGTGACTGATGCAAAGAAGACAATTTTATATTCTTTAAATCTATTCAGATAAGTATTTGCAGCATTTCCCTGCAAATTGAGAAAATTTGGGGGAAATTGTGGGGTTCATGGGTGAAGCAGCGGCGTAGGAAAGTATTTGATATTGGGGCCAGATTTTTTCATTTACCTCAACAAATCTCAATTTTGTCAGTTTCAGAGACCATAAGTCTCTTATCACGGTCGGTCCAAAACTATTTGTAAAGGAAAAGGAGGGGGAGTTAGATTATTGGAAATATTAGTTAAATTTGGCACCATTTCCCAAAAATTGAAGAAAAGTTCAGAAAATGAAGTAAATTGAAGAAAATTAAAGAAAAATGAAGGAAATTGAACAAAAATAAAAGCAAATTTCACGATAATGAAGGAACTTCCACACAAATTGAAGCAAATTTCACAACTTGAAAAGAAGGATATTTTTTAAAAATCAAATTAAAATGAATGGAAATTGCACAAAAATTAGAGCAAAATTCATGGATATCAAGGAAATGTTACGAAAATTGAAGGAAATTTCCTAAAAATTAAAGACAACTTCTCGAAAATGGAAAAAAAAACTGAAGGAAATTGCACAAACATTGAAGCAAACTTCACGCAAATAAAGAAAAAAATACGAAAAGTGATGGAAATTTTCCGAAAATTGATAGAAACCTTTCGAAAATTTCCCAAAAATGAAGGAACTTAAAAAGATTGAAGCAAATTTTCCAAAAATTATGCCATCTGACTGGACTCAAAATAAATTCGTTATAGCCTGTATTATTGCACTTGCTCCCCCTCCCCCGGTGAAGTTTTTGTAGCCCCCTGACCTTCGATCGATTCCACCCCTGCCTGGAATCATGGGTCCAGGGTCTCTGAAGATTTCTTGATTATAATGCCCCACAATGGTTTAAAATAAATACAAATTTCTAAAATGTAAGTGATGAAAAGAAGACGATATTTTAGATTATATTATTAATATGTACTCGGATAAAGTATAGTACATTTCGAAACAGGCAGAGGTCCAAGAGAAATTTGTCCTAAAAATAGAAAAAATAGGTCAATATTATTAGCGAAGCCTTGGAAATGTGGAAGGGGTCCAGGGGCGAAGCTCCAGAAACTCTGCTGATTTTTTTATTTTGATGTCCGAAAAAAAGATTTAAAATGAACACAAAGTGATGAAAAGAGGGCAATTTCAAATTCGAATGTTAAAATCTACTCGGAGAAATGGATAAACGTTTAGGTGACTATTTCGAAACAGGCAGAGGACAGTAGTAGAAATTTCCCCTGAAATTGATAAAACATCAAAATTGGCAAAAGCCTGGTCTGAAGATTTTTTTTGTTTTTGTTTTTGATACCCCCAAATAGCTGAAAATCAACGTTTAGTTCTCAAATGTAAATCATGGTGTCTGGGGGCGAAGCAAAAATAGGGATCCAGGAGAAGAATCTCCCTTAAGGGCCCCTTAGAAGGAGTCCAGGGGCGAAGCCCCCAGAACCTCTAAAATGTCCAAAATGTCTGAAAATCAAGAAAAACTGATAAATTTCGGAAAATCAACACAAATTGATCAATTTCAAAATTTTCCCTATAATTTGAGAAAATTCGGGCAAAATTGTGGGCTCAAGGGTGAAGTCTTGGTCTAAAGTTTTGTTTTCCCAGTGACTTAAAATCAATACAAAAAACCAAAATGTAATTGATAAAAAAAAAAAAATGCAAATTATAATGTTAAAATCTACCGTATACTCAGATCAACATTTTCGTTACCATTAACACTGTCAGGCGAAGAGAAATTTTCCCTTAAAATTAGTCCACAATATTGTACGGTTCATGGATGCAGGGTCCAAGAGCGAAGCCCATGGAAGATTTCCTAGTTTTTGATGCCCAAAGACTGAAAAATGGCTATTGACTTTAAACGTGTGTGGGCGGGCATCTTTCCTATATATGCCCAACTCGAGCCTAATCTGCTAATCAGCATCATGCCAACTTGAATAGAGATGATTCTGATATTTAGACGATTCAGGCATGATTCAGGCATGATTGAGCTGATCTCATAATTTCAACAAAACATACAGACATCCAACATTTTATATCTCTGCCCGACTAAGTACCGAAGAGTAGTAAGAGGTCACTATACAGACCCCGACCAATCAGAAGCCAGCATTGGTATCACGTGATAGCCATTTGCTTATACTTAATGCTGGCTTTTGATTGGTCGGGATCTGTATAGTGGTCCCTGAGATTTTGTTCCTCTGGATCATCGGATTGCGTCACAAGATATTCTCGACGACGGAGCTTTTGATTCGTCGAGGTCTGTATAGTGACCTTTGAGATTTTGTCCTCTGGGTCATCGGATTGCGTTACAGGATATTCTTGACGACGGAGCTTCTGATTGGTCGGGGTCTGTATAGTGACCCCTGAGATTTTCCACCTGGGTCATCGGATTGCCGTCACAGGATATTCTCGACAACGGAGCTTCTGACTGGTCGGGGTCTGTATTGTGGCCACTAAGATTTTTCATCTGGGTCATCGGATTGCGTCACAAGATATTCTCAATTGTTCCACAGAGTCCTTTTAACGAAGTGTATGGCTTTTCCTGACTAGGTGTGTCAGGAAAACTGCCTCAAACTGCCTCAAATGACAGTGTTTCAGAAAAATTGTTTCTCAAATGACAAGTTTCAGAAAAATTGTTTCTCAAATGAAGAATTTTAGAAAAAATTGTCTTCTCAAATCATTCACGTCTTCAAAATATCGTCTCTCAAATTTTGCTCCCTGTGCAAAGTCAATGGGATTTAAAAATAAAATTTCGTTCTCATATTGTACACGTTTTCAAAAAACCTCTTCTCAAATCACACCGTTTGAAAAATATCGCCGCTCAAATCTTACCTATTTTTAAAAACATATTCTCAAACATGACAAGTTTCCTGTTTCTCGATTGTCGAGTACAATGTTTTTTCAAATGATGTGACTCGGTAAATTGTGACGATATTATCCCGATATTATCGATAATCGTGACATGGCGATTTATCTATATCATTTTTACAGTTTAAACTCTTTGACAAATCTAAGCTTCTAATCAACAGATTATCAGGGTGTATTGTTTTGAAATGGGCGACAATGAGTATCATAATATCCCCACCTGATACACCCAGTCAGGAAAAGCTATACACTTCCTTAAAAGGACTCTGCGGAACAATTGAGAATATCTTGTGACGCATTCTGATAACCCAGATGAAAATAGCTCAGGACCAATCAGAAGCTCCGTTGTTGAAAATATCCTGTGACATCAATCCGATGATTTGAAAACCCTCTCTCTAAGATTACGCAATCCGATGACCCAGATGGAAAATCTCAGGGGCCACAATACAGACCCCGACCAATCAGAAGCTCCGTTGTCGAGAATATCCTGTGACGGCAATCCGATGACCCAGATGGAAAATCTCAGGGGTCACTATACAGACCCCGACCAATCAGAAGCTCCGTCGTCGAGAATATCCTGTGACGCAATCCGATGACCAAGAGGAAAAAATATCAGAGGTCACTATACAGACCTCGACGAATCAGAAGCTCCGTCGTCGTGAATATCCTGTGACGCAATACGATGACCCAGAGGAAAGAAATCTCAGGGGCCACTATACAGATCCCGACCAATCAGAAGCCAGCATTAGGTATATGCAAATGAGCTATCACGTGATACCAATGCTGGCTTCTGATTGGTTGGGGTCTGTATAGTGGCCTCTTACTACTCCGAAGTATGTTGTATTAGTGGTGTACGGAGGGAGGAGGGGGTGCATTTCTATTTACTATTATTATTCATTTTCAAAGACCAGACAAGAAAAAGATTACTCAAGTTAATTCTGGTCCTTTATCTTCTTTCAGTTACTTACCACATCACATGTTTATAGCTAAGTGTGTGTTCTATACTCATGTTTCTTACCACATGTTTTTGAATATTCCATTGTTCAAACTTCTTGCTAGGATTTATGTATATGCTGTTGTATACTGATCTGAAGATACAAATAAATCAAATCAAATGATGTTGTCAGCATGATGCCGAGTCAGGCGTTCATGATTCTGATAATCGGGCATAATTGAGATGTATCTCCGATCTAAACAGTACATCTGACATTTTACATCTCTGCTCCACTTAGCTTGCTTAGTGCCCAAATATTATGTTGTCAGCATCATGTGCCGAGTCGGCGGTCGAGAGGATATGATTCGGAATATAGCTTAGTCGGGCATAACTGAGATATACTCTGATACCAGGATAAAAGTGCAAACGCTATTATACATTTCTGCCCGACTAAGATCGGTATCCAGCCAACGGGGGATGGGGAGGGAGGGGTTGAGGATATAAACAAGTATAATTTTATCCAAAACATTTTCATTTTTGGTATTTTGCGAAGAAACAAAAACATAAAAATATAACAATATTAATTTTCCTACAATTTTGCTTCAATAGACCTACATGGCCACTTTTTTTCCTACGAAAATTGAAATTGCCCGACGATTTTTTTCTAGGGTCCCCCTCCCACACACACACACACACACACCCACACCCACCCTCACACACACCCTCACACACACATACACAAACACACACCTTAAGTTACGCCCCTGTAGTGAACTGGCCAAGGTCAATAGTCAATTATGCCCATCGTTAGAAAACAAAATGGAATACGATGGGGAAAAAAGTGTGCAATGCATATATTTGGTATTGTTGCCATATCTCGCATTCCTCAAAAATCTTCTTGTATTTTGTTGAAATGTTTCCTAGATTTTGAGACTTGGAACAATTAAGAGAGGTGTAATCACTACGGTGCATGTAAGATGCATTGTATAAGACTTTTTACACCAGCCAATTCATAATTTTATTTTCTCTATATTTTTTTAATCAAGGCCCTAATATCTTTGAGATGCAGTCACTCATAGGTCCAACGATTATTGCACGTTATTGTACAGTTAAGTTCACATTGTCTTTGAAACCAAGTAAAACAGTTTAAAATAGTTGAAATTGACGACAGGCATGAACAGATGAAGCATGTTTGAAATGCTTTTTTCTCTAAAACTGTAAAATGGGGCACTTATTGAACTTTTGAAACTGAAACGAGCATAAGCATACCCTTGCTGTTTTATACTAATTGAAGAATATCTCTCCTCAGTCAGTCAGTGTGGGTTTGTAGGAGTCTATTCATCAGTTCGTGCTAATTGTATCTAATTTTTGTGACGGAATAACACAATAATGTAATACAGGCACCTCTTCGTCAGGTCAGTTTTATTTATCATTGTTTTGGTACCGTTGTACGTCAATTGCATGAACACGATGAAGGAATGGGTGCATGTTAAGTTGACTCTGAAAAAAAGAAATTTAAACAACCCTGACCAAAAAAAAAAAAACATATTCGTATAATGTCTTCAATATCTGAACTTGAGGAATGAAATGTAAAGAATTTCATCCAGCTTTTTGTTTCACGTCGATAATTCATAAGCGTACTTCAGGCTGTCTGTGATATTTGTCCGGAAATTCCTGTTTTACATTCATCTTAATCAAAGAAATTTGTTGATTGATCACTTTGTTACCACTGCAATATGCAGTTTAATGGGTCGTGAATGGATGGGAAGAACATAAGTATAAGATTGCCAAAAACAAATGCATCATGATTTGCTTCATCTGTTCATATTTTAGATCCATACATTAATTTGATTGTCATATCCTTTGGTATCTTTATCTGTTTAACAGTTTATGTGTACTGACTGATGTGGTGTCGAAATACGCTTGACTGTATGACTCTATAGTGAAAATCACCATACACCTGGGGTTGGAGCAGTGGCGTAGGGGAATTAGGCGGTATTATAATCGTAAATTGTGGAAGGAAAGTGCCTCCGAAGATTGCTATTTTGGACACTAATTTTTTATTTTTTTATTTTTTTTAATGCATTTGCGATGACCCCTTGATAATTACATTTAACAGGTAAAGGGTAAATTTAAAAATTATAGTTTCGATTGTCATGCGGATAATTGTATTCCTTTTTGAGTATAATTTGAGACAATTAAAGTTTGTGGTCACGAAATCAGAAAAGGTGGACCTACGTCGTATCGACTTATATATGAACCGGACCATGTAACGCCTCCCCCTTCGACAACTATCATTGCGCCACTGCTGCATATACCAGCCTCAATACACACCTGTAAACAAAAGCAGAAACATGTGCTATAGAATATACGGAATCAACACCTTACTGAAATCAAGCCATGGCAGATTCGTTATTAGCAGGCTCAAAATGCAAGTTTTGTATTCACCAAACCTTTGCGCGACAACGGTGTTAAAAAGTGAGAAATACTACCTTGTTTAATTTCTTGTCGTTATCTGATAAGACCCGGACGTCGGAGGCCTTCGGCTGGGTCTGTTAATAGTTTAAAACATCTTTTAGCTTAACAGTAATCGCGGGCAGTAATACGCTCGTAAATCAGACGGTGGTACACTGCATGTGAACACGGTTTATACCGTCCTTTTCACCAGTTCACATTCAAGGAAACGGCCGTTAGCAGGAAAATTTTAAGGATAGTGATGACTAAATTACGTTGCTTTTTTGGTGTGATCTTCATCTCGTCAGAGAACAACAAACAAAGGGGAAAGCAATGCGATTAATTGTAATAAAAGTCCGCAGAAAAGAAAGAATTATCGACTTGATGAAGTCTTAAAGTATTCTCGACCGAAAGTGAGGGCGTATTTTTGTGATAATATGTGGGCATTTCGTCCACATCCAATCAAATCTCGCGATCCGTTTTTCATGGATTTAATCTCAATGAATTCACTCACCGAAATCTCTCGAACGTTCATTGTATGTATGTGTGTGTAACTTCTGCACACGCTATGCCTTGGTACGGTACTAGCTATTAGTCATATCCCAGAAAACACTTTTTGACCTACTGGTGGCGTGTACTGTGGGTTTTTTACACTTTCCATACATAAAGGTGAAGGTGTGTTGAACTTTGGGCTATACCAAACTTAGGCTCATGATCGATGGGGCGAAATTCACTTCAAGCTTGCAATCTGACCATGTTATGTACTTTTCTGGCTTAAATCAAGGAGGTACCACTTTAGAGTGGTGCCTTCTTGCTTTAATTCTTATACGTAGTTCTTTGAAGTTGTCTCAGTGCTCAAAAAGACAAATTTAGGAGATCTTTAATGCTTGTTTTCGCAAAAACGTTTTTTACAGTCTGACTTTCGAAGTTTCTGTTGCTCATAATTGTTTATGTTAACGTCATATTGGTTGTTACACAACTGATTGGCTGACAACTCTTGCATATTTAAATAGATTCAACGAACAAGTAAAATTTTGTATCGAACGTTGACCTCATGAATAATCAACAAAATTTAGTCCTCATCTTAATCAAAGAAATTTGTTGATTGATCACTTTGTTACCACTGCAATATGCAGTTTAATGGGTCGTGAATGGATGGGAAGAACATAAGTATAAGATTGCCAAAAACAAATGCATCATGATTTGCTTCATCTGTTCATATTTTAGATCCATACATTAATTTGATTGTCATATCCTTTGGTATCTTTATCTGTTTAACAGTTTATGTGTACTGACTGATGTGGTGTCGAAATACGCTTGACTGTATGACTCTATAGTGAAAATCACCATACACCTGGGGTTGGAGCAGTGGCGTAGGGGAATTAGGCGGTATTATAATCGTAAATTGTGGAAGGAAAGTGCCTCCGAAGATTGCTATTTTGGACACTAATTTTTTATTTTTTTATTTTTTTTAATGCATTTGCGATGACCCCTTGATAATTACATTTAACAGGTAAAGGGTAAATTTAAAAATTATAGTTTCGATTGTCATGCGGATAATTGTATTCCTTTTTGAGTATAATTTGAGACAATTAAAGTTTGTGGTCACGAAATCAGAAAAGGTGGACCTACGTCGTATCGACTTATATATGAACCGGACCATGTAACGCCTCCCCCTTCGACAACTATCATTGCGCCACTGCTGCATATACCAGCCCCAATACACACCTGTAAACAAAAGCAGAAACATGTGCTATAGAATATACGGAATCAACACCTTACTGAAATCAAGCCATGGCAGATTCGTTATTAGCAGGCTCAAAATGCAAGTTTTGTATTCACCAAACCTTTGCGCGACAACGGTGTTAAAAAGTGAGAAATACTACCTTGTTTAATTTCTTGTCGTTATCTGATAAGACCCGGACGTCGGAGGCCTTCGGCTGGGTCTGTTAATACTTTAAAACATCTTTTAGCTTAACAGTAATCGCGGGCAGTAATACGCTCGTAAATCAGACGGTGGTACACTGCATGTGAACACGGTTTATACCGTCCTTTTCACCAGTTCACATTCAAGGAATCGGCCGTTAGCAGGAAAATTTTAAGGATAGTGATGACTAAATTACGTTGCTTTTTTGGTGTGATCTTCATCTCGTCAGAGAACAACAAACAACTGAACAAAGGGAAAAGCAATGCGACTAATTGTAATAAAAGTCCGCAGAAAAGAAAGAATTATCGACTTGATGAAGTCTAAAGGTATTCTCGACCGAAAGTGAGGGCGTATTTTTTGTGATAATATGTGGGCATTTCGTCCACATCCAATCAAATCTCGCGATCCGTTTTTCATGGATTTAATCTCAATGAATTCTGTCACCGAAATCCCTCGAACGTTCATTGTATGTATGTGTGTGTAACATCTGCACACGCTATGCCTTGGTACGGTACTAGCTATTAGTCATATCCCAGAAAACACTTTTTGACCTACTGGTGGCGTGTACTGTGGGTTTTTTACACTTTCCATACATAAAGGTGAAGGTGTGTTGAACTTTGGGCTATACCAAACTTAGGCTCATGATCGATGGGGCGAAATTCACTCCAAGCTTGCAATCTGACCATGTTATGTACTTTTCTGGCTTAAATCAAGGAGGTACTACTTTAGAGTGGTGCCTCCTTGCTTTAATTCGTATACGTAGTTCTTTGAAGTTGTCTCAGTGCTCAAAAAGACAAATTTAGGAGATCTTTAATGCTTGTTTTCGCAAAAACGTTTTTTTACAGTCTGACTTTCGAAGTTTCTGTCACTCATAATTGTTTATGTTAACGTCATATTGGTTGTTACACAAGTGATTGGCTGACAACTCTTGCATATTTAAATAGATTCAACGAACAAGTAAAAATTTGTATCGAACGTTGACCTCATGAATAATCAACAAAATTTAGTCCTGCTCTTAAAGTAATGGCTGAATAGCTGTTTGCATCGCGAACAGAAGACTCACAGAAAATAGATCAATTCTACGATTTCCAACTAAAATTATACTATTTTCAAGTATGGTTTAAACGCAAGGGCGTAGGAAGCGGGGTGGGGTGGGGTGAAGGGGGCTGGGAGTGCTTTATTTTCCCAGTAAAAATTCAGGGGATAAACTATGCTTTAGCCCCCTTCCCCCTCCTACACACACACAAACACACTTCTCGTATACGAAAAACCCCTTATAAGACTTTATACCCACTTTAAATAATATGACTTATAGGATATTGTCATATGTTCTAACTTCTTTGAATATGTTGAAAAAAAAAGGTGATGCAATTTCGATAGAGACTTTATTACTTCTTAGCACCCTCATAGTCATTTTGAGCTAATCGAAGCTGTATTAAACATAACATTTGCGTGCTACCGCAGACTCTTGAGTGCGGGCAGCATAATTATTTTTCTTAGGAGTGTTTGCATATAACTGTACATGTATGAAGAGAAAGAAATGTTTTTTCATAGAGAAAGAACTGTTTTGTTATAGGCTGGACAACCCCTTAATTAAATTGATCCCATGGGCTGACGGGATATACCTGAAAACAGCTTCCCTCATGCTCAGCTATGTCAAAGAAGGTTGTTTTATAGATGTAAGCTTGGACATTTTGAATAAACATGTTTTACAGACTAACACGTGTCTTTTCTTTTTGCGTATCTGCCTGGTCTCTTTTTTAGCTCCATGGCCTGGAGTCTACGATCGAATCCTTTTTGTAAAAAGTGATAGACCTATACAAACATATTTGTATATTTGAAACGGCCTCTTATTGGCTAGGCTTGGGAACCCCAACTTAACCACAACTTGTGCCTTTCATGATGACTGTTAGCAAGTCTGTTAGAGGTAAAAAAGAAGATAACAACAATGTCACTTTTTCATTCTTCTTTGGAAAAAAGAAGAGAAAAAATGCCCAAAGCGCCAAACATGCCCAACAAACCATGCCAAAAACGAGGCTTCTGGGTGGGGATGGGGGTCGAGGTCCTTGGAGAAATAGAGCTTTAGCCCCCTAAGAAAAGAATGTTCCTACGCCACTTTTTAAACGGCAGGATTTTGTGGATAAACAGTACATCTGTCTGTTGTGAATCTGGTGATGAAGACTTAATATTTCAGTGAAAAATACTTTTACTGTGTGTAAAGTTGAAGAAAGTTTTCCCCAAATATGTATCAAGCAAACACCAAAGAAGCCAAGAAAATATTACCACGACTGTACAACTAGGATTTGTTGATATGGCAGACCTGCTGACAGAGTATACTGTTCTGGGGTGGAGGGGTCCCAATGCCCAGAGGTGGAGGGCCCCAATTTCCAGGTGCTGAAATGTCCAGTGTTTGAGGGGCCCCCACTCCTAAATATGCATAACTTTCTTAAAACTGCCTTTCTCTGAGTGTTCTTCAGTACATGGACTATTCCATAAAAAAAAATATGATTAATTAACACAACTTATGCAGGGACCCTCGCTACCCTACGGGGTGAGGCCTGCCAGTATTATCATTGATATTAAATATGGGGTAACAACCAATGGTGGCTTTGTGGGGGTGGGGAAATATTCCCCCCACGAGATTGCTTTTCCCCCACTTGCCCCCAGAAAATCTTGTAAAGTGACATCGATTTGATAGGCTTTTGCTCCTCCACGAGACAAATTAACCTCTCTCTTCCTGGTGCCGCCACTGGCAACCATTGGTCTAACAAACATTCGGCAATACTCTCATGCCTATTTTAAGGCCCGGACTTCAAGTTCAAGAGACTTTGTCACATCGAATTTGCACATTTGCCCGAAAAAGTGACTTGTTCCTAATTCCATTATCTCAAATCTTCATTGAAAAAATATCAACTATTTCACCTTTCTTGATATCGCCGATCATTATCACATCCATACACAGCACATCTATGTCCACCACGCATTATATTTTGAGAAAATAAAATAAAGGATTAGTTTGCCTGTTTGCTTTTCAAAACTCCCGCACCATTCAAACTGTATAAACTGTACTTAGAGGCCTTAGCTCATCAAACACGGCGGCGCTCTTGCCCGTTTTGCCTTCCCATCACACACTGTGCTGTTTTGTCGCTCGCGATCAGCAGTATATCTCCGTTTTTAGCCGGTTTTTTTGTTTTCCCTTCCTCCCCTGGAAAATAATTGCTGGGTAAAACCTAAATTGACCAATTTGGTTAAAAGGTTGCCACACTTGGGTAAATATTATCGCATCATTACTAAATATACATGGGCATACTTTTTGTTGGGTAAATTGACAGATTTATTCAACAGTTGGTTAGAAAACATAAATTACTCATGACAGTAGTGAAATTTGACTCAAGCTAATGAACATTATGTGTAATGAACTGCTACCGCGCGTATTGTTGGCAACTTAGCATGGTAGATGAAAATGTGATAGAAATTTTAAACCGCTGGAATTTATTAGAATTGATTAAAAGCTTCAAACAATCTTTTAACCATATGTGGTTGGGTAAAAAATTACCCATATATTGTTGGGTAAAAAATTGTTGGTTACTTTTTTACCGATCTAATTAATAAGAGCTGTGCCAAACCTCTGTTGGTTACTTTTTGCCCAACAACTATCAGGTGGCATACAGAGCCAACCTTGCAACACTTAGCTAAAAATATATATATAAAAATGCCCAGTTTGGTTAATTTCGAAAACGAAAAGAAGAGAATTTGTACCCGAACAGCTGAGCTTGGTTATCCGAATCATCGAAATATTTGTTGAAACTCTGGCTCAAAATGAGACTTCAGGCTCAAAATGAGGCTCTGAAAGAAGAGCGCAATAGACTAGTTAACAATTGTTACTGTATACAGCCACAATGCGAATACATGGGTATAACTGCATTGTTCGTATGGAGAGTGCTCTACGTTACTCTCGCTTGGCATTTCTATAATTATGATACGGAAACTGGCTTACATTATTGTGACCTCACTTATACGAATCTTTCGTTCACATATGAAGCAGGGCAATAATTTCTGGGGGTGGAGGAGGGGGGGGGGGGCAGGGGACCCTACTTTTCGGCAGAACTAAAAATAGATAAACAAAGTTTTGAAAACTACTGTCTCACGTTGTGGCTGAAAAGTATGGCTCCCAGCCCATAACACACTTTGTGAAGGAGAATTACGGCATTGATACCCGACTGAGTGCATGTGGGCAGTAAGAAATTACTGCTTTTAGTTTTTCTTCCCGGAGCAATGTTGATGGGATGATGCCGGATTCACATATTCATTTCCATATTTATTTGATCTTTTATGATATAGATTGTGAAGGCACGAATGACGGAAACGCCAAACCATCGTCATCGGGGGGTAATCGTTACGAGGAACTTAAACGTCGATATTATGGGTGCACACATGTAATTGGAAACCTAGAAATTACTAATCTGGACGCTTCACACCGAACGTTAGAAGATGAAGCTTCTACGGAGTCATTATCATATTCATTATCTTCATTAAGTCCCCTTCCTCCTGACCTTTTGTTCTTAAGTGACATACAGGAGGTAACCGGGTATGTTCTTATTTCCCAAGTTTTTGACGAATTTCTAGAATTACCAAATTTGAGAATAATCCGGGGGGATCAACTATATGAAGAGAACGCATTGACCGTGATGAACACGTTGGACGACAGAGGACTTGGTCTCACAGAATTACGATTGCCGATGCTCCATGGTGAGTTTAAAATAATTAAGTATGTAACGATGTATAGATAGATAGATAGATAGATAAGATATATATATATATATATATATATATATATATATATATATATATATATATATATATATATATATATATATATATATATATATATATATATATATATATATATATATATATATATATATATATATATATATATATATATATATATATATATATATATATATATATATATATATATATATATATATATATATATATATATATATATATATATATATATATATATATATATATATATATATATATATATATATATATTTATATGTATATATATATATATATATATATATATATATATATATATATATTTATATATATATATATATATATATATATATATATATATATATATATATATATATATATATATATATATATATATATATATATATATATATATATATATATATATATATATATATATATATATATATATATATATATATATATATATATGTATATATATATATATATATATATATATATATATATATATATATATATATATATATATATATATATATATATATATATATATATATATATATATATATATATATATATATATATATATATATATATATATATATATATATATGTATATGCTATATATATATATATATATATATATATATATATATATATATATATATATATATATATATATATATATATATATATATATATATATATATATATATATATATATATATATATATATATATATATATATATATATATATATATATATATATATATATATATATATATATATATATATATATATATATATATATATATATATATATATATATATATATATATATATATATATATATATATGTATATATATATATATATATATATATATATATATATATATATATATATATATATATATATATATATATATATATATATATATATATATATATATATATATATATATATATATATATATATATATATATATATATATATATATATATATATATATATATATATATATATATATATATATATAATAACTGACACTTGTATAGCCGACATGATTTACAATTAAGATGAACTTGAATTTTCGGAAGCCCTACTCCCTTCGTCAGAAGTGCGTGAATGGTAAAATATCTAGGTTAATCAGCAAAGTGTGGGTAGTATGACAAAAAAGCTAAATCTCTATTTAATCTGCTTATGTGTGTTTGAAGTGAATGAACAAGTCTTTGTTTGGACAGTTGGCGTTCTTTGGTGGAGGGGAAAAAAACCTTTGAGAATGCAGCAAGACAAATCAGATAATGTGGGCAGGATGGTTGAAGTGGTTGGCCACTGGATAGCCTGTGTTATCATCTCTGATGCTTTGTTCTAATAATTATTCATGCGGAGTCTGAATTTAGTGCTGGTTTCGCCAATGTAATTGCCCTCCTCCTCCAAGCATCTGGTGCAAGTAATGAGGTATACGATGTTGGATGAATCACAGGTGAAAGGGCGGGGTTTTAAGAAGGTTTGGGAACAAGGAGTGTGTCTGTGGGGAGGGGGGGGGAGTTGACGGTGTCAAGGGTGGCGCAAATTTAGCAACGGGGTTTGCCACACCTGACATTACCGGTGGTTGAGTTGCGAAGGTAGAAGGTGCTGCTAGTTAAACTCCGTTTCAGGTTGGGGGGCTGCCTGTACCACATACAGGGAAAAGGAGAACAGTTGGTTAGAGAATTTTGTTTACCGGCAAAAGGGCGGGGTTAAACTCGTGGACTATGGGGATGCGGTCGGAGGGAGCTTTGGGTTCGTAGGTTAAGAGTTTATCGCGTTTGATATGTTTTACCATGTTGAATTGCTCGTTGATGAGTTGGAAAGGGTAACCTTTTTGTAGGAAGTGTCCGAACAAAGACTTATTCATTCACTTCAAATACACAATACAGGATTAAATAGAGATTTAGCTTTTTTGTCATACTAACCCAGTTTTTGCTAGTTAACCTAGATATTTTACCATTCACGCACTTCTGACGAAGGGAACAGGTCTTCCTCAAATTCAAGTTCATCTTAATTGTAAAATCATGTTGACTATACAAGTGTCAGTTATTCTTTTCTTTTCCATAGCACATCCGACTTGATATGCAATATTACTTGTCCCAAGTATATTGACCTATATATACTACCTCATGCATACAAATTATCTTCTTCCAGAAATTACTAAAGGTGGGGTGACATTTCGTGAAAACCCAAAACTTTGTTACATAGACACTATTGAATGGGATGACATGCAACGAAACCTGCAAGCAACCTTCCTTACGACAGGTGACGACGCGTCATGTCAAGGTAATTACAATGATCCTTGTTTGAAGGTTTCCTTGGTTTAAGCATAGATTGTCAGTTTCTGCTTATGCAGTGTGGTAAAGCTATCTTAAGGAGCGGACATTGTAACAATACTGCTTTTCCACCAAGTACAATTAGGGGAACAGCTTTTTCGAATGTTATGCTGTTTTAAAATTATGTCTGGAAGTGTGTGTGTGGGGGGAGCAGGGGAGGGGAGGAGGGGGGGGGGAGGGGAGCAGGGAGGGGGGAGGGGAGGGGGAGGGGAGGGGAGGGGAGGGGAGGGGATCGGGGAGGGGAGGGGGAGGGGAGGGGAGGGGAGGGGAGCGGGGAGGTGGTGGTACGGCCCTGGTGACAGAGACCTGATAATACAACGTTAAATTCTGGGGTTTTTCGTTATTCCACACTCTTATGACCATCCATATTCGTCTTATTGTCACCATATCAAATATCGAATTCTGTGGTTTCTTGAGCCTTTAACAAAATTCACAAACTTTGATACATAGTCAACTTATAAATTTATCACCTATACTGAACAAAGAAAATTTGTGTAAAGCCAAAGTAGTAGACGTTGTTTTTAGTATCTATCGGTTTATGGTTATCAATTTATATAAAAAGTTGAGACCACCGTTTTTGGAGGAAATTGAAAGACACATGCCCTTATGTCACGTCTCTGATTAGAGTAAAACGTTAATTGACATTTGACCTCAGCGGACCCAACCCCAAAATGTAACAGCGAAATAAACATATAGATTAATACAATTAACTATAAAACAATACATTATAACCACGAAGCACTGGCATGATAATCCATGTATTATCTGATTATAGCAACTTGTATGCAACAGTATACTGTGCATCTATATACAGATATCTTGTTGCATATAGCGATTTATCATTCAGGTCATTTTGGGGTTAAAGTATACAGAAATAACAATTTTAGCCTATTTATATGCAAATTTATATGCACATTCTTATGCAAATTATATGCACATTCTTATGCAAATTATATGCACATTCTTATGTAAATTTGTATTACAAGGCGAACTTGGTATTTTCTTAATATAAATCCTTACAGTTTGCAATTTTTTTATAATAGAGTGCAGCAAATTCTGACAAAATGTTTTTATCAGTCTTTACTTTACAAATTGTTTAGAAAAGAAGGATAGGTTTACCAACCTTTTATCTGACAGTAGACTTCACACAATTCGTTTCCACACGAAAGATACAAAGCTCTAAACTTGAATATCTCCTTCCTTATCGAAATAAGATTTACCAAGTTGTTCATTTCAAACGATCCTCCTCCTGTCATGTAAGATGAATTTACTTCTCTATTGAAAAAATCATTTGGGTAGTTACAAAATTACATCAAATAGTCCTATATCACAACTTTAGCGTAAATTAAAAAGTGGTGAAACGTAATTGATCAAGCATAGCTCAAAAATTCTGTGAAATAAATGTGATATTTTCAGATTAAAACATATCGATCTGCTCCGATTTAAAAATTCAAAACAGGAAATTGCCACGTTTCTAAAGACTGATATATAGCTGTATAGAGCAGTGAATTTGTTAAGGAAATTTCAGTGGGCGACCACAAGCACCCCTAGAGCAACTGATGCAAGGCGCGAAGGAACATGTCAATTGGAGCCCCTTCAAAAGTAAAGGAGATATTAATTCTGACATAACATACATAAACTTTATTTCATATGATGTATCATTTAAAATCTTTTATTCCACGACAGTATGGGAGCAGCAATTTTGTTAAACCAAGACGAAAATCCTGGTCACCAAGTGCATTAGAATTATGTTCACTGCGCGACCAAAATTTCACACTAGGCGCCCAGTTAGTATGCTAACAGGCTAAACATTTACTGTAATAGAGGCAACGTAAACCGTTGAGATATGTAGGCCTTCAAGGTTAATCATAAACATAACTTAGTTGAGTAGAATGCTGCTCTGCAAGATTGCCATTTTTTTTTTTCTTCAAATTAGATCTGGATTGCAATACGTCCTGTTCAGGTGCAGGTTGTTGGGGACCTGGCGAGAACTATTGTCAACAACGTGAGTATGTTTGTTACATGTGTTAGATTGGATTTTAGTCTACCGGTAGGAGCTTTATTCATAATATATCGTAAAATAAGAGCCAGCGAATCATGCAGCAAAGAAATTTCAATCAATCAAAAAGTTTGAATCGAATTATAATCATTGTTTTCATATCAGGGGCGTAGGAAGCTGGGACCAGGGTGCCAAGGCCCCCAGTAGTCTAATGCGCTTCGCACTGAAAACAGCAAACCACCTCACGGATTTACTTCCCACTCACGTATTTACTACCCGCTCACGTTACTTGATCTTTTTAGATATGTTTTATGTCCTTTTATTTAATTTCATTACAAGAAGAAATAAAATATACTTGTTACAAAAAGAAATCATGTACATTAGTTTTTTCTTGGTTTTTTTCACTTCCTGTTACAGCGGTTCTGAGTTTCACTTAATTAACCTATTACATTGGTTCTAAAAAACAAAGTACACACGGAAGTTTGTCACCGCAGGATAAGAAAAAAGTTCAGTGTTATTGTTAGTGATATATACAATGTTCACTTGTATAAGAAATATACTGGTAGTATACTATGCATTGACATGTAGTGTAGTTAACATTTGTAAAATTACAGATGACAAATTCATGTATTTTTTCCAAACAAATCACTACTTTAGAAAAAAACACACAAAGTAGAAAAAGCTGCACCATACCGTACGGAGCCTATGAATATAATCAAGGTCCTACAACTTTAATCTAGGTTATTTGATATTTCGGATACTTTTTTCCGAAAAAAGAAAAAAGGAGTAAATATCAGTTAAAATCCTTCAGGTCAACCCACCCCCGGTACTGTTTACAATTCAGCAACACCACCCGACTGCGCTTCCCCCTCAACGTCTCTATCTGCATCAGACGCTCCCGGTCACCCCCACTGAATTAAATTCTAATTCCCCCCACAACCGTTTTTTAGCCTTAAGATGGTAATACCGCATACACTCATGACAAGTGCAGAAGTACTCATCGTCCGGCTTTCCCCCAATAGTTGGGTTTGTCCCAAACTTGAACATTTTGAGAGGAGGAGATTTGCCAGGAGCCAACTTAGCTGTACGAGAGCACCCCACAGTTCTGTAGTAGAAGTCTTTCATGATCCTCATCGACTTCCTCGTTGTTAAAGCATAGTCACCATCACCTTCCCTCTTAACAACAGAACAACCATATTTTAAGTGTGAAACGTCAAGTTTAAGATCAGAAAATTGGAAGAATGATGCCATAGTTTGCACATACATAGTAAATATAACGGTAGCGTTTTTCACGCTGTGAATTAGTGTGGATTGCTATGGAAGGTCTATTGTTAAGGACCTGGCGGAGATCTCGCGGTTAGGACGCGGTATACTCGCGTTAAAAGTGCGTCCACTTATGACAACGGGCCTTACGGTTAAACGGTTAAGGACCGTAGTGATGACAGCTGTACGTTTATGGAGAAAAAAAATGCTAACTGTCACAACCTTAGCTGCTATTTTGGCCGATTACCCGCTAAATATGACAAATTTGTCCGTTTTCAAACATGTTTGGTCAGTTATCTTTTTTCAGTACAGGCCAAATGAAATTGATTTGACATTTATGAAGATTAATGTGTAAATGTTAGAAATTTTGTTATGTTAACGAAATGTATTTTCTAACCATACGTTGTGGTGGAATTGACTTTGACTTCGCCAACAGTCAGTAATCGAGCGAGACATGATGACACCATGCATTGAATGTCACATAGCTTTAGTTAGAATCATAATTTTTCAGACATCGCTATGACGTGAACCTCATTGCAACCACCACAAAACCAATCATCACTGAGAACCAACCTGACAGTCATTCACAACTAACCTCGTTTGGCACATATGACCTGACTGTTAAGGTGCCATTAAATCCAAACAAACAAACTGAATACAACTCATACAGGAAAGTTAAAACTCTTAAATTTCTAACATGATGAATTATTGCCAAAAAATGGAATGGACCTCAATTAAAACTTTAAAAACCATAAATACATATGACAAAAATAAAAGCAATTAATTCTTCTTGCATTGTTATGGGTTGAGCTATAACATCATTGATGTCTAGTTTTGACGGTTTTCATGTTTATACTTGATCGAAAGTACCTACTAAATACTGTTACTTTCATTTTATTTCAAATAAAGATCATTCGATTAAACCTAAATATGTTCGTTAAATGTGTCAATTGTTCTATATGCTTGCAGTATAAGTCTATTTGTGTAACCATGGTAACGTTTACTTCTCTACGTTTGCCTGATCGAGGTTTTGTTTATTCATTTTTTTGTTATGCGAATGTTTGTGATTAGTCTACATCTTGTTAATAAGCATAACATTATGGTTGAACAGGGACTGCGGAGACAGGGGACTGCTTTTTTCTGTGTTTAAATAAAAAATAATATGGCATTGGCCTGAGATGATTCACGTTAAGATTGGGAATCATTAACATAAGATTGAAACAAGTGGTCAAATTAAAGGGACATGATGAAATTATTTGAAATTTTGGACAAATTTGTCAACAAATTGCCCCAAAAATGACAAAAATTCCTCAAAATCTAATAAAATTGTCAAAAAATGAATGAATTTTCCCGAAAATTGAATAAAATTGCCAAAAATAAACCAAATTTTCCAAAAATTGACATACAGTTTCCCCGAAATTCTAAAGAAAAGGGCCCAAAATTGAACGAAAATTCGTTCAAATTTGTCAACAAATGTCCCAAAAATTCACAAAATTTTTTACACAATCAAAGAAAATTGTCTGCAAAATGAAGGAAAAGTTGGTAAAAATTATTGAAAGTTTGGTCAAATTTGTCAACTTATCCCGGAACTTGACAAAAAAAAATCTCGATATCAAAGAAAATTGGCTAAAAACGAAGGATATTTCCCGAAAATTAAAGACAATTTTACCCAAATTGAAGATTTTCCGATTAGCAGCAACGTCAATAATGGAACTGAATTTACCAGTGTAATTTTTTTCATTTCTGGTCGGGAACTTTGGAGGTTCTTGCCCCTCCCCCTCCCCTTGGAGGTTCCCCTTGCTGACACTATGTTTGGGAGTTAGTGCACATGGTTTTATATGAATGTGGTGGCGCCTTATATTTTCATCATTTACTTTTTCAGCCCTCACTTCAAAAATTGCTCCGCGGTTCCTGTTGAACCGTACTGTTTGAACTTTTTAAGCATTATTTGACATTTATCAGATTATAATGTCAACATGTACACATTACATAACTGAACGAGGCAGTAAAATTCACGCGTTTCAATAATATTTTGAAATATTAATAGATCCAATTAAGATGCTGTGAACAATTCCTTGTCGATTTGATCAGTTTTTGAAGAAGAAATATGTAACTCCAAGAAAATATAACTTCTTCTTTTACAGTAACTCTGAAGAATTGTGATCAAAGTTGTAACAACCGCTGTTTAGCCGATAATACTACTGTTTGTTGCCATAGCAACTGTGCAGGAGGCTGTATTGATTCTACCGCCACAGGGTGTTTCGTGAGTTTACAGAAATTCCACTCCTTGATGTGGATTCTTATCTTATTCCAAGTTTTCAATCAATTTAATTATCTCAACTGAAAAAACATTTGTTCGGCGCAAGAGAAGGCGATAGTCGAGGTCTCGAGACATATCATAGGAGTTCTTCATTGGTCAGACCATTGAGTTACTATCCGGTATCAACTCCAGTTTCCATGGTCAGAATATTTGACATTACATTTTACATTGCGAGGTCACTTTTCAGCACACCCGCCCAACTCCTAATGGAAAAAGATATCAACATGATTTTTACACCAAACTGTTTCTTTAATAGTCCTCTATCAGGCCTACATGTAGGATAGTAAATTTTGCCCTCCGTAAATTTGGGACCCCCGGTCCTTATTTCCTTAGGAATGTCTAGTGAATTTGGTCCCCTCCGGACTGATTTTACTAGGTAATTTACTGGTGTGTCTGTACGCTTCCGTCAATTAATTTTGTGTACTGAAGTGATAAGCTAAAACCGAAGTAAGTCATATTAGGGATAATACAGTGCCGTTTTACTCGTAGAATTTGCCCACGAACAGAAAATGGCTTACAGTAAGCTCTTCGGTGAAAAAGAAATATAATATTTTTTTGATCTAGGCAGTACCCATCGGGATACACTGAAGAAAGAAGGGAAAAAAGCGTGCTTTACGCAAATGGGCAGTGAGATTTACTGTGAATGGAGAAGAGGGGCTTTTTCTTGCAAAAGGGGGACAAGTTGTCTCCAAATTTCCTCGGAAAGATTTTCCTAGCGGACCGTTTTTTTACTATGAGGGGGACCAAATTTACTGAATGGCTACGGTTTAATTGTCTGGGGGTCCAAATTTTTATGAAATAAGGGCCAGGGGGCCAAAATTTACTTTCACACATCAGGCCTATATGAAAATGAAAAGTCACGAAAATATTCCTTTAAGAATTAAGGTTCTCCTGACCTGCTGAGACATAGCCCATGCAGTGGGGGTGCAGTGGGCCCTTCAAGTTAATCAAACAAAAATAAACTTAAAAGTATTTCCTTTTCTTTCCAAGGCTAATTTTGATTACTTCCTCCCCTCCTCGATAAATATTAACAAAGGGAAGCAGAGCCCCTCTAAAACTTCCCTGCATGGAGGTCAAACAAACTTGAAAAATGGATCAAGTGGACTTGAAATGGTATTGCCCCACAGACTGTTGCATCGTGGCTTTTAAGCAGGGACGCGTGCACGCAAGTGGTGATAGCGAAGAATGCACGTTTTATGACGTCCTTTGAGTCACTACATGTTCGGAAACAGTCTGTTACCGGTAAGCATGCAACTTGATGCAAGTGAAAATGGCTGGGGCGTAACTGAAGCGCAGTCTCTTCTTTATGTCCAAATTTGTTATATTCATAGCATAAAGTGTTTAGGATGTAACAACGTATACGTCCAAAGCCAGAGGCGTAAACAACGCTTATAGATTAATGCATAGTTTATCATGTCATCTGGTCATTGTCAAATTTCTCCATTCCATTTGTATTAATATGTTCTTTCTCCAGAAGTTAGTCGACTTCCTTATTTTCCTGTAACCCATTCTGATATTCTTTCTTATGTTCTTATTTGCAGTCTTGTCAGAAGTTAAACAGTAGAAGCGAATGTGTAACATCTTGTCCACCAAGGGAGATTTTTGATGAAGATGCATTGGAATATATACCCAATGATCGCTTCTTATTTGAGTTTTGGTATGAATGCGTTCAAATATGTCCAGGTTAGCAGACATATTGAGTTTCATTTATTACGCTGTAGGTCCTGATGTCCGCCTTTATGAGGCAGACTCGTCATGACAGCATGACGGAAATGGGAGATAAGCAACCCTTTCAACCAGTGACGTAGCCAGAGGGAAGGGAAGGGGGCGACCTAACCATAATATTTTCATCCGTCGGTTCTGATTGGTGCCGCCGGTGCTACAAGCTTTGACATTCCAGGTGCTTATTAAGGAGAGGGAAAGGGGTAAAGGGGGAGCGATCTCCCCATAATATTTTAATCCGTCGGTTCTGATTGATGCCGTCGGTTCAACAAGCTTTGACATTCCAGGTGCTTATTATGTTTTTAGATTTCAAAAGGGCACTTCCTCAGAAAAAAAGGTTCTTCGATAATAGTAAATTAAACATTTGTGCGATTTTGTATTTAAATGAGCTAAGACAGAATGAGAGGGGGAGAGAGGGGGTTGGGTGGGTGTCGGAGTGCACGTGATACAGAACATGCTCATTTTAAACGTTTGACAACATTTACACAAGTTTGGAGTAAATTATTTAAAACTTTTCTTTTAGACAACACATAATTTTCAAATAATGACGATAAACCTAATCAAGTACAAACGTAACAATAAAACATTACATTTCCACATTATGTGTTTTCATGATTTTGTGTTTTGTATGTGATGTATTATAGCTCTCTTTGACATTAATTTTGATTTGTATAATACACCTTACTATGCGTTGTGACATACGTTTTTGCCCTTGAAATGTCAATTTTGCGAGAGCTTCCGTGGTTTCGCCCCTGGCCCCTGCAGGGGCTTCGTCCCTGGACCCCACCATTGGGCCGTAATCGGGCCCCTGGACCACACGCCTACAAGTCGAGCGCTTTGCGCTTTGATTTTGTGTTTTGTATATTGCGTATTATAGCTCTCTTTGATATGAATATTGACTTGTATAGTACACCTTCTTACTATCCGTTGTGACATACTTTTTTCGTTCGGGTCTGGCTCTTCTCTGAGAGAAGATCCTTCCCCTATGCCCCTGCCTCGATAGTCTCAGGCTTTTCCCCGTCCCAGGTTTTCATCTCCTGATACTTTAGCATCCTTGAGCCCTCCCCAGTCATTTAATGGCACGGCCCCTAAAGTATCTCAGTCCGACTCTGACGCCCCATTTCAGCTGAAATAATCTTTTTTATTATGTGTGCACTTATAATATAGACGAAACTATAGATTCTGTTCTAGCCTATAAGGTGTTTCCTATTCAAAATTTGTTACCTACACCTTTAAGTTTGATTTGATTTCTTCCATTCAGCTGGAACCTTAGAGCAGGGAGACGTTTGTGTGCCTTACTGCAGTGAGGGATACACAGAAAGTGTTGGAGAGTGTTTACCATGTGACGGTCATTGCCCCAATAGTAAGGATTTGTCATTTGAATGTATACTTTACGTGTATTTAGTCTGAGGGGTGCATGAGAATTAATAATATGTTTTGGTTGGGAACAGCTACTACAAAGCTGTGCTTTACGTTTTTGATACCTTCCGAAACTTTCAATCCGTACCAAATTATCATACATAATCAATAGATTTGTTTTGCGTTTAAAGCAAAATTTGAAGAAAAAACTAACAGTATCAAAGTTTAACATTTTCTGGGGTGTGGGAATGGAGCAGAAGGGTTAAGACTTGCATAGGGTAGGAGACACTGGGAGGTCAAGGTACTCATGCAAATATCCTAAGGAACAAAGAACCACTAAGAAAAAGTGCCACTACTTATAATGTAGATGTTGAATAGAAAAAGTAGTTCACACCAGCACATCCACTGCTTATACTAAACGTATAGAGGTTGAATATAGTACAAAAAAAATAGAACTATGTGGAATCGTAAAGAAGAAGTTCATACTAGCACACCCACTATGTTGAATAGTAAAGAAGAACTTCATACTAGCACATCCACTATGTGGAATCGTAAAGAAGAAGTTCATACCAGCATATCCTTCTTAAAATGGCTTGTCGTGACCGTAGACTGTAGAATGAGGACGCCCTATTTTCAAGATCCGAATCAGGACTCAATAAAGACTGCAATTACATTTCTTTCAATTCCATTGCCAATGATACGATTTTGGTTTGGCCAAATGAATAAAGTATTTCGGCACTCGAAAAGCGCATACAATTTAACTCCAGATAGTGTTCCCATTACTTCAGATTTAATCCACTTTCCTATCAGTCCTTTAGTTTTATCGAGTCTACGCAATCACAAAGAATATAATTAATATTATTGTTTTGGCGCATTCAAGTATACATCAATCCAGGAGTTTTCCTTACTATGCAATGCTAACAACCAAAACCTGGCAACACATTTTTTTTTACATTTTTTTCTACAGTATTAGCGCCCAACACATATTTTAATTAGGACTTTAAATAACATCCCATTATGTTTTTTAAGTTTTTACTTTTTTCTGAGACTACTTTGAAAAAATAATCTTGAAGTATTAATTTATATACTTTTCTAAATAAATCAAAATCATTAGTTTGACTTACAGATGCTTGTAATTATTCTAAACTTCGCAAGTTAGTGTATCAAAGATGACATATTTTCAGCATGTACTCAGCAATACTAGGGCGGCGTGAGAGCCACGACCGAGAAGCCAGTGACGGAATCCCATTTGTGCCATACTGCGCGTAGCCTATTACAAGTATGAATTAGGTGGGGTGCGTTTGGTATTGTTAATCAAAATGTTGCATTCTTTTTATATCATTATTCCATTGGGGATGCGCAAATGGGGGGGATATGCTCGCTACTCCTCTTTAATTCAGCCATCGCGATTAGCGGAACTGGTGGTTGTCTTAAAATTTCAGATTTTCAATCCCATTTTATTTCAGCTTGTAATGGTCTTGTTGGAAACCAAGCTCTGACGTCACTCCACCTGCAGGATAGACGATTTGACAATTGTACCAAGATAGATGGCAATATTCTCATCAACAGAGATTCATTTGATGGGTATGTATCGCCTGTGAACATATTAGCCATTGTTTTAAGGAAGTAAAAAATAAATGTCTGAAGAGAATTAAATGAAAGTTCTTTGGCAAAAAAAGTACGCCTTGTCTGATTTTAATTAGATAGAGCTATTATAGGGAGATAATAGATTGGAAATTCTAAATTAATGTGATGATATGACACTGAATATGAGATCTAACTAAATCTTTACGTGTATTATTATTTATAGACATGTTTTTTAAATTGTTTGGCCAGAACAAATTCATAATGTTAAGGGTGAGTTCATAGGTGTTTGCAAAAGATGGTAACTATGTTTGCACGCTATATTTGAAGAAAGATTATCTTTCTACTCCCAATCCTGCATTGCGGAGAATAGTATAGTTTCTTTTATTATTATGTGGATTGCATTTTCTGCTGTTTACTTCTGAATAGCTGGCTTGGACAGTTGGATAGAAAGCTTCTTTTAAAAAGAATAGGACCTGCATGCAAATCTGTCTGTTTTAGATATAAAATCTTACAATTTGATCCCATTATTGTACTTAATCAATTTTATGACGGGGGAAATAGTATTTTTATCTAAAAATGAATATATTTCATATGAGAGCTCCGTCTGGGGACAGCGTGGTATGTTAAATTTGTAGTGCCACCAGGGAAGTACCATGAGTGGTGGCAGGTCCGAGCAAACCTAAAATTGAGTTCCTGATAAACCGGGGAGAGCAGAAAATGTAAGTTAGTAAATAGGCCTAGTATATAGTTTTGACACAACTGTGGTCGTTTTCATTTACTTGAAAATTGGCGAAATGTTTTCTTGCTTTTTCTTGGTTTTTAAGCCTATAGCTAGAATGATAATAATAATAATAATAGCTGGTGCTTATAAAGCGCCTTTAACTCTTAAGAATCTCAAAGCGCTGTACAATACAATAAAAATGGAAGAGAATAAACAAAACAAACTTTAAATTCATAAGTTACAAAGTACCGAACAATACAATTGAAATGCATATTTAAAATGGAATGCAAATTTAAAATGGAAATGCAGATTTAAAAAACATTTATGTAGAAATCTTGACAGTATACCGACTAGTGACCTTGGATTTTATTGTTTCACTTTATACCTCAAAACTGTGGGAATTCTTAGAAAGGATGACATGTTCTGTTTATCTGTCAGTCTGTAGGATTCAGTGGGAGTAAAGAAGCGAGTGTTTGTTTTGTCGTGAACTCAATTGTTAACTTGTCCCGTGGGAAGTCGCGATTCTCAAGACGTCGTGCTGCATGATATATCAGCGCAATGTATATATGATAAATCATTCTTGGGACAGTTTATATTAAAATATTTTTTTTACAGAGATGTTTTTAATGGTATAGAGCCTATATCGCCAGAGCTTTTGGAGATTTTCGCATCTGTGACAGAAATAACTGGCTATCTAATCATCGACGCACAGTATCAATATGGTTTAGCAAACATCACATTTTTCAGGAATTTAAGGATAATCGGTGGATCGTCATTTTACGTTAGGTACGTTGTAGATTCTGATTTTTTTCATGGTTTTATATATTAGGGCAATAAAAGATGAAACAAATGAGTAAAAAGATTTTGAAGTTGTGTTCTATACAAAACAATAAGGATATATTATAATAAAAACCTACGTAACAATTGCTTATGCATTAACCTAATGATACTAACTTTGAAATTTCCGTGTCCTAAAGTCGTCTCTACACCCGTTTTAGAAATGAAAGATTCCGCTAGAGCAACGTATTTTCAAGAGGAGTGTCTCTTTACTCTTCAGGACATATCGCTCCACGTCCCCAATGTTTGTAATAGGCCTAATTATAACTTAGGTTTTAAGCGACGACCGAAAGGGTGATGATGGTACAATGGAGAGGAAGATGATAATATCAAGATCTACTGTACCTGACTGCATTTTTATTTTTTTCAATTCATCATAATTAGTCATTTTCGGACGCTCCATTGTGGTGATAGGTGAACCACTTATTGGTTTGCTTCAAAAACTGAAGTTACATCGGAATAGTATAGGCTATAGCTGGTATTTTTTGGATGAAGTTTTGGCTGGCGAAATGGCTGTCGTAAAAGCTTGAAGAAACGAACCAAGAATTGTATTCTCATAAGTCTTTACGAAATACAATTTTACTGAAAGACATCAAAAATGTAAAAGATTATCTCCTAAATACAATGGATAATTCTTGATCATCTGATTATTTCTCAAACTAATCTCCGATATACCTTTCTAGAATTTTGGTTGGCTGTGGGGAAAACTTCTGTATTGTGCTAGCTGGCTACCTATATTGTCTAAGAAATGTCTGCATAATAATATTTTATCAACACTAAATTTTAAAAAACGTGCATGGAATACATTATCCAAAAGATTTGTTTCTGTCATGTTAGATCTGGAGAGGAATATTCGTTGTATATCAATGGAGAGATCAATTTGATCGACCTACGATCATTAAATACTATCGAGGAGGGCAATGTTTTCGTGTCAGGCAACTGCTATATCAGCCCTCAGATGTTTGCAGGGATAACAGATAACGCCGCACAGCAAGTCACTATCGGCAATGTAGCTTCCCAAGACTGCGGTAAGTATTTTTATATTCTATACATCGCAGTGACGTAAACATGAGGCACCTAATTTGGGGAGTAGATCCCTAAAATATTAAGGAGGGCGGTGGCGGTGTTAGGCACCATTCGGCGCCAAAGCACGCAACCTCGGCTCTTACAGCCCTGCCAACCCATCAGACAATCAACGATATTGTTTCTGATCGCCGTTATTTGGTGGAATTTTCTGAAAAGTCTATTGAAATGGTAAATATATTAATTGTATCATGAATCATTTAATTTTTTTCTTTATAAATCTACTTTCCAGAAAGTAAGGGAGAGGTGTGTTTCTCTGAATGTTCAGACGATGGGTGCTGGGGTCCCAATTCGGATCAGTGTGTAAGTTGTAGACACGCTGAATTGTATGGTGAATGTGTACCAGATTGCAGTGCAGAGGATGGGTAAGCATCACAGTAATAATGGAAACCTCGGTCATATGATAAACACGTTGGCGTGGGCCGGACTTGGTCACCGAAAGTGAAAGTGGGGGCAGTGGTAAAGGTACAAAATCAAATTTGTCTTCCGAAAGTTCGGGCAAAATCATAAAATTTTATCAAGATACAAAAAATAATCGTTAAAAAGATGTAAATATGGAGGAAAATGAGCCTATTGCAGTTCTTACAACCCCAAATCCCGCCTAAGCACGTCGGTATATAAGTAGTAATTTGCGATGTTGTGAATATTACATATCAAGTGATCAAGAAAAAAACCGAATAAATAGTGCTAGGATTTGTTTTTAAACTGCTACGAAAAATCTTTTGATGAAAGGTTTTTGTTGGTAAGGCAATTGTTGGTACAATCAAACGTTCATTTTGTCATGTGAATTTTCAACAATAGTCACTGTGAAACATTGATATGAGCCTTGCTTTTTCTTTTTTATGTTAGCCTGTATGAGGTCACCAACGCTAATGACGGAAGTCGTATGTGTGGCATATGCCATGAAAGCTGTAACGATGGATGCCGTGGCCCAGTAATGTATTTTTTTGATTGGACTCTGTATTCTAAGCCTCACATCATTTTATTAAGAATAGTATAAATATTAGTAGTAAGAAGGGCCTATCTAGCCCACTACCAATCAGAAGCCATCATTGCTATCACATGGTAGCTCATTTGGATATACTTAAAGCTGTCTTTTGATTGATAGTGGGCTGGATAAGCCCAATGGAATTTTGTTACACGACCGTCTTCCTTTTTCAAAGAGATATTGGTTTATATACGACCGTATGCCTACTTTTCATTGGTCGGTCGATTGATAGGGGAAAATATTTTTATCGAGGGATGAGGTCCCCCTCCCAGGGTTTGTTGGGGTTAAAAAAACACACACGGACACGTAACACTCGACGAACAAGTATGGACCTTACAAACGATAACAATGTCGCACATCACAAACAAAATACATTCACAAACGATACGAATGTTAAAAATGAATTTTCTCTTTCTTGAATAGTTGTTGTCAGAAGAGCCTTTGGGTTCTTTATCGGTCGTTCAATCTACTGTCCTTCTGTAGTCCACTGATGTTGGCCAGCTTCTTTGCTCGTGTACTTCAGACTTTCTTGAATCTCCAAGTAGGCTCGATACGAGGTGGTTCCTCTTTTCGAAGGTGTTTTAGCCATCCATGTCTTCTCCTTCTGGGTTTTAGCTCATAATAGTTGACAAAGCGTTGATGCTGCTCCTCTCTTGGCGCTTTAGCTTGTACGAGATTTGGACTTGGTTTCGTTCCCCCAGTTGCTGTCTCTAGTTGCAAACTTCCAAAGGTAGTCTGGTCTTTGACTCTGGTACCTTGGTGGTTTTCTGACGGCAGACGTATTCGTACTCTGTTGTCAAACTTGCGTGCCAAACCGTATCGGTAGTAAGCTCTGATGGGGTCTCCTTCCCTTGTCAGCATCCTCCTTCTAAACGCATAAAGAAAATTAACCGAGGTGAATCTCAGTGGCATGTATTGAGCCATGATGTGCCTTATTTATTTTCCAAAGGTAAACTGAAGTAGACGTGCAATTGTTGTCTTTTTATACTCTCCTTCGATCAATCAGTGATGCTTATATTACGTCAGAGTCTCTGCAGCATTTTTTTGGATGGTTAAAGTACCTGCCTCAACCAACGCAGTGGTACTTTAGGATTCATGCCACGGTTTTGTACTCCTTCCGCAATCATTTTTTCTTCTTTTTTTAATAATCACACACATGTAATACAAAACAATGTTTTAAGATTCCCGTACAAGAATCAAGTCCCACAGACAATCCATCAGTTTGCATTTGACAGCAAGATATCTCAATCCTTCAACATAGTTTCTGTAGAAGACGTGATCACCTTCTCATCTTCGAGGTCTTTGTTAATCATTAGTCATTTTTTTTTCTACCTCTTTGAAAATGTCTTTCGCGTGCGGATCGGTAATCAACGGGTGTCGGATCTTTTCCACTTTGTCTTTCCTTTCTTCGACCGTCTTAATCAGGACATTTACCTTTGTGGCCTGTTTTAATTGGGATGTCAGCAAATCGTTTGCTGCCTCCGTCATCGCTTTAATGATTTTCGGCCAGTTCTTTTTCTTCCTAAACAAAAGAAACTCTTCTTCTGTCGGCTTGAATTCGACGGCCGTTGGTGTTTTGGCCTGTTGAGCGTTTGTCGCTGCACTCTTCTCGTCCTCCTTCTTCTCTTCTATACCCATTTGTTTCTTGGCTTCTTTCAACAAATGTCCCAGTACTTCTCTTTCTTCCTCTATGCCGCGTCCAATAGGGGGCATAAGCGCAGCGAGACAACCTAAAGCGTTGTAGAACGGCGGTGTGAACTCTCCTCCATCGGTATACTCTCCGTAGATGTCAGGGTCGCACAAAAATTGTCGCGGACCGTACGCCTGGTGATTTCCGGAGGGGTCTTTGCTACTTTGTTACTGGTCTCCGATTCATGATGTGGTTTCCTTAATGCCTGTGCATACGTCGTAGCAGACCAGCAGACACCGGCGTTGCTTTACGTTTTCGTCCGGAACAATCTCCCGTATTGTTGTTTAGTATTACACTAGTCTCCATGTTGCTTATTTGATGTCTGATTTCGACGATGTTTCCTTTTATGTTCTTTTTGACCAATCACAGCAAAGCAAGAATGACGTCAGAATGTCGCTCTTTCTGTATCTACATTGAAGGGTCGGTGCGGCAACATGCACGGCTTGAAGATCTGTTTTCAATGAACGTGTATTCAATGCGGACTGTTACGTCGTTTCTCTCCAACCAGACATGAATTTTTTTTGGCATGAATGCATACATTTCTCCATCTCTGTACAATCTGCAACTAAAGTTTCGCAGTCTTTATCATCTGTGTAACCCTTCCTCGGAATCGAGATGAAACACAGGTGAAATACACGAGGTTCAAGTGTGTTTCTTTACATCCTGTTTCATCACTCGAACAGTAATATTTCCGTACACTGTGGCTTTTTAACGTAGACATTTTGCAAGCATAGGCCACCATAACCGATTTTACACAAATGCCTCTTCCTCGTTTAGAATACCCATGGTTGGTTTGTAGTGAAACCTTTCAGATACAAATCGTTATGAATCAACCCAAGTCTCATCTTCCTATTTTATTTCCTTTCTGACCAATCTCAGCAGAGCAAAAATGACTGCGTAGTGTTGGTGGTGGCGCTCTTTCAATAAGCGTACGGGAAGGTCGTAAGATCTGCTTGGATAACGCGTTTGTCGTAGACCAGTCTATATTCCTTGGTAATGGATATGGTGAGAACTCTACCCGGACCGTCTTTCCTGATGCTGTGCAAATAGCGGACAGGAACGATGAGTTCTTCGTCGTCGTCCCAGGCTCTACCGGTTCCAGGATCCACATGATTTACCATGTTGGTCATCGCCTGGAAGATGACCGATTGAATGGCGTTATGGTCCAACCTGATGCCTCTGACTTTGCACTCCCCTACGGCGACGGCGCCTGTTCTGTTCGAGCGTCCTTTATAAGCGTAGTTCTTTGGGCCTCCGGGAACAAGCTCGGTGATGTAGCTCCCAACGCCGTAAGGTTTCTCCAGCTCCCGAGAAAGTTGCCGAGAGGTGGGTCGTAGGTTTCACGGAATCCATGTCGAAGTAGAGGACACGCTCCCCTAGTCGTTCGACGTTACTGTAGAGTTTAAAGCGGGCGTGAACCGTGGTATTAGCTGCGTTAAAAAATATACTCCCTCCCTCCCTCCCTTCCTCCCTCCCTCCCTCTCTCTCTCCCTCCCTCCCTTCCTCCCTCCCTCCCCTCCTCTCTCCCTCCCTCCCTCCTCCCTCCCTCCCTCCCTCCCTCCCTCCCTCCCCCTCCCCTCCCTCCCTCCTGCCTCCCTCCCTCCCTCCCTGCCTGCCTGCCTGCCTCCCTCCCTGCCCCTCCCTCCCCTCCCTGCCTGCCTGCCTGCCTGCCTGCCTGCCTCCCTCCCTCCCTTCCTCCCTCCCTCCCTCCCTCCCTTCCTTCCCAGTGTGAATGGGAACCATGGTACCTTGGGGGTCACAACAAAAAATACTGACAGCAACTTTATCCTGTACCGGAGCCCAGGCAGGAGCCTTGAAGGGCCTCTGTACCTTAACTCGCTTATTCAGCCGAAAGATACATGGTTGAATTATTTTCATATGAAACTAGTATACATAAGGGGTTACAAAAACTACAGTGACAGCAATTTCATCCTGTACGGTGGCCCAGACAGTAGACCCAAATAAGATCCGCACCTCATATTTGGCTACGTGACCGTGTTGCAAACCACTGTGCTGCCATTTCGACCATGACCCTAATTTTGGAAACGGGATTAGGACATTGTGCAAAGTGCATGATCCCTGGTTTACATAAGAGTACGGGAGGTTATTGAACTAGGGCCCGGAGGGGGTAGGGGCACAGCACTTTTTCCTCGAATGGTTAGACGTTACCGACCAAAAGCATATTTTGTAATTCAGCCCCGAATATTTTAAATAGCAAAAAAAAAAAAAATAGGTCATCTCCTATTTCATTCCGAATATTGACAGTTTCTCTGTCTGCCCGGATGCAGGCCTCGTTAGCCTATAATTAACCAATTTTCCATTATTAGAGCCTTTCGCCATATATATTTTGCCTGAATGCATCAAACATTTTGCTCCTTTGGGTACACATTGCATTCGACTGGGGAGGTGCAGCCCCAGCCCCCCCCCCCCTCCCCTTCCCCTATCCCAAATGCCTATACTGGTTTGCTCCTAATCATAGTCCACACACCTTGTCAATTTATCTGCAATCGATTTCCTAAATTAGCCATTCTTCAGCGGAAGAGATTTTTTGCATATGTACAAATCTCTGACTACCATCCGTTTGAACTATTTTTCTTTAAGCTATTTATTATTTTTCTGGTTGTGTTTTTTGCCCTGTTGGCTGCCCATAGCAAACCAACACCTGTTGCCACTCATGCTCCTCATGTTCTGTTTCCGGTTTTTTAAACAAGGCCTGTATTCAATTATGTGTTGTGATCATAATTGTTGCTAGCTACATCATGAGCAGAATGATAAGATAAAAACATGCTTGACAACATGGATCCGGTATTGCAGGTAAGAATTGGACACATATTGCATTGGGAAATATAATCAAGGGCGTTGCCATGAGGACGAAGGGGTTGACTCCTCAAAATCCGCAAAAAAACATTTGTTGCAAAGGAAGGGAGAGAGGTGGGGAGGGGGAATTAATAGAAATCTCTTTGCACATTTTTGGTTACTTACATAGCCCTTATAAACACCGGACAAGACTCGTCAATGAAATTTAGCACACAAACAATTTTGTCCACTCTAGTTTTTCTGAGCTGGCGACGGCTCTGAAGATAATATATAAATAGTACTTTTTAAGTCAAGGCAGATATTTGATCGAAAATACATTGGAATTAAACGAACTATTCAATCTGCTGCTTTCAATGAGACAAGTGATTTTGTTTATGTATGTGCAAGCATTGGCGTATCCAGAGGGAGGTGACGGAAGCCATGTCCCCCGAATCCCACACAAAACAAATATATAAAATTACAGATAAAATAAATATGTTTCACTCAGGTGAGCATAGGCTATATGTAGGTGAGCATATCACACGTAAGCAATAAAATAAACTAAAACCCATATCAACCCTCCCCTTCTTTCCCCCTCCCCCACCCCCTACCGTTTTTTCATTTTTGTGGAAAATGATAGCTGATGACTCTTTTTAATGCTCTTGAAAATTTGTGGACAGTCAGTCCCCCCCCCCCCTTCCTTTTCTCCTCCTTCCTGAGACAAAAATCCTGGCTACACCTCTGTATGCAGGCTCAACTTACGTATTATTATAAAACTTACTTTGTATGTCCTTTGTATGTTTTATGATTTATTTAAGTATTTATCTCATCTGTTATTCATCAACTACATGGGAAAAATCAATTAGGTAGGCCTCTGTAAGATAGGGCCTTTTAATTGTGACCACTCCCATGTGAAGAAATAGATAATAGGCCTAAAAAGTAATGAAAATATTGGATTGGAAGATAGTAATTAGGGCGTGATAGTGCACATATACGCTATATTTTCCAGCAGACCTTGGTTTTCCGTCTATTATTACTTTAATGACCAAAAAAAGCAACATCAATTTATAAACGTCCAAGGTTTTGAGAGGGTGAAAGTATTAAATGTCAACTTCATGTATTTGTCTGCAGCCATGCATCATCTGTAAGAGAGACAATAATGAGAAACAGAGGTAAAGAAATACAAATCACAGGACAGCGTACGAAGAGCCGCAGAACGGAGAAGGTCATTAAACTAGCGATCATTTTGCGAAAGCTACACAAGACATTCTGTCTGCGGGCTCAACCAGTGATTTGTACTATCATACAGATTGCTACAGTCGGTACTGTGCTGTGAAAAGAAAGACACAAAAAGATGTTAATGAATCCCAAATTAAACAACAAGAAAAGAAATCCATGCGCCCTAAATCTGACATGCCATAGTCAGATTCAAAGAGGGTCTTAGGACACTGCTGTATCTTCTGTTCAAAGCGAAAACAAAAATCATTTTCTGGTGGGTCTAATTTTGAAAAGCTCCATAAGGTAAAGACATGGAAGCTAGTGATGCTATTATTACTGCTTCAAAACGCAGCATGGGGCTAAGTAATGGTCAGAGAGTGTTAGCTCTAGGTTCCGAAGACTTAGTAGTGTTGAGGCACACTTTCGCAATTCATGCAAGCTATAATTCCTTCAGGAGACAGGTGAAGTCAGAGGAGTAACACTGCTGTGGACTGACTTAACGAAGTATGAAGTATGGCTGTGACTGAGATGAAAGAGATAAGTGGCATTCAACCTGGTGAAACCCCAGCTAACCAGTTACGCAAGTGGAGGATTCGGCGGGACAATAATAATGCAGAAAAGTTCTTGACAGTGCTTCAATCTACATGTGATCAATTTGTAATTGAAGTTCCAACCACATAAGAGAATATTGCCACTGGAAAGGCTGCTACTCCAACGACCAGTACTTACTTTCTAGGAACGCTGCAGAGAGGAGTAAAAATGAGGCAGGAGTTCCATAAGGAGTGCGTTAAGGATGAAAACCGATTTCTGATGACTGTCAAGCGCGTGAAGGGTTCAGAGCTTTGCTGCAGCAAATGTGAAAAGAAAACACTCAAGAGAGAAGAAGGCTCTAGCAGCAGCTGAAGGTGTCCGTAATGCATTCGGCTATCTGTTATCGAAGTCTAACATCGATTTACATAATGTGCTTTGTTTCCCAATCACTGAGATTCTACTCGCTCTCGCACATGCTGATGGCACTCCAACGAAAACATATAAAGCAAACCTTACAAAGCTCCTAGAATCCAAGCTACCAAAATCAAACCAGGATAATGCTTTAGGTTCCAAGATCGATGCCACCCTTTTCGTTGGTGGACTTATTCTCTGCGAAGTTTTGCCCCATCATAACAAATCAACCTATGGCAAAATGGTTAAAGATATCATGGTGAAGATGTGTTCTGCCAGTGGGGATTCCGTTCATCTATTGCTGGATAAGCATAAAGAGCCATCTATCAAAGATGTTGAAAGGCTGAATAGATGTTCTATAAATGATGAGATGAACACATTTATCATTACAGGGGCGGAACAACAGCAGCAGAGAAAAGGCATCTACTTGCTGAACAATGGTGCATTCAAAGAAACACTTGCTCAGTTTCTGTTAAAGGAGATCCAGGAATAATATTATGCTACAATTATTGTTAGCAAGACTATCTATGTTTCACATGGTGGCAAGTGTCTCAAGCTGAATGTAAACGTAATGGGCATGCTGATAGTTGAAGAACCAGCAGAGCTTCAGGGAAGGCATGAAGAGGCTGACACACATGGTATTCCATACTTACAGAATAGACGGAAAGGTAATGGTTCGATTGTCAGATACTGATGTACTCGTTAATCTGGTAGCGCTTGCCTTAACAATCCCAGAAACATCAGAGATTGTGATGGGCTTTTGTTCAGCGAACAACAGAAGGCTAATCATGTTACCGACATTTCGAGAGAGCTGGAACTTGAAGAAAGCAAACAGGATTGACTGAAGCACTTATCAGTTTCCATGCACTCACTGGGTGTGACTTTAACTCTGCATTCTACAGAAAAGGCAAATCAGTACCATTCATTTATTTGGAGAAAGACAAAAATCACATTTGAGCACTTAGGTCATTGTGTTATGATGTCATAGGTAAACCTGCGATCACCGCATATGTGTGCAGAATGTATGGCTTTAAGCAATTAAGTAACATCAATGAGGCCAGGTACCAGTCTTTCATCAAAATGATAGTCAACAAGAGGAATGGTGTCCAGGTAAAAAGAATCAATTGTTCGTCCTTACCACCATGTGAGAAAGCATTAGCGCAGCATCTGTCACGTGCTATCATATAGCTATGATGTGGAGACAAGCTCATACCTCTCAACCAACGAAAGACTTACATCCACTGAATTTTGGATGGGTCGCTAATGAGGATGGCTGCAATCTTCCTTACTGGTTTGCAGGATCATCTCTTTCAGACACCATGATCAGTGATGACGACGCAGAGCTAGAACATGCCATGCCCTTTGGCACAGAAAGCAATCCATGTGATTTTGAAGACACTCTGATCGACAACTTGAACAATGACATTGACTTGAATGACCAGCCACGGAGTGATGACGGTGACAGCGAATGGGAGGAAGAAGAAGAGGAGGATCAGGAAAAAATGTGCTGACTCATTATGAACTCATTGTTAATGCACACAAGCCATTGCTAATTTGTTATGATGCCATCCATAATTTGTACTCTACTGAAATTGATCCATTTGACAGTTTCATAAATGGCTAAAACAAAAATGCTTCATTCATAATTTATTAATACTATAACTGTGAGATTTTTTTATTTAATTCAACATAAACCAACATAAACCATACCAACAACTTTTTCATCAGGTATGACAAAGGATTTAATATGCTTACTATGCTAATGCAAGCACTAAAATTGTCTCATTTTCTTGTTAATTTCTAACAGTAAAGAGAATATCAATGTTTAAGGGTAAGGTTGCATGAATGCTAGAATGTATACACAACCATTCTCTAGCTTCTATTTTATAGGTTTGGACATGAGAGGGGAAAGAGGGGCTTCAAATAAAAAATCATAGAGGGTAAATAAAATGCACATCTCAAAATATCTTCATAGCATTGCCTTGATCACTTTCACTCTTTAGGTCCCCCTACCCCACCACTCTCCCTCCTTTCTACATCATCCGTCTCAAAAGCAAACAAAACAGTTCAATCTAACGTTGTTAATAGTGCAAGAAAAACTGACCGACCCAGCTTTGGGCCATCTTCCCTATTTTTGTATGTTATAACAGGCATACAATTTGTTGTAAATATTGCCCACATCCACGTTTACTTTGGGCGCAGTTTTATTTTATTTTGTTGTATGAGGAAAACCATATTGTTCAAAGATAAAAATTACATTTTCAATAAAGTTTTTACCACTAAAGTAATTCGTCAGAATGTTGTTTTCATTAAAATATTTACTTCCTTAAAGGGGTCCAGTATCTTCCGACTATGTCTTAATAACGATAATTTCGTATTTTTGTTAAGTAATGGTGCAATAGTGCCAAAGTAAAAGTATTACCCACGTATAGTTTCAACTCAATTATCTGTTAGGGCCATTCAACACTTATTGATTACTGTTTGGGTCCCAATACGGGACAAAGTAACAGACAGTGGTATCTTTGCAACCGCTATGCATTAAACCTCAAATGGATGTAAGTTGATCCATGTATCTTTTCGACTTAATAACACCATGTATAGGTCCTCTAAGGCTACTGTCTAGGCCTCGTTACAAGAAAAATTTGCTGTCATTGACAATTTTGTGTCCTCCGGGAATAATGACCCTAAAGGGAAAAGATTAATCCTGTATATTTTCAGCTGATTAAATGAGTTAATAGGGGCAGATGCCCTTTAAGGCTCCTGTCTCGGCCCTGGTACAGGATAAAGTTGCTGTCATTGTTATTTTGTGACCCCCAAGGTACCATGATTCTGATGAAAGAAGATTCATCCATGTATCTTTTCGGCTGAATAAACGAGTTGAGAGACAGGGGCACTTTAAGGCTACTGCTTAAGCCCCGGTACAAGACAAAGTTCATGTCATTGGTATGTATGTGACCCCAAGGTATAATGGTTTTAATAGAAGAAGTTTCATCCATGTATATTTTCAGCTGATTAAACGAGTTAATTGGGACAGATGCCTTTTAAGGCTACTGTCTGGGCATTGGTACAGGATAAAGTTGCTGTCATTGGTATTTATGTGACCCCCATGGTATACTAGTTCCAATAGAAGAAGATTCATCCATGTATTTTTTCGGCTTAATAACCCTCCTGCGTGGGCCCCTTTAAAGCTGCTGTCTGGGTCCTGGTACAGGCATAAGTTGCTGTAATGGCTATGGCCAGCACGAGTACCCTCTTGGGAGCATAATCCAACAAATTTTGTCCGTGTATCTCTTCCGCTAAATAAATGCATTTTTTGGCCCCCATCTTGTGCTACTGGTACAGGATGTGACCCGGCAACAACATTGATCAGTGAGTCCTGGGTCCACTGAGATAGACATGACCCGACATTCAAACCTGTTGTATCTTTCAGCTAAATAAACTGTCTGGGCTCCCGGACTATAAGTGAACTGGTTCTATACTAGCCCCATAATAAACACCACAAGAGCATCATGAGCGCGAGTCGCAAAACAAGCAAATAATGTAGCAAAACGTATTTAAAGTCTTCAAACTAATAACATAAATTATTCTATCAGTCAAAAGAAGTTGGGTGTGCGCTTATTAGAGCAGGGGCGCTTAATACGACAGTTACGATACTTTGCTCCCGATTTTGTGATGACTTTTAGGGGGTACCAGGGCATCTCTGGCTGTGTGGTAACAATGATATAATTCTAATTTGTAATTCACACTGATCCATTTCTCCACAGGGAAACTACCATTGTAACTCATGTTCGAATGTTAAGGATGGTGCTTTTTGCGTAGATGAATGCCCGCCTTCATCATATGCTGATATGGATCAAATTTGTCAAGAATGTGCAGCTACCTGTTCATCCGGGTAAGACAATCTTTTGGGTTAACCCACCATTCACACCTTGGTGTTGCACCTCTTATTTTGAATTAACCCACCATTCACACCTTGGTGTTGTTCCTCTTCTTTTGGCTTAACCCACCATTCAAATCTTGGTGTTGCACCTATTCTTTTGGGATAAGCTACCATTCACACCTTGGTGTTGCACCTCTCTGGTTTACATAAGGCACAGCGGATTATAGGCCTATCCATGAAATGAAGGGGTGGGTAAGTAACGCTGATCAACTAAGGGGTGCTCCCACGCCCCAAAATTCATAGTAGGCCTAACTCGAATTCGCTCCTATAGACCCTGAAATTATGCAAGTCCGCCTTTCATCAAGTACTCTTGCAAAAATTCCGCCCGTAGTTTTCCTTTTATTTTACTTTTTTTTTATTTATTCGTTGATGAAAAACATTTTGCTGTACGTTGACTCATAGTTAAATAAAACGAGTGAGAATCTAGAAGCTGTGTATGTACTGCATTATACAACAATGTTTACTCTTTTCTTACAGGTGTACAGGTGCAAGCAACAACACTATTGGTGAAGGTGGTTGTAATGTCTGTGATGTAATACTTCTCGATGTAGTTGAAAACTTTGTAAGTTACACATTGAGTTTAAAATTTCTTGTTTAAGATACCAGGATAATTGCATACGTAATGAGTTATCATAACTTCTGTTTCCCTTCCCGAGTAATGATAAGGCCTCCTTCCATATTTAAATAGTAAATTTAAAATATCTTCTTTTAAAAATCTATCATCTGCTGCCTTTTCTATAAATTAATTGATTGATGTAATTTTATTTTGTAAAATATTACGTACATTTGGCTACCTCTAATTATTTTTCTCTCAGTAGAGGAGTGACCAGTAGCCCCCCCCCCCTCCCCTACTTCCCCATCCCACTTCTCACAAACACCGGTTTTCCACTTCGTCCAAAATGTGGTTGGTGTGTGTCCCCAAATAGCGATGCCACGGGGAGAACAAAAGGATTTATCCCTCACAAGTCGCCAGGCTCAGGCATGATCGATTTTCCAACTTGTCCAAATCCGAGAAGAAATGTAGAAAGGTAGGAGAAGGGTCCCCTATGTCCCTCTCAGTTTTCGGTACCTGGTGCCGTCACTGGAAGTGATTCCCAAATTCCCTGAAGTTGTGGCGTTTTCTTTCCATATTCCAAGACCGAGCTGACAAACAGTTCCTAGATCAATTCATTTTTTATGTCTTTGATTTGACGATTGTCCTTTTGGAAATCATTTTCAATTTATTGTACCAGTTGAAAATTACTCTGGAAGTAAGACACTGGAATAATAGGCCTATTATAACATAATTATTAGGAGATGGCCGAATGGGAAGGGAGGGGACCTAAGTGACACAAAGACCTTAAGTTAATGCCTATGGTGTTAGAACAAAAACAATGAGTATCTGAAATTTCTAACAATCTAAACAATTTTAGCAACAATATTGTTGTCCAAGTCAGCGCAGGAGCTAGAAAACCACAAGGAGGGGAAGGGGAGGGAAGAAGGGAGGGGGGCGCTTTGGTTATTATTTGCAATTCGTAAAATGATTCGACTTGAATATAGAAACCCCGACTTTCTAAAAAGTGTATGTGTGTGTGTCCGTCCCTTGGCCCCACTTCCGGCGCCGCTGATTTGCACCATAGTTCTCCATTAAGAAATTACAGCACCATGCAGGGGTACTGGAGGCTTTTGGAAAGTGGGGGCACTGATCTCTTAGGGGGCACTTCTCCAAGTCATATGCATTTCTCAGCTCCCAGTTTGTAGATAATAAAGTAAAGTAAACGGGACACTTCAATTTTAGAAAGGGGCAAAGTTGCCAGTTTCCTACTATTGGGCCAGTAATTGAGGGGCATTTCATTGTGAAAGGGACACTTTTGTAATATTTTTTTTAAAGTATGTAGAAAGTCCACCAGTTCTTGCACCTCTGACAGTACTTGAGGGGCACTTTTCATTTTCGAAGGGGCACTTTTGTCATTTTTTGGAAAAGTGTGGAGGCACGTGCCCCAGTTCCTACACCTATGGCACCATGGCATTAAGAATTAGTGGAAAATGTTGGAACTTTTTCGGAGGGGGATTCCAACCCATAGAACTCCCTCCCCTTCCCTACTAAACTGATATATTTTGCTTGAAAAATTGACATACAGGCAACGAACACTAAAATGCGTATCTAAACACGAGTCCCACTGAGTGATGAGGTGGTGTGGCAGTCCCTGACAAACACATGTTCTCGATAGGTTTGGATCATATGAAATATGTGTCGCAAATTTTGCCACGGTGGCTACTTTGCAGTAAATGCTATATTATATTTGTAAATACCCATCAGAGATTGAGGTTCATTGTACGCGTTACTTTCGAGTACAGTGTTCCCTTTAGTGTCTGTCATATGTTTTACATTTACACACGTATATTTTATTCTTTGTCCGAGATGATCAGTACTTCCTCCTAAAATTCCTCCTTAAAAAAAGAGACTCGGAAAGTTGATAGGGCAGCAAACTAAAGATTATTGTTAAGTTGCATTTTATTCCTTGCCATCCGAATAGCCGAATGATTTCATTTTCTATTGAAACAAAATTGACCAAAATTATAGATGAACTTTTTTTCGTTTTCGACACTTTTCTGTCATCATTCAGAGAGATAGTGAAATGGTTGACGGCTCACCATGATTTCTGAAAATGATTCATGGCACTCAAATTCGGGGAAGTCGGGGGAAAAAAGGTCTAGACAGGATCCGGAAATAGGACGTCTTTGCCCCTACAAATAATTGTAGCTATGTCGCTGTCAAACTTCAAGAAAAATCTGCTCTCAAACGCATAATCGGGATTTGGCTAAAAGTCAAGGGGAGAAGAGTGGGGGGGGGGGGGGAGGGGGTGTCACAATCACGCTAAGAAACAAAAAAGCACCGTGCAAAAGATATAAATTCGATAAAAAGTGGGGGAGGGGAGCATGGGCAGGAAAAAGTGCCCACCATGCCCCCCTAAAATCCTGCCCACGCTCAAACGTGATATTTATCAGCATGATCGTTTAATTGTTATATACATACAATGTGTTATTTGCAGGTTAGATGCCTTGATCCGTCTGAAAAGCTGGATGAGTTAAATGTCGTTGAAAAACAAATTTCAATGATTGGAGATATTTCCGTTAGCGGTTCGACGGTAAGTAGTTATGTTATGGCTATAGTTGCATTAATATAGAGTATAATTTGTATGCATATTGGGTTTGATCATTCCAAAAAATCAATGCGGCAATCAACGGATCAAGAAGGAAAAAACTTCCCGATAATAACGAACCTTTAATTAACGTAAGTTAATAATAGTGGCTTACCTGAAGTGTGAAAGTGTTGTTTGTCCTGACCCTTTATAAAGCTATGTGTCGTTATTGGGAAGTGGTTACGGTACTTTTTTTTTATTATAGGATATTGATTGGCTTGAATACACTGCAAAAAAAGTGTTTAGGCCCTAAACACAAAAACAGTGTTTAGGTCCTAAGCATTTTTCGAAGCACTTTCTCATTATTACTTTGTAAACACGTCTTACCACTAAACACTTGCGATCTATAGCGGTAGAACATTTGATGTGTAGGTATTAAACATTTGATGTTTAGGTAATGAACATAATTCAAATTAGAAAAAAAGGGAGAGAAATGTTTGAATGTAAAAAGACCGAGGAAATAAAAAGGAATGAATTAGCGTTAGAATCTAAATTATTCCCTAACATATTGGAAACTCTATATGGTAAGTTAAGGAAAATTATTTGAATGATTTTTATTTTTCAGTTTGCTATAAACAGATAAAGCAGAAAAAGAAGACAACTTGTAAGTTTATCTAGGCATGACGTTAGTCTGAAGTTGAATGATGCAAAGTAATGTTACGTTAGGCCCAGTAACCCTAGCTAGCCCTAACCCTCAAATTTTCTGAAAATAAATGATTAACTGAGCCTACTTAGCCTTAACTTAGTCTTCCTTAATCTAACTAGGCCGAATGTAATGTTACTGTGCAGCGTTCAATGGTGCACAGTAATGTTACGTCAGGCCCAGTTACCCTAGCCCTAACCTTAAATTTTCTGAAAATTAATGCTTAACTTGGCCTACTTAGCCTTTAACTTAGCCTAAATATGACCTAACGTAACGTTATTGTGCAGCGTTTAACTTCAGACTAAAGTCGGACCTAAATAAACTTTAAAGTTTTTTGCTTGTCTGCTTAGCAAACTTAACGAAATCGTTCAAATTTTTTCTTTAACTTATCATATACTGTTTCCAATATGTTAGGGGATAATTACCCCCTAACAACCGCGCTAACTCATTTCCCTGTCTAGATGTATAGGCCTATATGAGCTACTTCATACAGCAAGAAAAATGGCGTCTGTAACTTTTTTGACGGGTGATGACAATGTGTTTAGGAATCAAATATCAACATGATCGTGTTTAGAAAGTTGACATGTGTTTTTTTTTTTTTTTAGAACGTTGACTTGTGTTTAATCGCTAAACACAATTTTTGCAGTGTAGTATGTGCAAATTGCCAATCAAATACACAAAATTGAAATCTTTTTGGAAAGCATTTTTAATTGGTTAGACATGTTTATGTTGTATTTGGCAAAACGACATTTAAATCTGTAAACAAACTACTTTGATATCTTATCCGTTCAAGAAATATATTGATTATGAAAGCTGTAATAAGTTTATCTTAAAACGACTGGTGTAGAAAGTCTACTGAGGAACGATGACGTCACATTAACACTTTCGTAGGTTTTTTCAATGTAAACTTTTTGAAAACTTAATTTCAAAATTTCTTTTGGTGGTAAACTGATACAGCTATATACACTATTTTAGTTAACATACCCAATGGTTGTGTGTCACAAAATCTGAGAAAATATACACCAAAAAATCTTTTTAAGAATGTGAAATATGTTGACAACTAGGGATCAACTATCAACATGATGGTGTTTAGAAAGTTGACATGTTTTTTTTTTTTAGATCGTTGACTTGTGTTTAATCGCTAAACACAATTTTTGCAGTGTAGTATGTGCAAATTGCCAATCAAATACACAAATTGATTCAATTTGCAAAATAGGAGGAACTTTAAACTTGAACATCTTGAAGAACTGTGAACATTTTTTTCACCATTTGTCTGTCTGTTTCTTTCATGCATTCTCTACTTTCATATTGATGAATATGCATGGCTACTTAACTAATAATTGGATGTTTAAGGATGATGACTGGCCTGTAAATTAATTTACCTGCTGCATCTAAATTTGTGATCTGATGAAACTTAAGGAGTTTGAAATATTTGACAGTATGCTTACAATTTTATATTGAAAAGTTTATGTCAATTTTCACCATGCAACCCCTGGTGTTGGGGTTGTCATTTTCGTTGTCACAGATAATAGAATCGTAACAGTAACGTAAAACAAAAACTGTGAAACTCTAATTAGAAGGATCATTAAGTATTTCAAACTTTTAGGCTTTTAGAACAATGTATAATCTAAGAACTGACTCAATTGTTTGTTCTCCAATTGAAAGCCTGCATATATCATAATAATCGACAACGCTAATTTGTACACAGTAATTACAGGGTACATCTATGTAAAAATCTCCTCATTTATGATTGTGATGATACACTTTATATTATAGAAATCCCCACACCAATTTATTTTGCGGAAGTTATCTTTTGACGAACAGGTAACTTATTGATTTGTGTGTGTGTTTTTTTTAATATAATTATTTTCCTGTTACAGGTCTACCAAGAGTGTCACCCCGAGTGTGACCGTTGCGAAGTCCCCAGCGATTCTTCGAGATGTGTACAATGTCGAAATTACAAGCAAGGGATATTCTGTGTTTCAGAATGTGTCAGTGGGAACTTTGCAAATGCAAATATGGTATTATTTTCTCCTGCAAACGTTCTAATAACTCCTTGCATATAGCTGTATTGGCTTATGAAAGCAACAACATACTTAAAGTTAGTGAAATCCTAAAAGCTGTAAGACAGGGTATGAAGATTTTAAACTAATGTGAGTGTCAGTCAATAAAGGCAAAGATAATGATATATGTAATAGAGAACTGCAAACAAGGAAAATACTTCCCGCATTAATAAGAATGAACTATATGCAGTTGCTACAAAACAAGATTTCAATGGGAGCATGGATAGACCCCAATGTAGTTTAAGAGCGGGCTCATGATCTAGATGACCTCGAAGGTATATCAAGGGTACAAGGGTATCACATAGAAACAGGCGGGGTTTGGTGGGAAGGGGTGCATAGGGATAATTTATCCCCATATTTTAATCTTTTTATGGGGATTCTTGTATTTCAGGATTATTTTATGATTCTTCTCACCCCTACATCCCCCCTCCCCCCCCCCCCCCTCCCACCCCTCCACCCCATACGCAGTGTTGGTGGACTAATCATCCCGCTTATGACATAGAATACTGAAAGCTAAACACCGCGGGAATTAAAGAAATGAATGAAAAATTTATTCGCTTTTCTTTTTACAATAAGGTATATAAGAGTCAAGTCTTAAAATTTGAATATTTTTTTTCTTCATCAGACGTGCACGCCCTGCGACGCAGAGTGTTTGTCATGCAATGGGTCTCCCTCTGAATGCACAAAGTGTAAAAACTATGAAGTGCCTGTCGGAAATACTATTATCGTAAGTAGTTATACAATTTATACATAGTAATTGGCATGGTATAAGTTGCTTGGACAGAGCCGGGGATTTGGAAAGAAAAATCCTGTCTCTGTGAAAGGGAAGGGAAGCATGGGATGGTGGTTATTTCAAAACCATTGTCACAGATATATGTCTGTATGAGCAATAGTACAACATTGGTGAACTGATAAAAAAACTGTTCATTCCTCATAAATCACGTGAATTTTCTTCTTTCTCCAAATTAAATTTAGATGTTATCTAAACTGGATCAATTTAAGTAAACCAGCATTGAAACCCATTTTTCTGTTTAAGGTGATAACTCGGCTTGGAATTTGGAAGTAAGGCGCTTTATTTGTTGTTAATGATGTCAATGTGTGGTGTTCTATTTAAAGCACTTTGTTTCATGTCATCTCATGTTGGGTTTTTTTTGGAAGTTGTCACGTTAGCGCATAAAGGTTCAGCGTTTTGCGGCCTTTGCAAAACTTAGCGCTATATAAGTCGATGTATATATTGTTTTTTCCACAAAGGTTTCTCAAGCCAATAAACTGGTTTTAGATTTTAGGAATGCTGACTTTGCCGCACTTCAGGATAATTTGTCATTCTTTTGGACTTCTTTGCTATGTGACTCAGATTTTTCTAAAGTATGGGATGTTTTCCGATCTAAAGTTTTGGAGGGTGTGAATAGGTTTGTCCCATTAAAGAAAGTATGTAGGCGTAATCGGTTAGATTAATCCTAATTCGTTTCATTCTTATGTTTGCTCAAAGCAAAAAACCAAGGAGGTTGTTGGTCCCCTTCAGTGTAATTATGGTGTTACTATCAATAGTGGTAAGGATATGGTTGAGGTGTTTAATGACTACTTTGTATCTGTTTTTACTAAGGAGTCCCTTGCTGATGTTGTTGTGGATTATCTTAGTGTGCACTCTCCAGTATCCATTAAGGATGTTGATTTTTCAGTTAATGTTGTATCTAAGAAGTTGAAGGGTTTAATTTCAAAGAAAGCACTCGGTCCAGATGGTATACATCCTACTGTTTTTCGAGAGTGTTCTGATGTTCTTTCTGTTCCCCTTTGTATTATCTTTTCAAAGTGCTTTGATGTTGGTGTTGTTCCTAGTGATTGAAAAATTGCAAATGTCACTCCTATTTTTGAAAAGGTGACCACAGTTTAGCCTGTAACTATAGGCCAGTGAGTTGTGTGCAAGGTCATGGAGTCCATTGTTAAGGATGTTGTACTAGATCATTTACTGGTCAATGGTTTGTTGAATTTGTCCCAGCATGGGTCCTTACCTAAGAGGTCTTGCGTTTCTAATTTATTGGAATTTCTTGATGATGCTACTAAACTACTTGATTCTGGTCATAATGTGAAAGATATCTATTTAGACTTCGAAAAAAAAATTTGATAAGGTTCCGCCGTTAGGACAGGCTCATGTTGAAAACAAAAGCGCTTGGTGTGGAGGGAAAGTGTGCCATTTGGGTAAATTCTTGGTTAATTGATAGGTCACAAAGAGTTGTTGTTAATGGAAGAAGGTTACAAGTGGTGTTCCTCAGGGTTCTGTATTAGGTCCGCTTCTTTTCTTAATCTTCCTTAATGATATTGATGTTTCCCTTGGCTGCAGGATTTGTAAGTTTGCTGATGACAATAAGCTGTACAGGATTCTTGATGATGCTAGGGATTCTTCATTGTTGCAAACTGATCTGGATAAGTTAGTTTCTTGGCGCAAAACGTGACAGACGTCATTCAATGTTGATAAATGCAAAGTTATTCATTTTGGACAGAGCAAATTTGGCTTTTGATTACTGCATGAATGGTTCAAATATTGGTTGTGTTGATCAAGAAAGGGATCTAGGTGTTGTCATTACTAGTAATCTGAAGCCTTCTAAACAGTGTGCTTTAGTAGCTGCAAGGGCAAATAGGATGCTTGGTTCGATTAGAAGAACTTTTTGTTTTCTTGGTAGAGAGGTTGTCCTTAGTTTGTATAAGCAGTTAGTCAGGCCTCACCTTGAGTATGCTATTCAGGCTTAAAGTCACTTTTATAAGAAGGATACATTCATTTTGAAGCAGAAACAGCGAAGAGCCACTAGACTTATTCCCGAAGTAAGGAATCGCTCTTATAAATCTAGGTTGCGAATTCTTGGTTTAACTACGCTTGACTTGAGAAGAGTACGTGGCGACATGATTCAGGTTATTAAATTCCAATATGGTAGTGATGCTTTGACTTCCTGTAATTTCTTGCATGTTCCAGCTAAACCTCATGTGACACGTGGTAACAGTTTGAAGTTGACCAAAGAGTTCTCACGGATAGATATTCGGCTTTTTTGTTTTTCGCAAAGAGTTGTTAATGAGTGGAACGGTTTGCCCGAGTTGGTAGTTAGTTCCAATTATGTTCACAATTTCAAAGTCAACATTGATAAGTTCTTTACTAACTCTGGGCTTCTTTGATTATTATTATTATTATTGCTTTCTTAATTATTTTTTTGTGGTGGTGGTGTTAGTTTGGGATTTTTGTATGGGGTGATTCACCCTTCTTAGCCCGTCATCTTGTTATTTTATGTTATATGCATCTTATATCGCTTCCTTGTTCTTTCTAAATACAATTTTAGGAATAAGTACTTAACCTGATATAAAATCAGACTTATACATGTTAGTTGTATAAAAGTTGAAGTCCACGCAAAGAACAGCTACTTTCCAAAGTTTACGTCACACATTTATGTGTAGTTTGCTGAAAAACAATAGCAGTAATCTAGCAGACATTTTCTAGTATAAGAGAAATTAACACTTCACTATAATATAAATTTTCACGTGTGGAATTTTTAAGGTCAAAAGAAATAACAATGCATGAACAACATCGTTACTTTTTCTTTGATTTATATAGAAAAAGTGTTATGAAACATGTCCGCCTGAGCTGCCTTACATTACTGATGCATACACTTGCGTTGAAAAGTGTCCAGAAGACCACTTTATCAGAAAAGATGTACATTGCAAGAGGTGCAACCCTGAATGTAAGGGAGGGTGCACGAATGATACACGTAGCAGCTGCACAACATGTCGGAATGTCGAATATGATGGGACGTGTTTACCAAAGTGTCCAGATTATTCAATAGAAGTAGACTTGAAGTGTATATCGCAAAACAAAAATTCTGATGCACAAAGGTAGGCCCATAGTCTCTGAAATCATAATGGGGCCTTGGTTTATGGGGAGGGCGGGATTTATGGGGAGTGGAAGGGATGTATAAGGGCATCCCGGATATGTCTTTTACATTGTCAGTATTTTCTAAAACAAATTATGATAATTGTAACAATTATTCATTGGCATATTGTTTGTTGACTGGTCATCATTGATTGGCAGCAGTTTAGTGGGAATTTGTGGAGTGCAGACTTAAATGTTTGTTTTTCTTCAATATTTTCAGTATGTTGTGAAAATGATGATAATTGTGACAATTATTCATTGACATATAATTACGAAGTCGGGTGGGGACTCAATTTACATGCAGGGATAGATTTATTTGAACATGCAGATCAGTGGTTCCCTTTTAAACCAAGCTAAGAACATCGATCTCCCTCTGTACCCTCTCATAGGTATGAAATGGTTTCAAATCACTGGAGCCCCTTGCCAAGATTATACTGCGATAGTTCATACCAGCCACTCCCCACCCCTTGCAGCATCTTGTAACAGTTGTCATGTATTTCAACTTGGTATCCTTTGGAGGTAGTATTTCATTACCACAATGTTAATGTAGTTAGGGAGACATTGTCAAAACATCTGTTTGGTGTTTTAAAGATACATGTGTGTGGTCTGGTAGGAGTATGCCTTTCCCTTCAAAATTGGTTTAAGATGGACCAAATTACAGCTAATTGCATTTTGAGGTGTTAATATCATTTTCTAGAGTTCTGAATCAAACGTGAATAAAATATAGTATGTTTTGTGGGAGGTGTAGTGTTTGGTATATTAAATGTTGCTTAATTCCGTAACTGTTGTTTAAGGTTTTGCGTCATCTCCAGTAAGAAATTAATTTGTGTTTGCTGCATGTTATCATTATATTCAAGCCTACAGCCATCGATTAATGTCAATTCGATTGAGTGTCATTTGTGTTCTCTTTCTTCTTACAGCGGGAATGATTTTAAAGGCATAATATTCATCGTTATCTCCGTTCTGGCAGTTCTCATTATTGTCCTGGTAGTCGCAATTGTTTATATGATATTGAAGGTTAAACGGAGATCTTATAGTGGAGTACCGATTGGAGATGTTGTAAGTACTAGTTCTCTTCCTTTCTTGGGATGCTTTTCTTCTTCGTGTATCTTTTCGACTTCAAAGTTCAGGTTTTTTTCTGCGATGTGTAGAACAAGCCAACTTTGTAAAGACCTTTTTAAAGCAAATAAAATACATAGTTCTCTTCTTAATAATTAATTGCATCTTAAAAGCTTTTCTGTCGGCAGTACACTGTATTTTCATTACGTACTTTAGATAATAACATTTTGGAGAGTATAAGGCTTACAGACTTGACCAAAAAACTTGAGAATAGTTTTGCATTATCCTAAGACTGACTTTTATTTAATCTCTTACCGATCTTTCATCTAATAAGGGTGGACTTTACGGCACTCATGAAATGCTAGCAATCAGGAATCGACATATATTTTTTTCCTTCTTTTTCTCTAGCCCCTAGATGACGTCACATTAACAGAAAAATATCAGGTGAGTAATGTTTGCTTTGTTCATGTTGTTTATTTCATCCTTTATTGGCATGGCAAAACTTTTGCATGCACCACGCTTTTGAAATGATTATTATTTCCTAAATTACTCAAACTTTTTCTGAAGACTCATTGTCCAGTATGTTAAAAGTTATCATCATAATAATTTGTATGATATCTCACATTTTAAGTCCAAGTTATTCGACCAGGTGATAACTAAGACAAACGAATTGCCAGGCATGTGAAATATGCCACTTTGTCTGTTGGTCGTGGATGCAGGCGCGTAGCTAGGGGGAGGCGGTGGGGGTTGTCCCCTCCAAAAATAATAAATAAATAAAAGGACCGACCTTTTCAAATGAATAATTGTTGACAGTGGTGATGGAATACAATATTAGACGTGTTTAGGCACCCTAATTTTAGTCCACCAAAACGCATAGCTTTTAGGGGCTTCGCTCCTGGATTCCACTAGGGGCCTTTGGGCGAGCCCCAAGACCCCACGCCGAATAGGCAAAGCGTATACAGCTGGCAGATCCGCCTATCCTAAACTAAAAACCTGGCTACGCCCTTGTGTTGATGTTATATCTTCAGTCCATAGCATTTTATGATTTTTTTCTAAGGATTAGTTCAGTGGTTAAGCATGTCTATCTTATTTGAGAGAGGAGTTCAAAGGAAACAAAATGGTGAAGAAAGTGTTCAAAAATCTTATTCCGTTCAGGAGATATTCAAATTTAAAGCTCTACCTTTCCTGTGTAAAAATGACTGGTGTAATGAGCCTACTATGGAAAGTAGGCGTCTTCATCCCCACATTTTTAACAATTGTTAATGTATATTAAAGAAAGTTGTATGGAAAGTTGGCGTCTTCATCCTTACATTCTTAACAATTGTTAATGTATATTAAAGAAAGTTTATTCAATTTTTTCACCATTTAAATTACTTTTTTCTCAAACGGGTTGAAATACCCTGAAATACCCTACTTAGATTCAGTTTTACTACTTTTTTTGTCATATCTAATGGTTTACAAACACACAATTGCAGGACAAAATATGATAGAATATATAATACATAATGAATCTGAGGCAATGACATCACAACTAGTCTGATTTCAGTCATTTATACACAAATGATAACAAACTTTAAACTTAGATATCTCCTTAAAGGAATACGATTTGTGAATGCTTTCTGCACTATTTTGTTTCTTTTGAAGTCCTCTTTCATATACGATTGACTTGCTTGACCCCTGAATTAATCCTTTAAATGATAAGTATCTACACGAATAGTAAACATATTCATCGAAATCAAGGTTTGTCTGTTTGTATAGGGGAGGCCGGGGAGAATTGGGTCTGGAGTAGACTGGGACACTTCATAAGATGAAAGTCATGTGATTGATTAGGTGGTATGCATGTATTCCATCACTGCACTCTACTACGGGACCCAAACACACGAGATAAGGGAGATAAGAAAAATTCCACTTCTATTTTTTTGCAAACAAAACTTTAAATTATTTGTTTACAACCATTTCTTTACAATCTTAAGCATAAAAGGGATAAGTTATATTTTTAGTCTGTGAATAAGAATGGACAAACCACAAATGAGAAAGGAATTGTTAGGATATGTAGTGAAGCATGTACTGTAAATCAGCCCAAGCTTACCAAAACTAATATCGGTGGGAATTGGGACATGATGTTCTATTCCCCCTTTTGTGTCCCAGTTTAACAGTTTTAGACTTCACCTGTTGACGTTAGGTGTAACATATAATTAGTAAGCTTGATATTTTAGCAAGGGTATTTGTATGTTTTAATGTTGTCCCATTTCTCCACCCCCCCCCCCTCTCCCCTTCAACTCCCCTACATATACTCGGGGACACATAGGACATTTTCTTTTGGTTCTTTCTATGAGTAATCAAGTCTGACAAAGCTGCCATTGTTATGGCATATGGTCCATGATAAGGACATTGTATATGCATAATTGATTGTGCATAAGATTAACTTCAGAGAAGTTATTTACTTTTTTTCCAAAAGAGTGAAAATGGTGTCCCACTTCTTCCCGGTTTCCCCCATGCAAGTTTTTACCTGTTTAATCTGACTCTGGCGAAAATATATAGGGCCAAATTAATATTTTTGTGCTTATTGTTTTTTAAGCGAAAACTTAACAGAAAACCTGGTGATACAATTAATAGAGTGCCATGCCTTCCTGGGCTTCCTTCCACGTTTGTAGCTTTGTCCCTGCCTATAAATCTACACATTTAAGTCAAATCTACCAAATTCATCTTCTTACGAACTTTGTACTAAATATTAGTATGAGATGGGCGAAGCGCCGTAGGACTTTCTGGGGAGAGGGTTTACATATTTTTGTTATATACATTTTTGTTTGAAACTTTTCGTAGGTGTCAGATGGTGAAAGTAGTTACCTTATGTATATTAGGTATACAGGTATATATAGTCATATACAAGTGATCAGTGTGGGGGAGAATATGCTAATAAAAGAATACTCCCATGAATTTTCATTGTCATAGATATGATAGAGGGTTATTAAAAAAATACAATTTTTGAAGGATAAAAAAACATATTGATATCATGATCCGTTTAGGAATTATTGCATTTTAAAGATTCCATAAATGTGTTGGAATGTTCTTGCAAAGTGCAGGTTACCCAAACTTATGAATTAAACAAACACTGTTTCCAATATCTTAGAAAGAGGCAATTAATTTGCACCAAAAAAAAAAAAGATTGATCTTGGATCTGCAATTTTGACATCACACTTTACACTGCAAGGAGACTTTTAAACACACTGGTGAAATTTTTGAAGTGCAATAATACCTAAGCGAAATAAGATATTAACATGTTTTTTATCACCAATTGGTTGCTTTAAAATCACATATATGAAACTGAAAATTCACGGGAACGTTCCTTTAACACAAGATACCAATTAATGTAATTAAGGAGTCGCCTGCAGTTTGTCCTGTGTAACGAAAATTTTAAACATGCAATATCGCAAAGAACTCAAATTTTAGCTCTATAACAATATCATAGAGTTATTTTAAATTTGAGGAAAGTGTTCGTAAAATTAAAGCGTTGTTAAGTATTTGATAGCAGTTCATATGATTTTTGTTAACTAATCAATTTTTGTTCTTCTCTTTCAGAAAACAGAGGAGAATGGGGACGTGGACGCATAGTTCTGCAATGCTTGTTTGTTTGTTTGCAATAGTTTACTCCAGTTGGTGCTATTTCCTTTACTTTAATGTTTACAATTGATCTGTTATGTCATGTTTGTAAAATTTGTTTATTTATGGGAAAATAGAGATTGCTAGCTATGCTGGAATTTAGTAGAAATTAAAGGAGCACTATACTAAAAAGTAAGGGCGCTTGTTATTGCGTATTTCACAAATATATTATCCACAACAGATCAATAAACTTCATTTTTTTTATAGCCCACAGACGACGTGAAGGCAAAGGTCACTTGAATATTCATATTAACCAGAAAATTGCTATACCGTTGCGTGCTAGATAAGCACCTGAAAAATACGCCCTCACTTTCAGTCTAGTGCTCCTTTAAGTTTTTTACACACAGTCTAATATTCATAAATCTGTATCAATTAAAACTTTTCTGTGAAAATAACTTTGTTTTTCTTTTTGTAAATAAAAGAAAATATTCCAGCGATGATATTTTGATATGATGAAAAGGAATTGTAGCATAAACAAAATGGCGAATGAGTTGTACATATACATAGCTAGTAATGGCACAGATGAAGCAAACTACGTTTTGCTGTAGAGCCCTTAAGATTTTGTACTTTTTCGAAGGGGTAATTTTTCCCAACATCTTTGTACTACAAGCAAAAGTTTCTCTTCACTTAACGATTTCGGTCTCTTTTATCAAAATGTTAAACGCACGCTTTCTGCAGACCTGTTTAAGGATACCTAAACATCGTACATATGCATTTTATTCCAATTTGATCATATTGTCTTATAGATCGATATGGATATTTAGCCATTTTTGAAATTGTTGAATTGTTGAAAGAGTATTGAAATCTGAACAGATCAATTTTTGAATTTGTTGAATTGTTGAAAGAATTGAAATCTGAGCAGATCTATTTTTAAATTGCTGAAAAAGTATTAAAATCTCAGCAGATCAATTTTTGAATTTGTTAAATTGTTGAAAGAGTATTGAAATCTGAGCAGTTCAATTTTTGAATTTGTTAAATTGTTGAAAGAGTATTGAAATCTGAGCACATCAACTTTTTAATTTGTTGAATTGTTGAAAGACTTGAAATCTGAGCAGATCAATTTTTGAATTGTTGAAACAGTATGAAATCTAAGCAGTCAATTTTTGAATTTGTCGAATTGTTGAAAGAGTATGAAATCTGAGCAGATCAATTGTTTGAATTTTTGAAAAAATATTGAAGTCTAAGCAGATCAATTTTTGTATTTGTTGAATTGTTGAAAGAGTATTGAAATCTGAGCTGATCAATTTTTGAATGTAGTTTATGAGCTATAACTGATGAAAGTTTGATCAGTATTTTAAATTTGTGATGTATGACTGGACATATAGCTCAAAATCTGTATAAAATTCTTTAAATTTCTTTTCTAAATCTTAGTCACTAAGGATAATGGCAAAGTCTATTCTTACTAGCCTGAATGTTGTTGTAGGCGTGGCAAAGAATCAAAACTTTTATGAGAATTTGCCACACCACTTCAAAGAATTATGATAGATGTTAAAATAACAAAAGATTTACGAAAGAAAATACCAAGGTCACCCTGTAATACATTACAAAATACGCAAATTGATTCCTGAGATTGAGAAAGTCTTTAAAATGTTTAAGCGATGTTGATGGACATGTTTGTTTTTAATAGGTTTTAGCTAATGCTGCCCTCTACACGTCCATAAAAGGTTTATGTACGTACAAGAAAATTCTGAGTTTAACAGAATAGTCGCTGGATTTTAAACATAGCATGTGCAGTTTTCAAGTTATGATTAACCAAATTATGAATGTTTTTAAATATTGAAAAAACGTGATGTATGAACAGGAAAACACCTCAAAATCTTTTTGTTTTTTCTTTCTATTTCTTCCCTTCAGACCTTGAAAATGTTCACAATGCCTTCTCCAGCTTGAGGTTGGGGGTATGGTAAAGATGAAATCGTCTCCATTAGAATTATTTTCTCTTAAATGGCAGAGCGGTAAAAACAGTGGATTTATATAAGAACATATATACTCTGTCTCGTTCATACATCACCAGACTAACACAAACATTTGCATATTTGCACAGAAATCTTCAAAAACTCTAAAATGGCCAATTTTTAACCGATTTTGATGATTTTACTTTCTTCATGTTTATTATCTTCAATAATTTAAGCTAAAGTTGTCTCTATCTGGCCAAATACCTTTAACGGTAAATTCAGCCGGAATACGAGGGCCCTTTTTTTTTTTGTAGAATTAGCAAGTGGAAATTTTATCACATCACTCCATTTATTATACAGTTAATGATTAAAGATATGTTTATTCAAACACACGCAAAAAAAAATCGATTATTGGGTCAGGATTTAGTAGCACAGATTATAATTCTGTAGAAAGATGTATTTGTTTATTCTGCAGACCCCAGATACTACGCCCTCTTAGGTCATGAGTAGAACAATATTTAAATGGTTACAAAAGCACTTCTAATATTTAAGTTATGACAAATTAAAGTTTGTAAACATTTCCAGCATGTGCAAAAGTGATGAACAGAAGTACAACAGTCAATTCTTTATAGAACTATTTCCCAAATTTAAAAGGTTATCAAATTGCATTCTACTGTTATCTAAATCAAGGTGATAATCATATCCCATTTCGTGTTCACTGTATAGTCAACTTCTCCCGTTCAAAATATGTTGAGGAAGAACCGAAAAGCAATAAATTAACATGAGCAATTTTCTAGTTGTCCCTTTCTGAGATCGCAAAATATTGTGCAATTTATAGGTATTTAATTTTTTTGATGCTGTAAAATGGTCATTTTTTAATCGATTTTGATATGACTTTCTGCTGTTTGCATGTATTTTGATATATTCTAAACATGTAAGCTGAGGTTGTTGCTACCTTTAAGTGTTTTTCTTCGTGGTCAGGTTCACATAAATTTTGTTTTCTATATTTGCATTTCACATTGTGAGAAGGTCTGTGAAAAGTTTTAAGTTTTATGGGATTATAAGCAAAATATATTTAAGAACAAAATAAAACCCATTATCAGTATAAGCTGTTCAAATTCTCAATAGATTTCATTGTTCTTAATCCTTAGCCATAATTTGAAAGAGAGCGTGTGACTTTTTAAAACTTAGTTATATGCTGCCCTTACTTGAAATTGAAACTGCTTGGCAAGAAGTTAGGCAGGAGTAGTCAGTCATAGGTCACAGTTAATTGTTAAATATGATTTGCAGAATGTCTCAATGATATGATGGACTATCTAGCTTCATCCTATTAAATATATTTAAAACACTGTCCTATTCAGAATTGTAGCTCTTGGAAAATTGCAACATTTTGTGTCATGAATACTCTATGGGAAAGCTGTGATTCATTGAGCCATACGGAAAGAATGTCCGGATATCTTTGGGAATGATTGGTCATTTCCTGGGAACGGAATCCCATCCCAAAAGCGTAAATTTCTTAAATAGTCGTTTTAGAGAAATATGCAAATAAGTTAAATTTATGTGTAAAGTATCGTATCTTTTTTTTCTTTTGAATGCCCTTAAGAGCGTAAGCACCTGATATGCCTCTCCGATGCTTTAAACAGCCTTAGCCCTGTCAGCCTGTAAAGTTGTTGGGCGAATAAAAAGCAAACAATTCCAAAAAATAATCTTCAAGTTTCCAATCACTAAGAAAGGCGCATTTCTTGCTAACATTCTACAAATTCGTTACATATTTAACAAGTACATAAGTTGACACCAATTTAAAGTTAAGTTATTTGTGTAATATCTGAAATTTGTCCCAACGGAATGGATATCGATGTCGATTACGACACAAGCGGCTTATCTTACTCAAAACTCCTCGCCTTTTCACGTGTGTGCATACGAGGCAGGACTGACAGAACATGACAGTTCAAAAGAGTTCCCATGAAGAATTCCTGACCATGCATGCACTTTTCAGTCATTCAGTTACCTTCTTGACTGCAATTAACGTGTTTCTAATTATTTCTTGCTTCTATTTTATTTTTATCATCGGGGATATGAACACCGGCTCTGGGGAATTCTTAGGAGATATATCAGTAAAATCGTCTCTCGCCTGGCACATATCGGCATCCGGGGTAGAGCAATGATGCATAATTATTTGTTATTTTACGTTGAAGATGTCTCAATGCAGGCATCATCCTTTTTTGTAGTTTTCCTAATAACGTGCACTATCCATATCTTGGAATTCATCATTACACAAGTCTTTTTTTATATACAGATATAAGAGAACATTGTAAAAGATCAATTTCCTTTATTCTGCTGCTTGAAACGATTTAAGAAGAATGTATAACAAAAGGCAGTGCATGGCGTAATTATACAGGCAGTGTTCAAAAAATTATAGGGAGTGTTTAAACGTGACTTTTGAAACTACAGTCCAAAAAGTGGGGATCCAAGGGACCTTTATAATGTTCTTTTCTGAAAAAGGCGGTTTGGGACCTCACAAATCCCTCACCTCACACCGTGATTACGACACTGAATGGAGGGTTGCCATGTTGTTAACACAGGTTCTCATTTGAGAATAGATTTCTAAGTGGTTACAGAAAGGACACAAAGCGCGTGCAGAGTCTTTATTTTCATACCTTCTCATCCTCAATTACTGTTCAGATAAATCGTGTCGAGGAAGATTTTTGAGGTATTGAAATTTCTGCGGATTGATACACTCTTTATTTCGAAATGGCGGAAAACTAGATTGCTTTTACTTAATATAACCGGGGTATTAGTCATTTTGTGCAATAAAAAAAGCGTTTTTAGAATAATGCTCGTTCGATATCATACATTTGGAATAAACTCGATTCGATCGGCTTGATGTAACTTAAGATATCTGGCATGAAAGTATTGTTGTATGAAAATTTAAAGTGTTTCACTTCTTACAGAATGTGAGGCTTATATATATTTTGTAAATGTTTTGATATAACAACAGATGTGTGGATTTCAAGACTAATAATAAAGGTGCCTATATGATTAATTTTGTATTGTTATTTGTTTCGCATAGGCCTGTATAGGCTTCTTATGACATTCTTTTAGAATGGAAGAAGTCAAATAATCGTTTAAATGTCATCATCATCACCAACATGGGTGGGATTTGTCTACCGATAGTATGTGTGGGGAGGTGAGGGGGGGGGGGTCAAAAGTGTGTGAGGGGAATTGAAAAATCACGTTAATTCGGAAAAAGTTGGTGAAAGCGCCTCCCTTGCCCCCTTCAAATCCCGCCTATAATCACCAACCAACTTTATTATCATCAGCATCGTTATCAGATTATTATCATCTTCTTCACCTTTAACACCATCACCCTTATCATACATTCTTTACTACTATCATTATCATCATCAGCGACAAGATATTGAGAAAAGAAATTGCACTTACGGGCCCGCTACTGGCTTTGTACATCCGATTCCCGTTACCATGGTTACCCAGAACTGTTTGTAAAGCCAATTTTTGTTATTCCTTCTGCTAAGATTTTTAAAGATCCGGAGAAGTGCTATTAATAAATGGATTAAATTTTGCGACAGGACGTATGAACATCTAATTTGTGGATTTCAAGTTTGTTTGTTTGTCATACCTAATTACAGTGTTGCTGTGGTGGGTGTGACATATTTTCTAACTCGGAGACGTCATTTAGAAAAGATGTAAACTAGTCAAGGGAATCTGATTCTTCAATAACAATTTGTAAGACCTTCATATTATTGGGGGGTGGATCTTGCTCCCCCTTCCCCTATCTTTGTGGTTCCTACACAACTGTTATGAATGAATGATGACTAACAAGAATGACGTTAGAACGTGCAACTTATTTTTCAACTTGTAGTACAAAGTTGTGAAGTGCTCTTTGAAGCCAGCCACAAAACCCAAAATTCAGCTCAAAACTAAAGACAGAATATCAATTGTAAAGTGATTAGAAATAGGCGAGAAATCTTTTTACTCTTCATATTTTGTTTCATCTTTTTTTACAGCTTTTGACACGAATAATCAAATAATATTTTGCCCAAATTTTCTGAACTTATAAGGATTTTTTTCTCTACCTGTTGGCAAACCAAATGCTTACTTTAGTTTATTGTTCGAATTTGGAATTTCCTTCATTTATTCAGATCTTTTCATCAATTAAATTTTTGAACTTCTAGTGTCTTCATTTTGAAGAAACTGATGACCAAAATGTTACGGCATATTTTTCTTGAGTCTCAAGAATATTCGAACACATCAGGCATGGATCCAGGAATTTCCCAAAGAGGAGGAGGACAGAAGAAGGAGAACATCATTTTTGACTAACTTTTTGTTCTGTTGTGCATGAGGTTTGATTTTTGGCGCAAAACTTGCAAAGACGTTAATCAAGTTCTCACTCTTGCTCTAGCATGTCTAGACTCTGTAGATATCAACGATAATTTGAATTAAAATGCGAACTTTGAGCGAAAAGAGATAACGTATATCTGGTCTGAAAAAAGGGAGGGGGGGGGGGGGGGGGTTGCGGCTGCACGCACACTTCTCGTGCATATAATGGCACTAGCCTGAAAACCTTCAATACGAATGTTCAAATAAATCATAATTATTTCTTAGGAATACTTATTACGACTTTTCAATTTATGTATCTGTGCTATTTCAGTTGACTTAGCAAAACAGACGTTCTCACTGAGAGCTCCTTTAAGCCAGTTTGAGGCATCAAAAATAAGAAATGTTCAGAGCGTCGCGCGGGTCCTGCACCCCTTTCCGGCCTATCAGGCATTCATCCATGATCAGAACCCCATAATTCTGTCCGTATTTTCTCAATTTCCAAGGCAAATTTCTCTTCTGCCTATTTAGAAAAGACAACCCAAATGCTTATCTGAGTAGATTCTAACATAAAAATTAAAATTGTTTTCTTCTCATCAATGAAATTTTTGATACTGATTTTCAGCCATTTTGGAGCATTAAAAACAAGAAATCGTCAGAGCTACTGAGGGTTTCGCCCCCTGAACCCATACCACTGAAGGCTTTGCACGGTATAACATGCCTCACCATAAAAGCAAAAAAAAAAAAAAAAAAACCTTTTCAATGGATTTAATGGAAGGGCTTGACACAAAGTTTTATAGGGGGAGGGGGAAGGAACTGCGCCCATTTCACCCACTTTTCCCGGTAGATTATAGGACATCCAGTCCGCCCCTGCTTTTAATTATATGTTACTTTGTATCATATCCAAATGTTTGGTGATATATGAGACTCTTGGTGACATATGAGACTCTTTGGGGCATTTGGCTTCGGGCCCAATAAAACATATTGTTCGGTACCCCACATTTTTAGATCCGTGCCCAAGGGAGTTACCAACCTCTTTCTTTTTTGCCATCCTAAATAATGCATATGGGCCATTCTTTGACTGGTCACACACGTAACGTAACAGAGAATGGCCCACATATAGTTTACCATTTTTACAAATACACACTAACTTCAATTTTGACAGTAATCTAAAAAAAAAAGGAATACTTTTCCAATTATTCAATAAAAGTGTTCATTAAATCATTTTTTGCCTTTCCCTGCTTTCTTATTTCCAGCCTTTCCGTCATCCTTTGCATTTTTGTTTTGTTTCGCCGCTCCTTTCTTCACCACAGGGGCAGTCGGTGGGTCCGGCTTTGTCCGGCTTTCAAACTGGGCATTAAGTTGGGACATAAACTCTAC
>JAIGNY010002171.1:602500-645000 GCA_020152595.1 Chiridota heheva
GATGGTCAGTGACGGCGCTACGGGGGGCATAATTAAAGGTTCTTCAGAAATACTGCCCTAGAAATACTGCTCCATAAACAAAATTTGTATCCATTAATCCATTGGGATAAAACAACTGCAGTGCTATCAGTGACCTTATAAAAATCATTCCGCGCCCTCGCGCGGCTACGGCGTTATATCGCTGGCGTTATATTTATTAGTACGCATATTGGTGTTGTGCACCCTCCTTAATAAAGTTTCAAGAGTTGAAGAGGGTACGGTTCAAATGAAAGGAGTGTACATTATTAGTTTACATTTATACCCATTTTTAATCATTTTAGAATTACCGACATTTTTCAATTACTTGTGTTGTATTTCACTTTTCGGCATATGCCAGGGAAAGCACACGTAAATCACGTGACTTGTTTCCAGTGTGTACCCTATGAACTTGCCAGGATGGAAAGATTAATAATAATAACAGGAGAAGTTTACTATCAATATATCTTTTTATCTGCCGTAAGTACAGTGGTAACATCGAGTTACACCAAGCCGATCGAATCGAGTTTATTCCAAATCTATGATATCGAACGAGCATTATTCTAAAAACGCTTTTTTTATTGCACAAAATGACTGATCATTCCCCGGTTACCTCAGGTAAAAGCAAACTAGTTGTCCGCCCATTCGAAAAAATAGTGTATAAATCTGCAGAAATATTATTACCCAAAAAATCATCCTTGACACGATTTATCTCAACAGTAATTGAGGATGAGGAGGTGTGAAAATAATGACTACTTTGTATTCTTTCTGCAACCACTTATAAATTTATTCTCAAGTGAGAACCTAACACAGGCCTGTTCAGAAAACAACATCGGAACCTTCCATCCAGTGTCGTAGCTACGGTGTGAGGAATTTGTAAGGTCTCAAACCGCTTTTTCAGAAAAGAACATTATAACGGTCCCTTGGACACCCACTTTTTGGACTGTAGTTTCAAAAGTCACGTTTTTAATTATAAGAAAGACTTAAGGTGTAATGGTGAATTCCAAGATATGGATAGTGCACGTTATTAGGAAAACTACAAAAAAAGGATGATGCCTGCATTGAGACATCTTCAACGTAAAATAACAAATAATTATGCATCATTGCTCTACCCCGGATGCCGATATGTCAGTGCCAGGCGAGAGACGATTTTACTGATGTATCTCCTAAGAATTCCCCAGACCGGCGTTCATATCCCCGATGATAAAAATAAAATAGAAGCAAGAAATAATTAGAAACACGTTAATTGCAGTCAAGAAGGTAACTGAAAAGTGCATGCATGGTCAGGAATTATCCATGGGAACTCATTTTGAATTGTCATGTTCTGTCATTCCTGCCTCGTATGCACACGTGAAAAGGCGAGGAGTTTTGAGCAAGATGGCCGTTTGTGTCGTAATCGACAACAATATCCATTCCGTTAGGACAAATTTCAGATATTACACAAATAACAACTTTAAATTGGTGTCAACTTATGTACTTGTTATTTATGTTACGAATTTGTAGAATGTTAGCAAGAAATGCGCCTTTCTTAGTGATTGCAACTTTAAAATATTTTTTTTTGGAATTTTTTGCTTTTAACTCGCCAAACAACTTTATACAGACTGACATGGCTAAGGCTGCTTCAAGCATCAGAGAGGCATATCAGGTGCTAAAGGGCATTCAAAAGAAAAAAGATACTATACGTTACACAGAAGTTTAACTTATTTGCATATTTCTCTAAAACGACTATTTAAGAAATTTACGCTTTCGGAATAGGATTCTGTTCGCAGAAAATGATTAATCATTCTAAAGATATCTGGATGTTCTTGCCGTATGGCTCAATGAATCACAGCTTTCTTATAGAGGATTCATGACACAAAATGTTGCAATTTACCAAGAGCTACAATTCTGAATAGGACATTGTTTTAAATATATTGAATAGGATGAAGTTAGATAGTCCTTTGTATCATTGAGACATTCTGCAAATCATATTTAACAATTAACTGTGACTTATGACTGACTACTTCTGCCTAACTTCTTGCCAAGCAGTTTAACTTTCAATTAAGGTCAGCATATAACCTGATAACTAAGTTTTAAAAAAATCACAGGCTTTCTTTTTAATTATGGATAAGGATTAAAAACAATGAAATCTATTGAGAATTTGGACAGCTTATATCTGTATATACTGGGTATTATTTTGTGCTTTAGGATGGTGTTTTGCTTATAATTCCTTCAAACTTAAACCTTTTACAGACCTTCGCACAATGTGAAACACAAATATGGGAAACAAAATTTATATGAACCTGACCACGAAACAAAACAGTTAAAGGTAGCAACAACTTTAGTCAGATAAACATCTGACCATAGTATACGCTATAGCCATTACATGAGTGCGAATACTGGGTCAGACATCGACCTATGCATATAACGGTGGAAACCGCTACATTGACTAATCATAGTCGCGTCGCAGAATATTTGTGACGCACTCCTGTTTTGCGAACATTTTCCAAGAAATTTGTACTTTTTTACCTCATTCATTTTAACCTGAAAAAGTTAAACTACATAGCTAAAAAAGCTTCTAGTATTTTACTTTTAATCTTAAAGGCTTGGGCACATAAAAATACATTCAATAATTATGTACTAAAAGCCGTAAAAGGAAGAAACTTTCACCTACCTCGCTTGTTATCTTCTCACAATCGTGTGCGCCGAAGTAAATGTACCTAATTATTTCAAATTCTATTGAACATCAGCCATGCCAGTGTAGCGTAAATGTTGAACGTGTGTGTCCAGTTCGCTGGCGTTATATTTTTTTAATACGCGTATTGGTGTTGTGCACCCTGTCAAAAAAAAAAAAAATGGTTCCAAGATCGTACGGTTAAGCTGAAAGTAGTGAACAATATTGGCTTACATTTGTACCTATTTTTTATCATTTGATAATTACCACCATGTTTTAATTACTTACAATATTAACAGCAATAACAGGAGAAGATAACTGTATATTTGTATGTGCCTTAAGTACAGTAATTATATTGTAACAGGTGACGTAAATAGACAGTGTAGTCTCGATTTTAGGACAGGCGATTCCTACGTTAAAACAGACAAGACTGAGTCTCACTCTGTATTGCATGTAGTGCGTAGCATGTAGGGCATACAGAGGGAAATGTAATCTCACTACAACAAGAGCTTACACGGCTTAAAATATATTAAAACACATGCAAACAGCAAAAAGTCACATCAAAATCGGTTAAAAAATGATCATTTTACAGCATTAAAAAATTTTGATACCTATTATTAGCATAAATTGCGCAATATTTTGCGAACTCAGAAAGGGTCAAGTAGAAAATTGCTCATGTTAATTAATTGTTTTTCGGTTCTTCCTCAACATATTTTGAATGGGAGAAGTTGACTATACAGTGAACACAAAATGGGATATCATTATCAATTTAAATCAATAAAAAGTGTATTAAAGAAATAAACTATAATTGCGAGCCCATTGTTGAGTAATAACCAGCAAGCCCAAATAATTTGAAGAATAATGGGCAAGGCGAAGCCGAGCCCATCATAGTTCAAATTATTTAGGCGAGCTGGTTATTACCAACAATGGGCAAGCAAGAGCAGTTTATATCTATTCTATCATAAATATGATAAAGAACTTTGAAAAAGTAAAGAAAATCTGATCAAATTCAGATGAAGAAAAATGCGAAAATTATACACAGTCCCGCACTTGCGTCAATCCAGCTTATTTGCATATGACGACACAGAGAGAATGTTGACGGTTTCTAATCCACCAGTTTGTACTTTTGTCCAACGAACAAAACTTGATCTCGTAAATGACTCGCGAATTCATCAATTTAAAAATGTAATGTAAGTATTTTGCAATATAAAAGCAATATATTCTGGTTTATCCCTAAGGGAAAAATATCTTCGTTGACTTAGCGAGAAACAATACACTAAGGTCAAAATTATGTCAGTGTCATGTCACTACACATGTACCGAAGGCCAGCTGTAAACATGTACTGCACTGCACTGTACTTAGTGAAACATCAGTGTAGTACGGTTTGACTGATTAAGGCTAAGTTGAAGCACACGGCCGTGTCCCGTCAATGTGCGAAGAATACTGGAAAATGATGACTCTTTCAGGCCTAGTTGTTATTGGAACAGAAACTACTGCTATTTGATATTCTTAAATTTGTCAGAATAGAAAGGTTTGAACAGTTTTGAAGTTGTTGAAGATAGCGTTTTGGTCTAGGGCTATGCACTGCTAGGCTAGTTGCAGTGCTCGCAATTGCAGTTTATTTCTTAAGTAGACACGATCGCTAACACATAACCTCTCCCACAAAGAAGTGGTCACAAAAGAACATGAAAACATGAAAAGTAACACCGACGGCCCTTAACTTTTGCCTAATGTAACCATACAGGCATAAAGCTGAACAACTTTTTTCAACTTACGTTTTGGTAGATTTTCTGAATTCCTTGTGAAACTTAAAGAGTAAAAATGGTCAATTTTCCTGAAGAAATTCAGTGTCTTGTGCACAGGACGTTAGCGTTACAGCAACCGCGCGCGTACAATTTGAAAAAGGAGGCAAAATCGGACGCAGATACAACAACAAAATTCCCATGCGCCTTAATTGCGTAGTTGCGCACTATTATAATTATTCGAATTGGACAACCTTAACGCCTATGTTCTTTTGTTTATATTAATACATACAAACAGAACGCGTTGTACATAGGTAGGACACACCGGTGCGTTCATACGTCCAAGGCTGAACAGAGGATGCAAATACGCACTCAAAATATGTCAATAATTTCTTTACGCAAGCTTTTAATTTTATTATTGTTTAGAATTAATGGTTACTTGCGTTTTACATTTTTGTCATGACGCTTGCAGAAAATCTGTCGAAACTTTATTTTTGAACGGAAAATGTGTATCTTTTTAGGAAAGCAATTGAGTTATTACGATATTTACAAGGTGTAAATCAAATTCAAGTTTCCGTGTGCTGATTTTCGTGGTAAATTATGGTTGCGTTCATACGATCAACGTTGCACAGAGGATGCAGATACGCACCTAAAATATGTCAATCATTTCTTTACGCAAGCGTTCTATTTTTTTATTGGTTGGAAATAATACTTACGTGCGTGTTACATTTTTGTCAAGACGCTTGCAAAAAATGTGTCGAAACTTAAGTTTTGAACGAAAAATGTGTATCCTTTTAGGAAGGCAATTGAGTTATTAAGATATTTACACGGTGTAAATCAAATTCAAGTTTCCGTGTGCTGATTATTTAGGTTGAAATATGGAAGTCTTCATACCGAAAATCAAGTTGCCCTGAATTTCTGGGCAACTTATTTTTATGAAAACGCACGTTGAAGCCCATTGACTTTGCTTAAGCGTGTAATTTTTGTATGTATGTAGCCTAGGCCTAATGGTTCATACTCTAAATCAGAGCTCTAGCTGTTTAGAGCGACTGAGTTGAAATATTCCACAGCATTGTATTGGGATAGTGGCTCACTACATCACCCGAGAGTGCATGTGACCCTTCCTACGCCGAAGGATTAGGTGACTACGTGATTTGGGCATGAGGATTTGTGCTATTCTACGCCTAACTTGTGTTAGTAGACACTATCGCTAATACACATATTCTTCTACAGTAAAATGGTCACAAAAGAACATGAAAATTAACACCGATGGGCCTTAACTTTTGCCTAATGTAAACATACAGCCATAAAAGCTGAACAATTATTTTTCAACTTACGTTTTGGTAGATTTTCCAAATTCCTTGTGAAAAAGAGTAAAAATGGTCAATTTTCTGGGAGAAATTCAGTGTCTTGTGCACAGGACGTTAGCTTTACAACTATTGTTGCAAACGTTCGGCGTATAACTTGAAAAAAGAGGGACCAAAACGGGCGCAGATACAACAAAAAAACTGTCCGTACGTTACAAGACGCGAAAATTGAGTTGTTGCGCACTATTATAATTATTCGAATTTTAAGTACCTCAACACCCTTGTTCTTTTGTTAAATAAATAAATACAAATTGTACGCGTCGTAAATACGTAAGACGCACTTTGGATGCACGTCGATGCGTTCATACGCTCAAGGTTATACAGACGGTGCAGATACGCACTTAAACTATGTCAACCATTTCTTTACCCAAGCGTCCTATCTTATTGGTTGGGGGAAATGCTTACGTGCGTGTCACATTTTTGTCAAGACGCTCGCAGAAAATGTGTCAAAACTATTTTTGAACGAAAAAAGGGTATCCTTTTAGGATAGCAATTGAGTTATTACGATATTTACAAGATGCTGAAGTCTGCTGATTTCGGATTAAAATATGGAAGTCTTCATACCGAATATCAAGTTGCCCTGAATTTCTGGGCAACTTTTTTTTTAAACACACGTTGAAGCCCATTGACTTTAGCGTGTAAATGTTGTATGTATGTAATCGTTCATACTCTAAATCGGAGATTCAGAGCGAATGAGTTCGAGTATGAAGATTCGTACCAAAGAGGGTGACGTTATTCGCCCTATATTACGTATAGGCCGAAGGCCGAGAGACGAAAATTCTGTACAAAAAATCGTGATGCGTTTATGGACGCCATACTTGTTCCAGCATGGTCAACTATGCGACCGGTGGACAGTACATGCGTAAGTAGCTGAGTGACTGGGTGATATAGCGTACCGGCTGGATCCTGCAGCCGACAGAATATTAAACCGGGTGTCCTTCGTATGATATCATACCCTAACCTAACCTAAACCTAACTTAACCTAAGACGTAGTATTAACGTCATAAAAAAGACACCCGGTTGAAGATTCTGTCAAACGCGGTTTCCCCTTTATTGAGGTGTTTGGTTCGACGTGACCGTGTACGGGCTCAGTGCGGTTTTGCCAAGTTGAAGGGGAAACTTTATCATTACAGTCAATGGGATATTTTTTATGAATACTTGTGTCGCCTCAGCCAGTCAGCGAAAATTAATGGTGCTCATATATATATTGGAAACTACTGTCTAATACACAACATTTGTTAAGAAAAATAAGTTCTGTCAAGTATTTATTTTGCAAAATGACAAAAAAGAAGTTTTTCCCCCATTGACTGCAATAGTAACTGACTGTTTGTTTTTCCATTTGACTAAAGTTTGAGATCATCAAAAAAAGCATTGTTACGTCACCGTGCACCACAACATTCCCGGATGTCCGATCTCCAAAATGCAAAGACTGAAAGGCCAATTTCAATTTCACAACTTTCTTTTAAAACACGCAAACTTCTTTGATAAAATGAAACAATGTCACACGCGCGCGCATTCATTCTTATAATTCAAATGACACATGTAAAGTGTACAATATTTGCGTCTTCAACGCGATGGTCTTGTACCACGGCGTCTTCTGCGCGCATGCGGAAGTACACCCCGACGTTTGTTTTAAAATGTGAAATAAGTTTGAATTCGGTTAGATCAAGGGTGGTTTAATATATTGGACCACTTATCGAAATATAATATTATATAATGCGAAACGGTGGCATCCCTTGTACATATACAATTATTTATTTTCGCTTTGAACTGATGCAAGAATCATACGGAGATAAACCTTCTAGCTGTTTGGTTCTCCCTTCTATCGTTCTGAAAGTGTTACTATACAGACAGGATCAGCAGCAAATGGGCTATCATAAAAGTCATACTAACTAACTTGAAATGTGCATGGATGAAAGCACTGGCGTAGGCAGGTTTTTTGATTTGGGGGAGGGGGCTACTCATTGGTATGAATTTTGACCTGTGACAGTATCTAAGCGGAGCGCCACCATGGGTTGACGCATAGCATTCAGAGAAATTTTTCCAATAAATGCTGCTTATAGATTGCCGAAAATGGCACTCCCCAGGCCAAAAACTTACAAATTTGAGGCTGTTTTTTTTTATTGTTCACAATTTTGCTATAAATTTCGCCCGAATTCTTGGTTGCCAACAAAATTGGGGGAACTGTGCCACCTGCCCCGGTCACGTACTTGCCGAAGTACAATTTATTCAAACTTTATTGCGTAGCGATATAGGGGCAGTTTGGGTTGATGCCTCCAAAGTTTTTATGGGGGAAGGGGGGTGGTACATGTCAAAAGAAGATATTTGTAAAGCAAACAAAAGATCATTGATCACACTTGCACACCTGGCCAATGTTTTTGACTCCAGAATATTGAAAAATGAGGGGTTGAGTAAGGTGGCATTGTACTTACTTCTTACTTGGAGTCGAAATGTTGAAAGTACAATTTGACAATTAAACTTACCAAATCATAATTTGAAATTCAACCACCGCGCTGATGTTATGACGAATCTGTCGATGACTGATTCCACGTCTGGAAAATGGGCCCTATAAATTTGTGATAAATTAAGTGCCTCCAGTCGGGCTTCCGTCATTGTTGACCGAATAGCTGTAAGGGTTCTTTCCATTTTTAAAAAAGACTCTCGGCCTGTGCAAAAGTCACTGGCAAAGTTGCCAGCAACTGGAGCAGCAGTGATATGTTAGGAAACATTTCAGAGCAATGATTCAGGGAACAGACGGATGAAGATGGTCGGGACTTGACAGGAACATTTTCCCATTTCCTCCTCCATAACATGTATTCGCTCTTAACAATCATGAAAGGATCTCTGATCAAACTTGCATACACCTCAAAAGCAGGAATCAAATCATTTCACTGCCTCTCACCGTCAGCTTGTTTGGCAAGTCCATACAATTTGGTACAAGGTAGTTAAGTTTCATATGCTGTTGTTGATGTGGTCCAAATCTGTGCTTGAGGTCTCCAATAATGGAATATATGGCTAGTTAAAAAAGTTGACTCTGTAATAGCCTTCGGTGGTGTTGTCCGATGTTTGAGCATTTGGTCGGTATGAGCTTCTAGCTGCAATGCGTGGTTTTCGCAGTTCCACCTCCAACACATCTTGTGCGACTGTTTCTGCCTTTTGATACAGGTCATGGAACTCCCCTTCAGTTCGCAATTCTTTGAGAACAGACTGGGGACGGTTTACTGAGGCTAACGCTTGGGATATATCTCCCCCTCCCCCTCTCCCACTGTTTGTAAGATTCGGGAAACTGGTAGCATCAATCCTGACAGTTTCTCCAAAATGACTAGAGCAACTGCAAATTCTGAGTTGCACACCGATTTTTCAAGGCTTTCTGCTTTGTTTCAGTCGCAAGGTGATGCCCAGCATTTGATTTTCGATAGGGCATGTAGTGTATATTTCAAAAGTTGCATAAATGTTACAACTGCTGTGTGTCGTTCCACAAAACGTGTTTCGCACAACGTAATCAGGTGCTTCTAGCTTATGGAAATACCAGAGTCACTTTCTATGAGACTCTTCAACAGATCCGGGTTTTTTTTTACTCGCTCGAAAAGTCGATGAAATTTCTCGCACAACATTGTCTGCATTTCGAATAGAAGGTACCTTGATTGCAGCGGAAGCACTCAAATTTAGGCAGTACATGGCGCAATGAAAATAAAAGGCCAATGGAGCTGCCTTTTTTATTGTTGCTGAAGCACCAAACTGTTCATTGGCCATGGCTCTTGTCCCATCATAGCCTTGTCCCACACAAATAGACAGATCCAAACCGAGCTCACAAATCTTTCTGAGCAACGTTTCTCCAAAAGCTTTGCCACTCAACTTGGTTTCATTATGTTCATTTTCACCAGGAGTATTAGATTTGATGTCAAAAATCAAATCCAATACCATTACCGTGTCCTCATGAAATCTCCAAACTCCAGAATCGCTTGGTGAAACATATTTAATCAAATGCCAGTTGTTCCCTTTTTTTGCGATCCATTGTTTCATCAGCTATGATAGACCAGAACTGTACTTTTTTGATGTTAGCAACAACTCTTTCCCTGATCATGTCACCATCAACGCAAATAAGTTCATTTTGAATCGAGGATGATAGGTAGTTGCATTAGCATGGGAAGTTTCGATATGGTCCTTCAAAAGTAAATCTCCACTACGAAGTCGAAAACGAAGTAAAGCCCTAAAATTTCCGTCATTTCTGTTGGTTCATCTCCGCTGATAGAAATTGTCCCTAGTTTACCTCTGTGGCCTCTGAGGGGAATGTTGTGTCGATAACAGGTGAGATTTGTATCAATAATTGGACGAAGGCGATCTCTGTTTTGCTAAATCTCTCGCTTGTAAGATTCGTTAATGTGTCCTCTAATATATGTTCCATGTTGAATCACTGTTTGTCGAAAGTGTATTATTGCAAGTACCTTTTCTTGGTGGTATTCAGTGGCCTGATGACTTGATAAAGCTCCATTTTTGCCTGTTAGATCATCAAATTGTGTATGGGATTTTGAAACCAATTTTCCTGGTAGCTGACCGTTTCCTCTACTTCTACCACCTACTCCACTACAACCTGAAAATAACACACATGGTACACAAAACACTCCTTCCATCCCTTCAAGTTTGCTTATGCTCAACCATAGGAACTTCTCACAATGATGGGGAAGCAAACGCCTCTTGCGCATTTTTCCTGATTTCATATGAGGTGAAGAAGAAAATCTTCTTCTTTTGATGGTTACCATGGGGATACAAATTTAGCTCAGTCTTCTTCATTTAAACTTTGTAAAAGTACAGCATAACCAATGTCATTGTCAGCTGCTTTTGTAGAAACGGTAGCGGTAACAGTACTACATTGTTGGAGTGGTTGGTCTGATGTAATGCCAGCTCCAGTTTCACCAGGGGAAACAGCGTTTTACCGTGCGCCTGCCAAACCATACAACGCAAATATAATCAGTCAATAGCAGTCCTTTCCCCTTTATTTTTATATAGGCTGGTTCCTGACCATCATACAGCGACATGCTAGTATATGGTCAGGTTGTTTAATTGACTAGCAACAGCCCTGAATTTCAACAGGAAAATGACGTTATTGTACTTGTAGCCTAGACAAGCAATTTTCATAATTTTAGGCACACATATTTTCCTTCAACTATAATCTGGAGTTGACGGGAGAATCATGATATTGCTAGGTTGTCTAAAGCACTTCCCGCCATTATATTTTTCTGGACAATGAAGATTTAAAAAAAATGAGTGTTTGCTCCACCCACACCGACGATGACAAAAAGTTTTATAAAACTCGTGAAACTAGTTTCAGGTAAGCCTATATTAAAGACGATAGAAGAACAACAAATGGTCACTTATGTATACATATCATTAATATATTTACTAGACTGGGCATACATTACCTTCATCCGTGTTTTCCCTTTTCCTTTTTGAAAAACCATATGTGAAAAGTGACATTTTCAAAATTCAAGTTCAACCGAGCTTAATTACCACCTTCAGAGTTCAGACAAATTGATTTCTATTTGTGGAAAGTTTTGAGCAAAATGATGGGGCACTTCCGGTACTTTGTTCTCGCAAAGCAGTAAGAGAATGGCGTTATCTTCAATCGTCATCAAGTAAGAATAGGCTTGGCAAGTTCACGGCTCTTGACAAACTAAAAATTGCGTCAAAATTTCGTTAAAAATTTGAAATAATCTTTGTTTTGTTTTACAGGGATACAACGAATTTACATTGCAGGGAATGCAGGGAGATTCGCATTTCATGTATGCGCATCTGTACGTTACATAGACAGTTATATAGGTGTAATCTATTTTTTGTTAATATGGGGTTGAGGGGTTGCCACCGTGCCCCCCCCCTTCCCCTCTGTCTAAGCCAGAGGATGAAAAATATAGAAGATGAGTCACACGTACCTACGCATTTAGTATGTTACTTTCTCATGTCACTTATTTCATTTGCACGCACCAAGCAACATGAAGCACACAAATATTCTTCCTGGCGACCAGAAATGAGTCAAATAAAGTTTTATAATAATTTGTTTAATGCAAAATATTTTAAAATAATTTTTTCGATGAAAATGACCAACATAAGTGTAAAGTGCAAAATGCAATTTCGAATGCGGAGAAAGGTTTCGAGCGTTCTGATATGCATACAAAGTGACAGAGACGTATCCATGGCAGGGGGAGCGGTGCCGGGAGAAAAAGGAAAATGGGGGAGGGGAAGGCGGAAAAAGGTGAGTTACCTGTCTTTATGGCTAAGTAGATTATCTTTATGGGGAGCGGTGGAAGAGACCACTCACCCCTCCCCCTTTTTTTTTGGTGCCGAAAGAGGGAGAGGGTTCTGCCAGAGACAAATCCTCCAAAAAATTGGATAGAAATACCCCCTAAAAGCAATATTTTCCCTCCTGTTATACTTAACATTAATTTTGCTTGTCAGGCTCTCGTATGGAACAAGTGAGATAACATCTCACTATGTATGCACTACATCATAGCCTATAGATGCAACACAGATCATAGCATGCTGTCGGATTTTGGTTTTCCTTTTCGCAAAAACCAATATCCTTATGTCCACTCAAAGAAATTAATTGTTTACTCCATGATTCTTTATTTTGAATGTCTTTTTTCTCTGTAATAATAACATATACATATATGATTAGTCCAGTAACGTTTCGTCCGATTGAAATGATAAAAATCCTTGTATATCTCTCGCTGACTAAAAACAACTTTTAGAATACAAGTTCTAACAAAAAAATTCAAATTACTACCTTCGCGTTTTATTTCAAACTTCCTCTCTCTTGCTCAAGTTCCAAACCCTCTATCTCTCGCTCAAATTCAATCTGACCCAGGTCCTAGCTCCTATCAGCGTGAACGCTGAATTCGAACCGAGGCTACTTAAGATACACCTATTCGATGATTGGCCAATTAGTACAGAGCACACTGAATATGCGCAACTCATAATACAAATCTAACATCTTGATCTTAATCACTAAGCCAATAAAATAAAGCTTAAACCAATCAGAGATCTAGTCTAAATGAGATAATGCAGGTGAAATAAGTAGTGAGAGGAACCTATACAGCTCCAACCAATCAGAAGCCACCAATGCTACACGTGATAGCTTATTTGCATATACTTAATGTTGGCTTTTGATTGGTCTCGCATTTTATCAAACGGCCGTCTTCCCTTTTTTTGAAGGATTGATTTATATACGACCGTCTCCCTAATTGTTTATTGGTCGGTCGGATGGGGGAATACCACATTCACTCACTGTCCTCTTCGGGCCATGTGTCCCATAAGGCTGCAGTGTACTCTCTCCAAGGTATCCTGTCTCTGGCAACGTATGTGGCTTCAATCTAAGAATTCCACCCTAGCTCATCTCTTTTCCTTTACAACCGTTCTTCTCCATGTCGTTCTTAGGCGTCTTACTTTCCTTCTCCCTCCTGGCTTCCATGTCAATGATGCCGTGCAGTGGTTGTCCTCTTTCATTCTTAATACATGACTAATCCACCTCCATCTTCTGATTTTAAATTCGTTGCTAATTCTCCTTTTCTTAGTGAATCTAAATAATTCATCATTTGAAACAACATATGGTAATCTGATCTTCGAAATTCTTGAACATGAAGGTATCCAATTTCTCATTGTCAGTCTCATTGGTCTTCCACGCCCCACAACCGTATAAGGAAACTGACTTAACAATAGAGTTGAATAATCTGATCTTTGTTTTGACTGAATATATAATGGAACTCCATATCTTCTTTAATTTCATGAAAGATGTTCTTGCTTTAGAAATTCTGTTAATAATATCTTCTCCACCACCACCTTGTATGTTTACAATTGCTCCCCCAAGGCACTTGTAAGTATGTACCTCTTCCAGATGTTCATTATTTAGTACTTTCTTATAGCATCTTCTATTTACTTTCATGAATTCAGTCCTATTGTTAACCCAGTTTGTGCAGTATATTGGTTCAGCCTTGTTAATTTTGTTTGCATATCTTGATATGTAGAGGAGGTCATAACTATGCCATATGCAAAACCAAGGTCTTCTAACCTTGAAATAAGCCTTTATCTTTTTGTATTACTATTGGCTTCAGCTGTCTTACTCATTACCCAGTCCACTATCATCAGAAAAATGAAACCAGACATTACAGCGTCTTGTTTGACTCCCGTCTTAACTTAAAACCATTCTGACACCACCCCTTCATCTATTACAGCACATTTATTACCTTCATAAAGTATTTTAACAATTGTGATGATTTTCTGTGGGATACCCTAAGCTGCCATTATTTCCCAGTCGACAAAGGTAATATAAAGGGTTGCCTGCCATTCGACGACCTGTTCTGATATGTTGTGAAGTATGAATATTTGTGCGGTGGTGTTCCTTCCTCTTCTGTACCATGCTTGTTCAACTCTTAGCTTGCTGTCAACTCCGTTTCTTATTCTATCGATCAAAACTCTCCCAAACACTGTGCTAGGCACTGATGTTAAGGTAATATCTCTCCAATTGTCAGTTGGTAATAACACCCTTCTTTGGGATTTATAAACAAATAAGATACAAAATATGGGGGAATTTTTTTCCATCTGAGGATAAGGTCCCCTCCCAGAGTTTGTTGGGGAAGAGGGAAGGGGGTAAAACACACGGACACATAACACTCGACGAATAAGTATGGATGTTACAAACAATAACAATGTCACACATAACACTTTACAAACAAAATACATTCACAAACATTAAAAAACGATGAGAATGTTTTAAAATACCTCTCTTTTTCTTGAATGGTTGGTGGCTCTAAGAAGAGCCTTTCAGCTCTATTTTCCATGTCTTCTATACCATTGGACAGAAAGGATATTCGCACACTGATTCGATGGTTTAGGTGCTCACGCTGCATCCTATTTCTACGACCTCCCTTCTATCTTTTGGCTTGCTTTATTAACGTCTCTGTTGGTGCCTTCATACCACTTTTGCACCTAGAGGTGCATCTCTTCTTCTTTGTTCTTTTTCCTTTCTTCTTCCTCTTTCTTTTCTTCTTCCTCTTTCTTTTCTTCTTCCTCTTTCTTTTCTTCTTCCTCTTTCTTTTCTTCTTCCTCTTTCTTTTCTTCTTCTTTCTCCTTCTTTCTTTACTTTTTTTTTTTCATTTCTTCCTCCTTCAGCCATTCATCGATCACCAACCACCAACAATTATTTCTTGAATGTTTATTAGAGACTCTTCAAAAGAGTTCCACGAGGGTAAATGCACCTGTCCCAACCATCGTAGGGTGCCGTAGGAGTCTAAACATTGCAAATAACAGTAACTTTTCTTCTTCTTCCGCACTCGTTTTTTCAAATTTATACGCAGCTTAAATGACATAATAAAACAAACAATACAAATAATAAACATTTGTTTTCTTAATGTTCAAACAGGTGTAGAAAACTCTTCTTTTTCTTTTAAGAGTTCTTCTAATTTGGATTTCTTGATGATGGTGGGTGGTATGTCCAGCTTTAAATTTACCTTACGCCGTTTTGACTGGGTGGGAGGTGGCGACGACGACGGCAAACACGGTCTTTTATTTGCTGGTGAAACGATAGGTACTTTGACCAATGCTTTCGAATGTTTTACTGCATATAGACCTTCCATGTTCGTCAGTTTGCACCATGGGTCCAGGCTGAGAGAAAGCCCTTTTTCTCCGGGTATGAAGATCCATTAGCGACTGGTGCGTCCGTTTGGGTTGCTGATCATTTGCATTGCATGTCCATAAGAATATTTTCATCTTCTGCGGTCAGATTGATGTAAATCTGTTTTCCGAGAAGCAAACGTAACTTTTCAGGGTGTGATCCATCGCTCATGCGACGGGCTTCGTTGACTCTAGATGTATAGTAATGCAAGACCAGTTCAAATATCATATTTTTATTCTTACGGAGCTCATCCCAAACGCCTTCTCCCATGACAATGCTTTCATCCGTGACTTAAGGTATTGTACCAGGGTTGAGTTTGGCATATTTGCTGAGATGCACGTATGTGATGCTTTCAAACTGTAATGTAGACACGTACACGTCTTCTCCTATGGGATAAACTCGGGTCGCCTATCCGCGACTGTCTCTTACTTTGTCGTAGCTCTGTATTTTCAAAGCTCTCTTTAAAGGTATGTTGTCAAAACTAGAAGGAGGTGTTGAAAATTGCATTTCTCCCGTATGCTTGTTATGGTAGTACCGTTCCTCTCACTACTTTATTCCAACCGGTTTGAGCCATGTGTCTTTCTCGAAGAGTTACGAAAGAATGATGGGTGTTTCTTGGATTCAGGCCCATTTTAAACTTTTTCAGTAGAGGTCGCTAATCAATTATCAGCCGATGATATTCTGCTTCATTCCAATCGGCAGATATGATTTTTGACAGTAAGACAAGTTTGGATTTGTTATACGTTGGTGGATATAAAGACAGTTCTCTTTTTTTCTCAACATGGCGTACCCGCGCCTGTAAAGACAAGGTTTGGTACACATTGCTTAGTAAGAAGGCAAGTATCTTTCTTCCTCAATAGGCGTGCTGGCCTTTCTTGCTTCAACTTGAATATCGAGGTTTCTTTGCTTGACTGCGTCTTCCTCGTCTTTCAAAATACACACTTGACGAAAAGTCCCAGGACGTGCCAAAGTCATCCATTACTCTGGCGTGAGAACGATACCCTTCTTGCTAGGTACTTCGCCGACAGAAGGAACGTTGCTGTACTTCCTGATGTGTACGTAGATACTGTCTTCGAACGAAGAGATTGTGAAGTAGGTGCGCTGTCCAAACACCAGCTTTAGCTTTTCTCCCGAATGGATGCGATTGATACTTTCTTTCAATTTCTTGAGCGTATCCGTTACCAAATGAGCTCGTCGACGTATCACCGCCCATTATTCGGGTGTCCGCACAATACCTTTCTTGGTCGCCACACGTATTGTCCTTGCATTCGGGTGTGTAAAATACTGCCGTACATGAACGTATAATTTTCCGTTGAAGTCAGAGACGGTGAGGTAGCGCTCGCCTCCTAATGCAACAGCTTTATTGTCTTGTGTAGCGGCGTGGACATCGATCAATTCGGATCGCTGCGGGCCTGTCGGCTGGGCAGCAAAGCTAGTGTTTTGTCTTCATTGATGCTTTCATGCTCGTGTGTGAGATTTGAATGATTGTTACACACCGTCGTTGTTACGCACCGTCGTCGTTTATAACTTTTTTAATATCATATGCGCATACGGAAACTTAACATTAAACATGCGCTCTCTAGTAAAAACAAGAATTCAAGTCTGTCGTTTCGACAATGAGACGGGAACTGCACAAGGCAATGGCGCTAAACAAATAAATCATCATTATGAAAAACATCTTAAATGCATTTGAGTTATAATTACCATTAAAAGAACATCTTATACGCATTTCAGTCAATCACCATTAAACGAACGTCTTATATCATCGTTTTAATCGTAATATCGAAGTACAAGTGTAAACACATCCTCATCGTTGCGTTCCTTGTCTTTACCAAAATGATCCGCAATGTCGTCCATGTCCGAGCCCCGTATTCGGTGAACCAATAATAAATGCACGTCAGAGGTAGGACTCTGAAGCGGTTTGTGATTGTAAACAAACAGCATATTTTTCAAGAAACGTCAAATGAAAGAAAGGTCGGGGTTTCGCCACAGGAGTCAAAATATTTTCGAAATGGCGACCAAATGTCGGCCCGGTTTCCAGCTCGGATCCGGGTTGACTACATGACACTCAGACATTCCAACGGTGAATGTAACTGATCTGCGACATGAACGCTGTCGAACACATCACACACGAGCCATCGCCTCTAACCGTCTTTACTCAACACTCGAACAATATCAGAAGTCTCCATGATTTCAACTGATAAAGTCATAGATGATGTTGCGTGTTTTTTTTAAATCTATTTCGATGATGTTGTCGAATTCGGCGTAGATGAGAAGGTTGGTAGTGGAAGTCAACGCCGTTGCATATTTGAAATCCACACGAAAACTTTTCGTTTGATAACCGTGTAGTGTTGTCCGTCGGGCGTCAGATAGAAAGTGAACAGCGTGTAACTTTCCAGAAAATCTGTTGGAATGATGTCCATGCCCCATCGCCGTTCAAACGATCCGTGGCCGAAAACAGTTGAAGGTAACTGCGAACAGCTTGATGCAAGAAGAAGTTGTGGGTATGCGGCGTGGCAGGGTACTGTTTCTCGTCGACGTTGAAGCGTGAGTTTAGTACCAAAGATTGAAAACGAAACGGGTTCTTTTTGTAGGCGCCGTTGAAAGATGTGGTGTTCACCAGACAAACCACGATCCTCTTTGGTAGCCGAGTTGCCCAGAAATACATTGCCTCGTTGTAAATCTTGGGTTTCTGCCAGTATGGTGATATTTCGGATGATAGTGCGTCGGATCTTGTAATTGGCCGGTTATCTGTTGAGAGTGACAATGTCGTTAAGCACGTGGGTGTCGCTGCACGTCAGTTTGCGCACGTAGAGAATGGGGTCTGAGATAATCACGCGAAAGTCGGCATCTGCAGTTCCCGAAGTCAAACAAAAGGAGTCCTTGCTTCGATGCAGTTTTAGTTGCACTTCGACACCCATTAGAAGCACGTTGTTTTTGAGCAAATATTTCGGAGTAAAGGGTCCCATCATCTCGAACACTTTTGCTGTTAATTGTTTTAGCGATGCGTGCTGCAACTTCCGAGTTAGCGATGCTACTGACAGTCAAATCGTTGAAGTCCATATGCCCTGCAATGTCTTTGAAGTAGAATTGAGACTGCAGATGCTTGTCTTTGGCTTCTCTGTCGCAGTTGAGCAGTCTCGATCATCGCTCTGTAAGGGTACGTCGGCGTCGAGTCGCTGATGAGTTTACTGTTAAGGGCCACGTCCAGTTGTGGAAATATCGAATGCAACATCAGGTTGACAGGAGCCACCTTTTTGGCGTTTTCATTGGCGTCGAAATCGCTTCCGTCTGTGTTGGTGATTTTCATTTTGACGTAAATTTGGGTATTGTTGATATCCAGATACTTGCTTCCTGTTCTGGTAATGACGAATTCGATAGGACCCGTGGAGTTCAATCCATCAAAATGGACGGTATTAACGTATTCGCTGTCTTCGATCACCATTTGTGTCGAAGGAACACTAAACAGCTCCATTTCTGATTTAGAGCAGGCATAGAGTGGTTGTAAACGAGAGCCATATTGACGGTGTGATAGCTGACCTGCTTTGAGACTAAAAACGGAGCGTCGTTCTTATAAGAATAAGGGCAGCGGCTCCACGTAGTGTAAACAATTTGATTTCTTTTTCAAGGCCGACTTTCTGGCACGCGCACTCGGACTGAGCCGTGGTGTGCTTGAGCGTGGTCGTGTAGGTGGATATTCTTGGGCGAATCGGGACAATGTCCCTAAAACATATCTCGCTTTTCTGTTTAAGTGTTCCTTTTTAGCCATCATGTCTCGATTGGCTTTTCATTTTGCCGGTCCGCGTCCGGGTCATAGTTGTTTTTTTGTGACTGTGAAGGACGAGTTCCGCTACTGCTGCAGCTACAGAGAGGTGAAAATCCACGAATAAGATCGGGTGAGACTGTAAGAGGTAAGATTGTGCTTCCCGTAGTATCGAAAGGCCAATGCGGGGACGAACCGAATCACGATGGCGTGCGCAGAGGTGTAAGATCACCTTGAGACGGGAGAAAGAGCGATGGTCGTCTTGGTGTTAACGTACGACGTGAAGGTGGTTTACTAGATGTCTTTTTCTTGTCTTTTTATCGTTGATCACCGTCTTCGACTAATCGTCGTTTCATGCTGAGTAATGCGGTGTGCTCTGGGGGTGTACGCCAAAATATGAGAGAATTGCGAAGCGACTTGTCGGTGCACGAGGGTGTTCAGACGCAAATCACTTAAACGAGAAGAATTGCCCCGATGACTATTTTTGTTGCTGTGACGATTACTACTACTGCTGCTAGCTGTCAATAAGAGTTATTTTTCTGAACGTTATTTTCGACCGCGAGTTGGACGAGATGCTTTCTTCTTTGCATCCTTCGTGGTTATGACAGTTCGTATTTGTGCCTTGCGGTTTATAACCCCTTTTCCGCGTCCTCTTTGTCCTCCTACTATCTGTTGCGACAGTGCCGCTTTGGCACGAGTCATAACTTTTCATTTCATTCGTTGACCGGTTTCTGTCGGTCTGCAAGCGGCTGATCCTTTGATGTTTTCTCCGACCATCCTGTCATCTAGATCACCGGCTCCCGTGGTCAAAGCCTATCTTCCAGCTTCTTTGCCTAAACTCAAGTCTCCTTTCTTGAGGAACGGCATGTCCGTCCTTAACAATTCCGAAAGCATCCCCAAAGACCGTAGCCATGTTTATTCTTCGTCGTCTCGAGCGATAATGAAAAGTACGACGTTTGCGGTAACATTATATATTGAATCTCTCGCCAACAAGAGACTCGAACGTTGTTGACGGAAGAGCAGCCTGATGATCGCCTTTCCTGATGTGAATGGCACTTTTTGTTCCGTACCATCGCGGATAACGATTTTGATGGATTCGATGTAATTTTGGTTAAACGGGATAATAGGCGATGATCAGTGGTGTCACGTCAATGGCTATACCTCTAAATTTTGATAATGGCACTCCAAAATGTTGCAACAACGGTACTTCTTAATCCCCTACGGATTGGGGAGCGATGATGTCGGTGTACAGAAACAGGTGTTCGATATTCTCCTTCTTCCAAGGGTGATGGGTGGTTATCACATTCTGTGTAAAAAGACAAGAATCCTCACATCCAATCGATTGACATATTTTTCCACGGAATGTTACAACGTGTCTTGTTTTTGCTCGCATTCTTACATGTCTATTATAATTGGTGATCCTTGCGATAGTGATCACATATCGGTGTGCCTCAGGTAAGTAATTTTTTTTTTGAGGATCGATGCCAAGGTCACTTTCTCAAGGGCTGTAAGTCAACCTTTTCTCATTTCGCACGCCTGCCGGTCGAAAAGAATACTGACTCTTCTCGTTACAGATCTGGTACCACGAATAGGGGTAGCAGAAACTCGCTAAACCAATTTCCCATGCGCCATCGAGATGTAGGGGTCTTGAGAGAATGTTTCGAAAATCCGTCAGTGTTTTGGGGATATACATCCATGGAGCCATTGCTCGGCCGCGTCACGTAAAACGATTTAGCCATGGTAACGTCTCGCAACTCGAATAAAGGTATTCTAGAACAACTTTACAATTTAACAACCAGACAACATTGGTGACCCAACTGTTGGTTTTGGAATGGTAACCGTGCCATTTTTCGTGATGTTTTCGTGATCGAAGAATCTTCTCGATTTTATAAACCACGTCTATTCCCTTTTTACCTAACTTTTGTAATTCCTCTCGATAAAAGGTACTGGCCATTTTTCTCCTACGAGATCTTTCATCGCATACGCGACGGGTTGACGCCGCATCACTTTGTGGACGACGAATACTTCTTCGGTCCATCGCGAGAGGTAGCCTTCACAAAACGGCCGTGTGACCATACTCATGTGAACAACGTCTCCTGTTTACAAGTTCTTATCGGCATTTTTCTTCTTCTCTGACAATTTACCGTTTAAAGCTTCCCAGACCTCCAATTCATTGCGCTCGTGAGCATCTTCCGGAGCCCAGGTAGCACGTCGATGTATTTGTAAGTGCTGTTTGCGGTGAAGTAGCGCCACATTCGGGTTTTGAGCGTACGGTTGAATCTTTCCACCACGCTGGTTTTGGTTTTGTTTTCCGTCGAGAAGAGTTTTACACCTTGTTCTTTCAAATAGGTCTGTGCTTGACGATTGTAGAATTCAGTTTCTTTGTCTGTCTGCAGCTTCCGCGGTTAACGCCCGGAATCTTTAAACTGCTTTCAAAATACAGACAAAAGCGATGCTCCTGATTTGTTTTTGAGAGGTATTGCTCGAGCGAATTTGGATAACACGTCTATGCATGTCAACAACCATTTTCTTCCTTTGTTAAACCGTACGTAAGCACTGAGACATCGGCTTGCCATTGATCGTCGATGCCATTTACGACGACCCTGTTTCTATCGTACTTACGCCTCGAAACGTTGAGTAAAGTGTACGTGTTTTATTTTTCAAGCCACCTTCGTACCGCCGTTCGTTTCAGATACGGAAACCGTTTCTTGGCCGCGGCGTGCACGCTGTCGATTTATGCGAAACCAGCGGGATGTGACGGATCGTAGTAGAAATCTTTAAGTATTGTTTACACCGTCGGCGACATCTTCATTTCGAATCGCGCGTCCACCGCAACAAGCACTGACACAGTTGATGTTTCTGAATAAATCACGTAAGATTACCCAAGGCGATAATGCACCTGCCATGTCAGTTTCCGTTTTGCACGTATCAAACTCAAATTACTTACGCCTTCTCACTCCTTGTCGTAATAAAGGCCACGGATGGAACCCCTCCATTTATGTCTGTCTTTGGCCAGTGTTCGCAGCTGTTGCCAGTTGTAGCCCATCTTCAAGTCGGTCATCTCCTTTGTAGTGTCTCGCCTCCAGGTATTTTTGGGCCTGCCCTATTTGCGTTTTTCCTGTGGGTTCCAATTGAGTTCATGACGCGTTATACTGTTGTCGGGTGTTCTTAGTGTGTGGCCAATCCAAGTACATTTCCTGCTTTTGATCTGTAGTTCCACTGGGTCTTGGCCTGTCTCTTCCCATAGTTTGTTGAAGCTTATAGCGTCTGGTCAGTAAATCATAAGTATTCTACGCAGGCAGCGATTGATGAAAGTTTGTACCTTCATTGTGGTAGCTTTGGTGACCCCCATGCTTCAGAACCGTACAATAGAACACTTTTGACATTGAAATTAAATAAGCTGAGCTTTGTGGCCTTGAAGATATCCCTTGATTTCCAGATATTTTTGGAAGTGTAATGAATACTTCTCTGGCTTTGCCAATTCTAACTTTAACATCATCATCAGTTCCCCCTGTAGTATTTACAACACTTCCCAGGTAAGTGAACGAGGTAACTTCCTCCAAGTCAGTGTTGTTGAGCTTGACGGGGTTGACATTCCTATTGTTGAAGCGCATCACTTTAGTTTCTGTGTGTTGAGGCATAGGCCTACCTGAGCAGAATCAGTGCAAGTCGACTGGTCTTGTCCTGCAACTGTTTGCGGCTGTGTGACACCAATGCAAGGTCGTCAGCAAAGTCGGGGTCTTCTAGCTATTCAGTGAAGGGCCACTGCAGCCCATTTTTGGTCGTGATGTTGTTTCCTTCATTGTCCAGTCAATGGTGAGCAAGAACAGGAAAGGAGGTAGAAAACATCCTTGTCTCACTCCAGTTTGGACTTGGAATTTCTCAGATGTGGTACCTCCGTGCAAGACTTGTCAGCTCATTCCTTCATGTATTCTTTACCAGAGATATGAATTTAGGAAGAATGCCGTAGTACACCATCAACTTCCATAGAGTATTTCTATCAATGCTGTCAAAGGCCTTCTCATAATCAACGAAATTGATGTAATTTGGTGAGCTCCATACAATAGACTGCTCTATGATAATCTTGAGGGTTACAATTTGATCCACACATGATCTACCTTGGCGAAAACCAGCTTGGTTGTCCCTCAGAATATTATCAAACTCAACCGATGCAGTATTATCTTTTTGTATGTGTAATGCAACCATCGAGATGTTCTCGCGCATCGGTCTCTGCGACGGGAACGATTGCTAAGAGTTCTTGAAATGTACATTTCTTTTCTTCTTCTTCTTCTTCTTCTTCTTCTTCTTCTTCTTCTTCTTCTTCTTCTTCTTCTTCTTCTTCTTCTTCTTCTTCTTCTTCTTCTTCTTCTTCTTCTTCTTCTTCTTCTTCTTCTTCTTCTTCTTCTTCTTCTTCTTCTTCTTCTTCTTCTTCTTCTTCTTCTTCTTCTTCTTCTTCTTCTTCTTCTTCTTCTTCTTCTTCTTCTTCTTCTTCTTCTTCTTCTTCTTCTTCTTCTTCTTCTTCTTCTTCTTCTTCTTCTTCTTCTTCTTCTTCTTCTTCTTCTTCTTCTTCTTCTTCTGTTTCTTTTTCTTCTTCTTCTTCTCCTTTTTCTTCTTCTTCTTCTTCTTCTTCTTCTTCTTCTTCTTCTTCTTCTTCTTCTGTTTCTTCTTCTTCTTCTTCTTCTTCTTTTTCTTCTTCTTCTGTTTCTTTTTCTTTTTCTTCTTCTTCTTCTCCTTTTTCTTCTTCTTCTTCTTCTTCTTCTTCTTCTTCTTCTTCTGTTTCTTCTTCTTTTTCTTCTTCTTCTTCTGTTTCTTCTTCTTCTTCTTCTTCTTCTTCTTCTTCTTCTTCTTCTTCTTCTTTTTTTCTGTTTCTTTTCTTCTTCTTCTTTCTTTTCTTCTTTTTTCTTCTTCTTCTTGTTTCTGTTTCTTTTTCTTTTTCTTCTTCTTCTTCTTCTTCTTCTTCTTCTTTTCTTCTTCTTCTTCTTCTTTTCTTCTTCTTCTTCTTCTTCTTCTTCTTCTTCTTCTTCTTCTTCTTCTTCTTCTTCTTCTTCTTCTTCTTCTTCTTCTTCTTCTTCTGTTTCTGTTTCTTTTTCTTCTTCTTCTCCTTTTTCTACTTCTTCTTCTTTCTTTTTTTTTTCTTCTTCTTCTTCTTCTTTTTCTCCCTCTACTTCTTATTTTCCCTCTTCTTCCTCTTTCTTTTCCCTTCTTCCTCCTTTTTTCGCCTTCTTCCTCTTCCTCCTCCTCCGTCTTCTGTTTCTTCTTCATTCCTACGATTCACAGGGATTTCTTTTTTTTCTTTTTCAACGTCTCCGTCTAGTTGAAACGTCGAAGTCACTCCCACATCTCTCTATTACCAACCAGCTCTTGTGGAACGTTGATCCGTGATAATCCTTCCATAAACGCTTTACGTCCTATAGGTTTTACGGAACGGATCGCATCGCTTACCAGATCTACCACGTGACTCCCAGGTACAACTTGATTCTCGACGATCAACTCCCCCATGTCCCCGCGAGGTGACCATTTCATCTCACGCAACACTATCCTGGCTAATTGCTCTGCTTTACTTTGCTGGCGACCACATCGTTGATGTGGTATGAAGCAGGGATGGGTGGCGAAGGATGAGGTACAAACGATCCGATTGCTTTACGACGGTAAACAGTATACAAATTCAGTGCGCCTTCGTAAAGTTTGACTTTTTCTTTGTCTGTGATATCGTGTCTATCCAAAATGTATCTCATCTTTTCGTCCAGAGACAGCGTTTAGTTGATTTTCTTCGGAGCAACAAACACCTGTGTCTGCAGCGTCAGAACGTCAAGACTTACGACTAACATTTTTTAATGATTGTTACAAGAGGAGTGGAATCACGGCAGGTAGTAAAGTCGGCAATTGTTTCAGTGCCTGTGCGATAATGTGTTGAACAAAATTAATCAAGCCACGTTGTCGAAGTACTTGACGTTTGTACTTGATCGGGACGTTAGAGCCAGCCAAAATCAGCAACTTGCGTCGATATTTAACAAGGGCTTTCTTCTGCGAGGAACTTAATTTCACCGTTCCTTCAGAGACGTTCAGTGCACATTCACAAAGACAATGCAACAATTGTTTACTGGCGTGTTCCAACACGTGACGGCGTTGTTTTGTAGTGCCTTCGGCGATTGCTCTTAGATAGGGTTCTTCACGTCTCCACGACGAATAAACGCACCCACCCCACTTCGGTAGATGTATGTTGTGTCCTTTGCACATCCACAAATGAAAAACGCTTCCAAAATCCAAAAAATTGCAACGAACCATTTCATTACTTTGCTGTAGGCTGCCATAACGTCGATTAAAGAGAAAAACTAACAACGTTGGTTTTTTATCCAGGCAAATAAATGTAACGGCGTTCGAAGAGTCTGGTTTGCAGACGAAATCGATCGGGCGTTGTAGGGGTGAAATTAATGAAAGGGTAGCCGTATGACTCTCGTGTGGCATCGGTATAGGTTTTTATGACGTACCATAAGCGACCAGGAAATATTTGGCGAGTCAAATGTTCGATAAAAGAAGCATCTCGAGGGTTTTTTGAAAAATAAGAGGTAATGAATGTTGAGACTAAGGGTACGTTCACTTTAAAAACAAGTTGTGTACGAGTAGTACTACAGATAGGTTCTCACCCACCGGGTCTTCCCACACCCTGTCGGTCCTGCGACGATACAAGTGAAAGGATGATGTAACGTTTCATCCTGCGTCCCCATCTCTTAAATGTTACGATTAGGTTTGTGTCGCTCTTTATATTATCTTTTTTTCAGAACTAAAACAACGATAAGAAATATGATTTCCTATCTATATAAAAAAAAAGGGAAAAAGAGAAAGATTCTTTGACTAGTAGTTTGAACAATCTGCATCTATCATAGTTTAAAACTCCTACCCTCCGTAATTGTCAATCCCTAGTTGAAGTCAAATAGATTGTGAAAGTCAACTACAGTCTGTAAATCGTATTTTATTCTTCCTAAAAGTGACCTTCAGAAAAAAATTGACTGTCAAAGTCACCTTCAGCTTCTAGTTTAAATCAAATAGATTGAGAGTCACTTTCAGTCTGTAAATCATATTTTATTCACCCTCAAAGTGACCTTCAGCCAGAAGTTTGAAATGCATAGATGTACTGTATATGAGGAGGAAGAGGTCAAATCACAAAACTGGGAAGACTTAATAGACACAGCAGATTGAAATATCGAGAAAGAGGAGCAGGCTTGGGATGTACAAATCGACACGAGGCAATGGAATATCGACTCCCACCAATGCGAACTGGAGGAGATGATTGCGAGAGGGAAAAATCTACATAAAGAAGTCAATGCGTTTGTTGATCAATTGCTGAAAACATCCCAATTCCCGACGAACAGTTGTTACAATTACCCGTCGTGTGGGAGTATTTTACGATTGTTGAGAAGAGGACGACCTGGAGGCTATAGATGTCAACCAGGAACAGGGCTTACATCATACGTTTCTCAAAATGAAGCAGGAAGCGAGTGGGTCAGTGGCCAGAAGACATGTGAGACCGAAAAACAGCGGAAATTTCCGCCTGAAGTAACACATGCTTTGAAGGAATATCACAACTACTAGGGTTATTACTGCTGCTACCAGAAAATTTACAGGCCTACCTGCCACTGATGTGGCCATGGTCAGCCCTCAGCATAAGCATATAAGGTGGGGGCAGAGGGAAGCTTTCTTCAAAGTTTGATGCCAAAATCGATCAATCTTGTGCTTATGCAAAGAGAGATATTATTTGTCAGCCAAAATCTTGCTACCACTTCCAGACGTAATACTAAATATGTATAGTATGATCCTGTAATACAGTGGCGTGGTGGGTCATGTATCACGGGGCAAGAAAATTTGCCCCCCCCCAAAAAAAAAAAAAGAGCTTATAAGAAAAACGTTAAACACATAGAAGTATATTGGCATGAACCGTTTTATGAATTGATTATTTACCTGAAATTGCTGAAGATTTCCCGAAGAAAATACATTTGCAACACGTTCATTATCATCGGGGGGCTTAAAATTGTGTCAACTCTAGGCATGCTATCGGGGCGAAGGTCGCGAAGCTCTAATGAGGACCCAGGGTTTTGCAGGAAGCCCTACGTTTGTCATGGTTTTAATAACAGAAAAGGGCTTTAAAATGTGTTACATCTATTGGGCAAAGCTGCACCTAGGGGCGCTGGGGCAAAACCCCAGGAATCCCTACATATCTTGCGATTTTTAGAGCAGAAAATTGTGTCAAATTCAGGCTCGACGTCCTATGCGCCGAGGGGACAAATCCCTAGGAAGCTAAAGTAGCGTTTTTTGGCGTGATTTTGGTAGCAGAAAATTGCTCAAAATCGTGTCAATTCCGAACTAAAGTTAGTTAAAAGGAATGTTATTTTGGAACGAATGTTCAAATGCATGATCCCATTGACTTTAATATGTGTCTTTAGTTGGGGTCTAGAAATGGTTTTCATGTTTCTGTTGTAAGAATAAAGCTTTGAGAAAAAATATTTACAACGTTGAGAATAAAAAGTTTTAAAAAAGTATATAAGAGTATATTTTCATAACAATTTTTGCGCCCCAGTGAGCATTCGACGCCCTCTCGGAAAAAAAAGCTTCTACTATCTGTATTCAATAAAATTGTTTGCCATTCGTGGCAGGAGCAGATATTGATGAGCTATCGCCATGCATCGGTTTTTGTCCAAGTCGAGTGCCAATGGTGGGGAAATGGCGGAAAATGTTGTCTTTTCTGAGGAAAATTTAAGCGCTTTCCAGTTGGACTACGCAAATGGAATAATACTTGCTTAATAGTATAGGAAGAAGTTATTGATCAACACGTAAATTTTCCAAGGGCCATTTTTTTTTTCTCAGGACGATTTTTGCGCCCCCTCAGAAACTTTGCTGGGGACTGCTGCCCCCTGACCTTCCCCCTACCACCACACCACTGGTATGCATGGGCTGAGGAGTAGGGGGCCGAGGGGCACGTGTTCCCCACGTTTTCGCAAATCATAAGATTGATGACCTGCAATTTTGTAACAACCACCGTTGCAAAAGATATGAATAACAGACCATGTCCACTGAAAATTGATAAGAAAAAATAAAATGAAATTTCCCATCTGACAAGGGCGTGATTATTTATAAAAGAATGAGTGTGAAAGCCACCACTGCACGAGAACTGAAAACGTGAACGATGTTGGCAAAATATTTGGTTAAATTGCTACAAAGGTTGTTTTAAACTCTTCACTGACAAAGAAAACCGGGCATAGGAACCAGGCGAGCAGGGTCCGTGCTAGCCCAATTCCCCCCCCCCTTCCCCCCACCATGATTTTATTGGGGGGAAATACCATTTTGGCCACCCAATACATAACTGACCTGATACAGACATGAACTAATGAAGGTCTATAACGAATTAATTTTGAAGAGTCAGATTCTGCATCTTTTCTTCCGAAAACTTCAATTTTCCGGAATTTTCTTCAATTTATTTTCCTTGCTAGTTATAATATAATTCTTTGAATTTTGTTTATATTACAGAATCACAATTGTTTTACTGAACATTCATTTTATAAAGCTGTTGCTATATTGATCACTTCCAGTGGCAGCAGAAACACGGGAAAGGGAGGAAAGTGAAGGAAGGGGATGGGGGTGTGTGCTCAGTCCCCTCAACAACAACAAAATGTGGGGAGATGTGGACTTAAATCATGTTTAGCCCCCCACAACATTTTGTGTAAAACTTAGTATATATTTCCGGTATCATCAATGCAGATTTGCAATATGGTTGAAGCAAGTCTATTTATACATGATTTCACCCACAGAAATGCCTAAAATTGTACAGCTTCCAGAACCCACACCATTTTAGGCTTCACCCTCAGCTTTAGCAAAATTCATTTGTTGTTTCAGCCTCACAATATTTCTTTTCGTTCCGCTGCCACTCCAGCTTTCTTAACTAAAGTAAGACTTGGGAAAATTCCCTTCAGGATATCGCATTTACATACCTATACCATATAGTAACCAAAAGTTTCCAGTTATAAGCAGAACAATTGCACTGGTAAATGAAGTTTCCATCAAAGGTTGCTATTCAACAAGAAATCTTCGATTTTGGGGAAGTCTCCTTCAATTGTCAAAACATTTCCTTCATTTTTGGGTAAATTATCTTCAATTTTCCTATAATTTTCCTAAAATTTTCATCAATGTTACCAACTTCTCTGTATTTTACCAAATTAATTTCAATAATTTTCCAGTTTTACCTCCCAACCTTAAGTATACGAGCCGGGGTCAAAGGGGCACATTCCCCCACTGTTTTTTTTGGCAAGTTTTTATTCTCTCATATATATATCCATATATCTATATATATCTATCTATATATATCTATCTATATATATGTAATATATGTATATATATATATATATATATATATATATATATATATATATATATAAATATATATATATATATATATATATATATACATATATAATATATATATATATATATATATATATATATATATATATATATATATATATATATATATATATATATATATATATATATATATATATATATATATATATATATATATATATATATATATATATATATATATATGTATATGTTTATATATATATATATATATATATATATTATATATATATATATGTCCCCTGGCTGTTGTCAGGTTTGTTGATTCGTGTGGCTTTTTGGCTACCCTTGTCCGTGCTCGTTCCTCGTTCATTTTTGCGCTTGTATAATTATTGTTTGACTTTGTAGCACGGCCTGTAGCTGTGGAACCCAGTCATTAAACTAAGACAGTTTCGTTCGTTCGTCACCTGCATGTACACATACTAACTGCATGCTGTATGCAACACATACGCAGGCACTACGTCGGCGTATACAATGTAATGCTACATTTTACGGCCAGGTGTTGTCAATTCAAATGATCATAATTGGGGAAAAACTAAAATCGGAGCGGGAATTGGACCGAGGTATTATAAACTATAATCAAATACATCAGAAAAACAAGCGCCGAAAAGGTTTATATATTTCACAGAGGGTACAAATAAGCCCAATAAGGGGTTTTCTTTCCTAAAAAATGGGGGAGGGGGGAAGGCGTATGCTTCTGCCCTCTCACATTTTTGACTGGAAAACAATGCCACCAAGGTACCGCTTAACCCACACCACCAAGGTACCGCTTAACCCACACCACTATTAACGCATCAAAGAAATATTAACCATGTTTAAACCGCCAAGATTACAAGGAAGCACCATAGTGGTCCTTCTTAACTTGTCAGATTTACCTGACTAAATAAAGTTAAAGATGATTCTCTCAACTAATAAAGGTCAGGAAAGGGGTAAGAAGGACCGGGAGTAAAAAATACTAACTGGAAGAGACCAAACGTCGTCACTATAGTAATCTTACCAATGGGTCTTAATGAACCATATATATAACTAGGATTTCAGACGAGAACACTTCAGTAGATACAGTAGTTAAGGCTAAAGAAATCTGAACCACGGTGAGAAATAAACACACCCAAGCACTTAATTAAACCAAGAATAATTTCAAAACCCAGATTACGGAAATATAAAGGAAGATTATTAACAAGAGGACCAAGAGGAAAGTAGTTGGACTTATCAACATGAACAATTAAACCAGATACAGAGCCAAACTCATTTAGAATATCAATAAGATCATTAACAGAGGTGATACTATTCTCAATCAAAAGTGGTGTCATCAGCGCACTGTGATTACAAAGAACAAGACCCTAGGAATTTATATCAGTTCTTAACCTTATACTTATAGTTAAACTTCAGCACACATGATAAAGAGATATGCACCCAAAGGACAGCCCTGTCTTGCGCCTCGATTGGTACTAAAAAACCCAGATGTGTACCCATTGTTTAAAACACATGCTGAAGTGTTGGAATACAAGGCACGAAGCCAGAGCCTGATGCCATGAACAAAATAAAAAACTTGAGTATAGTTAATGAAGGACCATTCGAGCATATCAAATGCTTTACGAAAATCAAGAAACATAGAAAACCAAGTATGGCATACTTGTCAGTGAACTCAATAACATCTAAAATCGTGCGAATACTTCCCCCATAATAAAAACCTGTTTGGTCTGGATGGATTATATGATTTAAGACCCCATTAATACGCTCAGCAATACATTTAGCCCCTACTTTATGGTCAGTATTTAGTAGAGATAGGCCTCCAATTTTTAGTCTTGGCTAAATCCTTTAAGGTTTGGGCAAAAAAGCAATGAAACCCCTATCCTGCTCGTATAAGACATAACCACAAAAGAAACCAAAATTCAAGGACCGGAGAGTCGTCCCCCAGATCATTCCAAAACACCTTTTAAAACTTGGCAGGAAAGCTGTCAGTACCTGGAGATTTATTTTTAGACAGTAAAAAGAGTATTTTACACTCTTACAGAAAAAAAGCCCTCACAGCGACCGTGCTCCTTATCACTGAGCTTATCAAAGATGGGTAAAATAATCATTAATATTACTCCGGTCAGGGGAGTTTGAACATTAAAGGGCGCTGTAAAAATTTATCTCTCCGCTCAATATTGCAGTGACCTAAATGGTGCCTCCAAGTCAATTTGTTTACCATTGAATTAGTGTTGTAGCATATCTTTGTGCCCCTAATGAAGAACATGTTCCTACGCTTATGCTCCCAACTGGGATGAATGCCTACCTTAATAAAGATCCAATAAAATATAAGACATCAAGCAAAAATTGTAAAATTAAAAGACAATATATTTCATATCAATAATATTTCTGAATGCAACACAAGATGCATTAAGATAAAATTGTGATATCACAAATATACAAGATATATAATACAATCTGACAGAAAATAGAAAAGTTGTATTAAAAAACATGAAATTAATGAAGACTCAAAATAAAAACTTCAGAACCTAAGTATTTTGAAAGCCCTTGTATTTTAAAGTTGATATAAAATCTTTGCTTTGTCAGCAATCACCTATGCTGTAAGAGAGGATAAAAGTGCTGAGGTGAGAACTGGGTCAAAAGGAACCTAATCTTTTGCTAATAATATATATATTTCTTTCCAAATTCCAACACTCTGCAAAAAGTCACAAATAATATCAGAAAATATCCTCATTTCACTTGTAAACATATATTGGTTTTAATGAGCCAGGCCTAGACCATTTGTTTCATATTCAATAACACAGGGTGGGGAAACCCTAAGGCATGTCCCACATATGAAATCTTAGGTGCCCAAGCAATTTTACTGTGGATATAACAACACAGGCCCTGAGCACCAATATCATTATGGGCCCAGTGGTCCAAGCTGAGTATGTTTTTCTGCCCTTGATGGTTGACCACATGCACTGGGTGCATGTGCATCATTCACATACTTTTACCCCCTCAACAAAGTAACATTTGGTAAATGATGAGTGTATAAAAGTGCCCAAGATTCAGTGGCTTAGTGGTTAAGGAGTTATGCTTGTATGCAAGTTTTGAAACCTTTTGCAAGCGTCCTTGCTGTCACATTGTGTCCATGAGCGAGACTTGCTCCAGTCCACTCAGCTGTAATATGAGTACCAACACTGCTGGGTAGTTAACATGTGATGGACTGGCGTCCTGTCCATGGGGAGCTATGTGCTCTCATAGCACCATAGAACTTGACTGGGAATACGCACTGGCCTGATGCGCCTTCAGGGCCCAAGTAAAGATTTTTTTTCTTTTCAGAAACTGCCTGGATTCTAAACACCTTGCTTGAAAATTGGTCATTCTACCTCTGATTCGATTCAATCAACTTTGAATGCAGGAATAAAATGCAACCATAAATCTTTGACAAGTGAAGAGCTTTAGGGTTTCAGCAAAATTCTATACTGACATTGACTGTACATATGCAGTATCCAGTTATGCACTTCTCCCTCAGTTATTTATCAAAAGTTGACAAGTTTCCATCCAAGTTCTAGAGATAAAGGAATAAAAATGATTAACAACAATTGTTCTTATTCATCAGTTTTTGAAAGAACAGTATATTATCATTCCCTCCACTTCTTTTAATTAAAGACTTATTTGTTTTGGAGCATTTTGACATATTTGAATATTCTGTATATTCTGAATCGCTCATTATTGAATATATTATTATTCTGCATATTCTCAGTATTCTATATTGAGAATGGCTCATTTAAGACTGGTCAAATGCAGTGTTCCTTTACAGTTTAAAAGATAATGAACAAAATGAATTTACCCCAAAATGGGTAGGTATGTACTGCTCTCAAAGATATACCCGCTGCTTGACTAAAATTCAGGTAACTATTGTATATACAAGGAAAGATGAATTTTGGTATGAATGCATGAGCTATGAATGTAAAGATATACCCCCGAAGTACAATATGGAAATATCTAAAAAGATCAGTGCAGGAGCAAATATATAAACATTGAATAAACTTACAAAGTAATGGATACTTAAAGTTACATAGACAGGTAGAGATTCTACATGCACCAGAAACAGCTTTAAACAGAAGTCTGTAAATCACCTCAAAATCTTTCATGTAATTATTTGAATTGTTGTTCTAAAGTTCAGTTACTGAAATTCATCCAACTGTTTCCTTCTGCTATCATTTTATTGAAAGTAAATGATGAAGATTCAAAACCTCTAAGTTGCATTTAACCTCTCCCATTCAAATAATGCTGGGGGAGGATTAAAGAACCATAAGTTGACACATAAGGAAATTCATCAACTTTCTTATTGTGATGCCACAAAATTTCAAAAAAATTGCAGAATTTATTATAATATGGCCTTGAAATTGAAAATTCTGTAAAATGGTCAATTTGACTTGAAACCTTGAAAATTGATTTTGATAAAAACCTTTTATTATTTTCATGGTTTAAAGCAAATTTTCATGGTTTATTGAATATTTTCATGATTTATAGCATATTTTCATAGTTTTAGCATATTTTAATGGTTTTTAGCATATTTTTATGGTTTATAGTATATTTTCATGGTTTATAGCCTGTTTTCTTGGTTTATAGCCTATGTTCTTGGTTTATAGCCTATTTTCATAGTTTATAGCATATTTTCATGGTTTATATCATATTTTCATGGTTTATAGCGTATATTCATGGTTTAAAGCATATTTTCATCGTTTATAACCGATTTTCATGGTTTATAGCATATTTTCATGATTTATAGCATATTTTCATGGTTTTTAGCATATTTTCATGGTTTTTAGCATATTTTATGGTTTATGAGTATATTTTCATAGTTTATAGCATATTTTCATGGTTTATAGCATATTTTTATTGTTTACAGTATATTTTCATGGTTTATAGCATATTTTAATGGTTTATAGCCTATTTTCATGGTTTATAGCCTATTTTTATAGTTTATAGCCTACTTTCATAGTTTATAGCATATTTTCATGGTGTATAGCATATTTTCATTGTTTATATCATATTTCCATGGTTTATACCATATTTTCACCGTTTATAGCATATTTTCATGGTTTATAGCATATTTTTATTGTTTATAGCATATTTTGATGGTTTTCAGCATATTTCCATGGTTTATAACATATTTTCATTGTTTATAGCATATTTTCATGGTTTATAGCATATTTCCATGATTATATCATATTTTCATGACTTATATCATATTTTTATGGTTTATAGCATATTTTCATGGTTTATAGCATATTTTTATTGTTTACAGTATATTTTCATGGTTTATAGCATATTTTAATGGTTTATAGCCTATTTTCATGGTTTATAGCCTATTTTTATAGTTTATAGCCTACTTTCATAGTTTATAGCATATTTTCATGGTGTATAGCATATTTTCATTGTTTATATCATATTTCCATGGTTTATACCATATTTTCACCGTTTATAGCATATTTTCATGGTTTATAGCCTATTTTTATTGTTTATAGCATATTTTGATGGTTTTCAGCATATTTCCATGGTTTATAACATGTTTTCATTGTTTATAGCATATTTTCATGGTTTATAGCATATTTCCATGATTATATCATATTTTCATGACTTATATCATATTTTTATGGTTTATAGCATATTTTCATGGTTTATAGCATATTTTTATTGTTTATAGCATATTTTCATGGTTTTTAGCATATTTCCATAGTTTATAACATATTTTTATTGTTTATAGCATATTTTCATGGTTTTTAGCATATTTCCATGGTTTATATCATATTTTCATGACTTATATCATATTTTCATGGTTTAGAGCATATTTTCATGGTTTATAGCATAATTTCATTGTTTATAGTATATTTTCATGGTTTTTAGCATATTTCCATGGCTTAACCCTTACTCTACCACGCGGCGATATTATCGCCGTTTTGGGTGCCCCGTCTTTGGCCCCGCCTCCCGAGCACACTTTCAAAATAGCGCTGGTAGAGTAAGGGTTAATCAACCCGCGACATATATCGCCAACCCGAAAAATATAGGCAGCATGATCCCGGTGGGCGCCCAGCGGGTCCAGAAAGCGGAAGGGGCCCAACTTTTCTGCCTGGAAGACAGAGGACCCTTCAATAATCACGCCCTGATTAACCCTTACTCTACCACGCGGCGATATTATCGCCGTTTTGGGTGCCCGTCTTTGGCCCGCCTCCCGAGCGCACTTTTAAAATAGTGCTGGTAGAGTAAGGGTTAATCAACCCGCGACATATCGCCAACCCGAAAATATAGCAGCATGATCCCGGTGGGCGCCCAGCGGGTCCCGAAGCGGAAGGGGCCCGACTTTTCTGCCTGGAAGACAGAGGACCCTTCAATAATCACGCCCTGATTAACCCTTACTCTACCACGCGCGATATTATCGCGTTTGGGTGCCCGTCTTTGGCCCCGCCTCCCGAGCGCACTTTCAAAATAGTGCTGGTAGAGTAAGGGTTATAGCCTATTTTCATGGTTTATAGCCTATTTTCATGGTTTAAAGCATATTTTCATGGTTTATAGCATATTTTCATGGTTTATAGCATATTTTCATTGTTTATAGCATATTTTCATGGTTTTTAGCATATTTCCATGGTTTATAGCCTATTTTCATGGTTTATAGCCTATTTTCATGGTTTAGAGCCTATTTTCATGGTTTACAGCCTATTTTCATGGTTTATAGCATAATTTCATGGTTTATAGCATAATTTCATGGTTTATAGCATATTTTCATGGTTAATAGCATATTTTCATGGTTTGGAGCCTATTTTCATTGTTTATAGCATATTTTCTTCAAACCATGGAGCTATTATCTCAGTTAATAGCTCCATGGTCCAACTAAGCGCAAGTTGCTGCTACATGTCCACAGACCTTATTAGCCTGAGATATCTTCTATGGATATTCAAAGATCACTTTCTTCACCAGAGACTACTAAATCCAGCCTAAACACTCAAACCTAACTAGTGTGAACTTTTGATTTCATGCATTACTATGAAAAGGTCAAGGATTCTTTGTTACCTGGGGTTTCTGACACAATCTACACACTTTTAACATTATTTTGCATCGACCTCATAATAGTTTGGTCAAAAGAGCTGTATGTACTCACAATTCAATGAATTCTCCCTCATTTAGAGCCCTTGGTAGTATGTCTTTTCACCGATGCAGTTAACAGTTCAGTGAACAGAGTCTGAATTCCTTCACCACTGAGAGCTGAAGTTTCAAGGTATCTAAAGCAAAATCACAAAAAATGGTGAATGTAAATTAAAGGTACAGGATTTATAATGAATAATAGTATTACAATTGGTCCATATAAGAACTTCATCAAATAACAAAATGTGCAATGTGTTAAACAACAAAATCCAAAAGGTCAAAGGTTTCAGTCTCACTTAACTCAAGAAAAATATTTATGACCTATTTTTCAGGAGTCCGAAATCATATAAATGATGGAAAAAAATTAGGGCAATATGATACTGATATTACTATATTTTGCATAAAGATAATTTAGAATTTTGAAACTTTTTCTGAATGACTGGCGTTGGAAACCTAAACCACAGGGAATATGACAATTAAAAACAATGAAATCATCAATGGCAATAACAGATTCACTCTCCTTTTTTTAATTTATCATACTGATAACCTACTGAATTAGTTTCTGTTTGAGAAACATTTTGTTCCATTCATTTCCCTCTACAGTGGAAAGGAGTAAAGGGGCAAGTTCCCCCCAGTATTTTTCATCAGTGTTACTTTGCCCCCTCAATAAAATAAAAAAACCTAAGATTTGCCCCCCCTGCACTAAAAAAAAATTCATAAGACTATCAATTTTCACCAAAAGATGTAGTATCACTTTTTGGTAGAGGGTGGGTAAAGTTTTTAAGATTAAATACAAAATTGCTAGTTAAAAAAACATCACACTGCCCACCACTGACCCTCTATAATATCAAATTACCATGTTTAACTATGACACTAATCCTTTAGGTAAAAGTATTCATATTCAAAAAATTTTGTTGCTGTTATTGAGTAAATTGTTCAATACTGCCCTGATAGTAGTGTGTTTCCTACTGTTTTTCTTCTTAAGTTTCATTGAAATTGAAAAAGTAAATGCCACAATTAATAGACAGTAACAAATTAATGACAGTTACTGTCAAAATGGAACTTCCATATAATTTTGCAAAGAGCACATATACATAAATATTCTACATGATTGTTAAACCTAAAGTAAATGATCAGAGATTTTTTTCTTCTTCCAGCAACATGAGAAACCTTGTGTACTAAAACATGCAATCTTCAACTCCCAGATGTAAAACAATGATATCACCTAATTAATTTCACCACCTACTAAGTCTATGTGTGTATTCTACATTTTTTTTCTTGCACTTACCTTATCCTCCTGGAAGCAGCCCACTTAGTGCCCTCATCTGATGTAACAGCTCTCTTAGATTTCAGATCAATCTACCATGGCATAAAAGGAGAATAATCAATCATGCAGCAGATTCACAAAAGATAAGTATCAAAATCAACTACCAAAATCAGTTTAACTGCATCCTGACAAGACCAAATCAAAAGTAGGTATCATATACTTAGCACTGTATATTAGGACCTGTAGAATATGGTTCATGAAACACAAAGTTGGTGTACAATCAACGAAAACTAAATGAATGCTATTTTCAAAATTCAAAACCTTCAATGTGCTTAGATGTTAAAGCTCTTTTCAGGAATGTTAATCCTGTCCATACACCTTTAACCTTACTCAACCAGGCGGCTATACTATCGCCGTTTTCAAACCACCTTTTTTAAAATAAAATCAGGACTTTACAAGAGTTCTATAGGAGTAATCTTGGTATCATTTTGAAGTACTCAGATATTTCTTTCACAAAATGAAACTTTTTCACAAGGGTCATAATACATAATTTTTAGAAAAATTACATCAAAAAAGGGTAAAACTTAAAAATTGCTAAACAATTTACAATTTTTTTTTTTCTCTTTTAAATCTTACAATAACTTCAAGATCACATTTTTGCTTCAAATACAAACACGCAAGTCCTAAGACATGATAGTATTGTTTTCTGGTATAAGTTTTATAATCCCTACATGCAATCTTTTGTTCTGGAGAAATTTCTACAAAATTTCATGAATTTCTGCCATTTTTGACCCATTTAAAAAAAAAAAATCGTGTACCCAAACCATACATCACACATGATTTCTTAAACCGCCATTGGAAAGGCTTGAAATTTCCTTTCATTTGATATATAAATAAAGGCATACCCCCTCTATTTAGAACCTATCTATAAGATATATATTACACCTGTCCATTTTGAACGACTACGTGGTGCAGAGGGAATGTACGCGGCTAGCATGCAACGCTCCGGGTTTGAGTCTCACCGTGACCACTGCGTAATTATTTTTCTGCTGCAGCTTTCAGGGGTCGCTTGACTTTTATCATTTTTGATGTGTTTTCATCTTTCCTTTCTTTCTAAAAATTATAGATTAGTATCATTGAAAAGGAAATTTTAAAAAAGAATCTAAATATGTAACACAAATCTCTGTTTTCAAACTGACAAGAAGTTATACTTCTGCAATTATTGACCATTTGTTGACCAAATTTAGCCAAAAATTGCGTAATTTGCATAATTTTGTCTAATATTTCCTACATTGGTTTTAATTACTTAAAAGATAAATATCTTAGCATCTATTCCAACCAAACTTGTAACAAAATAAAATAAAATAAAAGTTGTCAAAAATGCATATGAAAAAAAAGTTACGAAAATTGGGGTCGCTTTTTTCAAAGCCCTGGTAGAGTAAGGGTTTAGTCAATGTGTACAGTACCTTATTGGCTACTACAGCTAAGAAAGCAGAATCAGCACCACATTTGCTTGCCTCTTGTAACCAGTTATCAAGTCCATCAAACGAAGCTCTATTTGTTACATCATACACCAAAAATAAAGCTTCCGTGTCTCGATAAAGTTCATTGCGCACTTCTGTATAATCTGAATGGCCAGACAAGTCCCAAAGATGGGCTCTCACTGAAAAAAGAACAAATTTCATACAAATATTATTCAACTTTCTGCCAATAACTTAATCAGATGTCATCATAGAAAAAATAAACTACTTGCCTCCTCAGTGTCTTTCTCCACTCCCATATTCAATATCAATCCTTTCTATCTATGTTCACTCAAAATTGTTTGTTATGCTTAATTCATCCTTCATAAGAAAACCCTGGTAAGATAAATAAATGGTCCACTGGGTTTGAAGTAAATTTAGGTTAACAAACCTCAACATTTTGAAAAAAATCAGAGCATACAGTATACTTAGCTGTGTTTCCTAGGAAGTTTAATAAATGTCCCAAATCATATGAAAGCTTAAGAGCATTGCTTTACACAGAATCTTTGTCTACCTATGGGCTCCCCAAGAGTTAAAAATTGTTGGATACAAACATAAATTATACCCATTTGGTGTAAAATATAAATCTTCAAAATGCAGGCAAGCTAACCTCACAAAATGGTAGTTCCAGTTCTAAATCAATAGGTTGTGAAAAGAGGATTGTCTGTAATAGGTAGCTATATAAGGGGAAATTTGTTGGAATTGAGACAATTTTTTTATGAAAGAGTTATGATTACTAAAATATCTTTCTTAAGTCTTCCTCAGAATGCCAAACAGATTTTGCTTGATCCCTATTAAACATAACTAATGAATTATATGTGTTAAATGTGCCACTAAATCTTGAAATAAGAATTGATATAATCATTTTAAAGAATGACCTTTCCTATTCTATTATCTCAGTACAATCTCTTTCAACAACAAAACCAAATACATCAAGTGGAATTTAAATATATTTTATATTACCTTGAAATAAAATAGCTCTTGAAGATAAAAAAGATCTCAAATTCAATTAAATTTTTCCAATTGAAGTAGCCCAGTGGTTAGAGAATCAGTCTAAAACTCTACATGTACCCGGATTGATTCTCAGCCAAGGCGCTGCATTTTGTCCTTGAGCAAATCAATATCCTATTTGCTACAGCTTGCTCAGCTGTGAAATAAGTACCAGTTTTGGCTGGGGAGTTAACCTGCACTGGACTGATGTCCTATCCAGGGGAAGTCAAGAAATCTCATCCGCTTAGCACCATGGAAACCAGCTATAAACACCGGCTCTATAAGTCCTTTAGGCTTGATGGTAATTAACTAACTAACTTATTAAATTTAAGGCTTACCTTCTACATCATTTATTGTGTGAATTTTGAATCCATAATCAACGCCCACTGTGGGTTGGTATGATGGTGTGAACTGTAATAATAAAAAGAACAAAATCTTCAACAGTGATCTGCATCTCTTTTAGTTCCCCAAAAAGTTTATAAAAATGCAACATAACACGAGGACGGATAAGAAAGAATAGTCACCCTATAAAAAGCTAAAATTAACACCGCCACCACAAAAAAACTAAACGAAATCAAATACGCTCAGAGGTAGTAAAGAACTTATTAATGTTGCCTTTGAAGCTGTGATTACAATTGGAGTTAGCCACCCACACAGGCAAACCATTCCACTCATTAAAAACCTCTTGAGAATGGGCTAAAATGCTGAGCATCAATCTGTGATAACTTTTTGGTCAACTTCAAACTGTGACCACATGTCACATTAGGATTTATAGCTAAAGCACGTAGGAAATTACAGGACATCAAAGCATCACTACCAAATAGGAAATCAAAAATTTGAATCATATCGCTACATACTGTACTCTTCTTCAGTCAAGGGTGGTCAAACTAAGAGTTCACAACCTAGATTCTAAAGAAAGATTTCTTACTTCAGGAGGCATTTTGCTAAACATCCTCCACAATGAATTTATCCTTCTTCTAAAAGGGACTCCTGTAAATCATACAAAAGGTAAGGCATGACTAAATGCACACCTTATCTAAAAAAAACCTTTCAACCAAGAACACAAATATTTATTATAATCAAACAAAGCATCCTATTTACCGTTACAGCTGGTAAAGCACACTCTTTAGAAGGCTTCAGATTGCTGGTTACAACAATACTAAGATTCCTTGCTTGACAAACTCAACCCAAATTTGTACCTTTTATCCAGTAATCAAAACCCTTAAAAATGCTCCCAATTTAAATGAACTGGCAGCCAAGAAGTGAGAGTGTATTTTTTTGGAGTCTCAAGAATGTTCGAAACACTTTTCATGTACGTGATAGCACTGAGCCACTTTGATACGAACGTTCAATTAATCATAACTGTTTCTCATGAATACTAAATAATTTTTCAACAACACGAGTATCAAACATTAGACCTGTGGTTATTCAAAATTCCCTTGACTTTTCGAGTGAGAGCTCTTTTACAGATATACTTCCACATATTCATGATATATAGAATGCAAACCTTAAAACTGTCTGAGCTTCAATCTTTGAAGATTAAACACAAATTCATCTGCATTTTACAGGAACATTTCATTGAAAAAAAAGATGCAGGTTTAATATTATTATTATTATTGTTAATGTTGTTGTCGCCGCCATCGCCGCCACCACCACCATCATCATCATCATCATCATCATTATTATTATTATTATTATCATTATTAATTTCATTCAATGTTCAGGCCTCCAGCCTATTACATACAAATACAAATATAAGTACATTGACTTTACAATTTCGGATCGAAGAAAAGAATTAATAATATTTTAAACATTAAAAAACAAATGATTATTCAAAAACAAATGGATAATGGGATCATTGAACAATAAAGTAATTATTAAGTTATACAGCATAATAATTATGTTTATTAACAAGAAATGTATTTCAAATAGTAGCTTTTTGGGTTAGTCAAGGTTTCATAAGAGTGGCACTTCCACCATTTATAAGAGTGTAGCTTGGTAGTAATACAGT
>JAIGNY010002171.1:647500-667500 GCA_020152595.1 Chiridota heheva
GGTAAGAGACCCAATTCATAATGAATATTTGCCTGATGCCCTCACCAAAACCTAAAAAATGTTTGTGTACACTAAGCCAATGCAAATCTGTTTTGAATATGGTATTGATAGTGACATTGTGACAAATTTTCAGCAGGTTACAAATCTTTTTATATGGCAATCTTGTAATGTAGCTTGCAATATTGAAATTTGGCATGTCCAACTTAAATGTATTTGATTGGTCTTTATTTAGTCAGAAATTTGCATGTATGTATAATACTGATACAATGTTTACCACACAAGAATCCCACTTTTACCAGCAGCAGCAGCAATGTGTAATCTATGTTTGAACCAAGTATGAACCAACTCATACTCAAGCAACTGGAATCCTTAAGTCATTTAAGTTAGCAATATGGGTAGCCTATACCCTAGCAACATGCGCATTGTAGTGCAATCAAATTCGATAGAATCTACTAGAATGAAGCCGAGATATGCCACAGAAATATAATTAATCATATCCCACGCCAATAAGAATATTGGCTACCTAAAATGTTGTACGTCATGCTGGATTATGAACTTTACGCTGAAATTTTTGAATGCACTATACACCAAACCGATTGGCGTATGTTTCATTCGCCACAGATCTGTGAGCAGACTGCTGAAATTTTCAGTCAGTATGGGGGTAGCCTGTTTAATGGCTCAGCGAAACAGAATCCAAGTAAATTTTATTCAGCAAATAAACTTACTTATTTAATAAATTAATCCTTCAATTGTATCTATGAACACTATCAAATTTAAGGTACATTAACAAGTACAGTAAAAAGTCAGAGATTTGATGAAATACAATTAATTTACTCTTTTTAAAGATGAAATTCCACCACTAGTGATCCTCCTAAGAAAAATCTTTCAATTCCTTTTATTGTTTTTTATAAATCTTTACACAAGTTAACGTCCACAAAATCAAGTTTATTTCAATCAGTAAAAGTTTGTGTAACTACTACATTACTGTTCTTTCAATATCAGGGATTTCTGTGTAAACAAATATCGTTGCTAGGTAGTTTAACGTGTATTACATTAATATCGTACCTTTGTAGAATCACCAAATAAATAGAAACGGGTTTCTGTTCACATGATCAACATTATTAAATGTTACCATTTGTTTTAAACAAACTTTGTTGCATCTTTGTGGAAAAGGCCAAGGGATCTTTACGATTCCAGGTGTTAGGTGGTTGTTTACTAATGCAAGTTTATACCGAAGTCTATGTAGAGCAAGTTTGTTAACGCCGTGTGTTTTCCGGCGAAACTACAATTTTATTCAAGTGCTACGGTTAATTGGAGGGGGAAAATCACAAAATGAAATTTTCCTATCGAAATTGTCGGCGGTAAAATCATATAATCAGACAAAGATACAAAAATCATTAGGGCGGCGGAAGACCTTTGAAAGTGGGGGAAGGGGGGTGAGGGAGGGGGAGGAGCGGGCACAGGACTTGAGGGGCACTTACCAACTGAAGTATTTTGAAAGCATGTTCGCCATCATTATAGCATATGGGGCAATTGTTCCAACTTGACCCAGGTTTTTTTTTTTTGGTTTCTTTTTGCTGGTATGAAAATTTGTCAATTATATCAAGGATACACGAATATTCCTGATTGTATCAAGATATATAGGGCTACACTTGGGAAAATAGGAAACGCTTATACCAAGATCTGCACAAAATATGGACATCGGAAACATTTGGACCATGTTTAGTCAATTGTACTGATCATCATTCGGAATATTGAATGTACCAAACAATATTAAAAGCAAATAAGGTTTTTTTTAGAATGGTTCAGGTCGATTTTTATTATTTTAACAGCAGCATAAAATCAAGTGAACATAGTTTATCAGAATGTGTTACACAAGATACCCCAGCCCACAATCATCCAGTCTTCAGTTAGTCGGCCGCTAGGGCCCGGAACCCAAATTAAAGGTTCCCCACTATTGAAATTTGCTTGCATAGCAAATGTCTCAATGTTTGTGCTACTTTCTTCAATCTGTCAATAAAAAGTTCACTTATAATAAAGCGACTTGCTAGCCTAAAAAGATCAGTTATAATAAAACGACTTACCAGCAGAGGCGGACTTGGATAAAATGTGTTTTTTTTTTTTTTTTTTTTTTTTTTTTGGGGGGGGGGCAAGTCAAACCAAGCCAAAGATGATGTGATTACGTGTTTTATGAGCAGTTTTGTCATGATTAATTAACATATTGTGACAAGGGTGCAGTCTATACGCGTGAGCAGAGAGGAAGGTACTCCCTGAATGATTTCACCATCCCTATTGCATGTTTTCCCTTCGATTGGGAAATTATTACTAAAACTGAAGGAACATTTGGTAAAAAACATTGTTTTTTTGGTAAAATTTTGCAACATTACCGAAAATCAAAGAAAAATTGACCCCCCTAGCATGAAAGAAATTGCACGAGAATCAAGGAAATTGCCTGAAATTGAAAAAAAAAATCCTAAGCATTGAAGGAAATTTCCCAAAACTTGAATAAAATTCACCAGAAATTGAAAAAAAATTGCCTCAAAATAAATTGCCCAAAACTGAAAGAAATTTCCCAATTTAACTTAACATTAATCAATATTTTCCAAAAATTGAAGAAAAATTGTCTCAAAATAAAGGAAATTTCCTGAAAATTGAGGAAAATTGACCTAAACTGACTAAAAATTATCTCATGGTAAAGAAGTATCATCGGAAAAATTTCAGGGGGCCATGTTCCCCCCCACCCCCTTTCTCCTAGATCTGGATCCGCCCCTGCTAAGTTGCCAATGTCCTTATTAATATTTAAAAGAAAATTAATTTGATCTCTGTGTACTTGTTGAGCTTTGAAAAGAAGACGAGGGAGTTCACGTCAGCCTACGTTAAGGACCTGAGTCCTGATTGTTAGTTTTGCCCTGGGCCCAATTTCAAAGATGCCACATTTACAATTTGGGGTGACTCATACACTAATTTTAAAGAGTTTTTACCAATTATACTAATCGGGGAAATTAAGGGTAGGCAGGTGTATAGAAAAAAGTCAAATAAAGAGCTCTTGGGTCCACTATGTTACCTTTCATTGTCTTTATGGAAATTATAAATATAGATTATGTTCGCGTTTGTTAAAGTTTACAATTTTGGGCTATTTCAGGACAATATTTGTGTATACTTTCTTCAACAGTATAATGAAAAGATCAGATATATAATATAATGTTTGAAAGGGCATGTTCCTTCACTTTTTGCTATGAAAAAGGGCATTTCTTAAACTTTTGACAAAAGTGGGGGAATGTGCCCCCCCCTTTTTCCCGGTTTCGCCGCCCATGAAAATCATCATACAAAAGATATTGATTTCACGACCATTTGGGGTTTTTTCTCTTCAAATGTCAGTGTTTTTTAAGAATTTGCAAAGAAGTAAAAATTTGATTTACGCTATATAAGTATAGGCGCTAATCACGGGGTCGAGGAGGCATTCTTACTCAAAAATATGATTAATCCTCTATATGAACATTTTAATTAATGAAATTGAAAGCATCTATATTCAAACCCAAATCAGGTGTTTTTGCTTCAATTTTCGTAAAATGTCCTTTATTTTGTGAAATTTGCTTTAATTTTGGCGCAATTTCTTTTATTTCTGTGAAATTTGCTTCAATTTGTGTGCTATTTTCTTCCGCATTTTCGGGAAAATTTCTTTAACTAACGAAAAATTGTCTTCAATTTAAATGAAATTTGCTTCAATTTTTATTCTCTGGAAATTTCTTTTTATTTAAAAAAATAATCTTTGAGTAGCTGGGGATCGGGGCTGGGAATTCCCAATTTACAAATCCTATTAGGCAACTGGTCCACTTGGGTGGATGGAGTATTTACCCTAAACTGTCGAATATACTCACTTGTAAGTTGTATATCTCTCCTCATTATTTTACACCAAAGTTGAAAATTGAGGTTCCTTACTGCACTGCATAAATTATGTAAATGTAAAGTTTGGGACGGTGACCCATCGTTGCCGTATGCAGGGCCGAATTCAGAAATGTGAGGGCCCTGGGCATTCTCGTATGAGGGGGCCTCTGATCCCCTTTCAGATAATGTTCCTAAGTTACACTCTTCCTCTCATGTTGCAGTAATACATGGTCCGTAAAAATCAAAAATCAAAACCCCATATTTTTGCTGTCACAAGTTGACCCAGGAAAAGGTCCATTTTCTTTAAATAACGAGCAGAGTCTCATATTTCATATCATAAACTTAGGCACGATCCAGTAGCATATGAGGGGCAAAAAAAGTGAAATCTCAGACTACTTACTACTTTCCGAATTTTTAGCTATAGACATTTTTACCAGGGGGCGAAAAGGGCAAATTTTCGATCTTTCAAAATTTTCCGCAGGGACCGAGTTGCTGAGGGAGGGCAATCTGAGTGTTCCAAATTCTCTGAATTTTTCAAACATGTCCCCCCGCCAGAGTAGGCAATTTCACCTTCTCCCTATTCCTAAATAGCCCATTAGGTTGTATAGGCTTAAGCCCAAGGAACGAGGTCTTGGCGGAAGGAGAGGAGGGGGGGGGGGAGGGCGCCAAAATTAGGTGTAAAAAAATAAAATGCATGCTCTAAAAATCATCTTTGAAAAACAAAAAGTTAAAATAATCACGAGAGAAACGAAATTTAAAATTGCAAAGTTAGACCATGATTCAAAACATGCAAACAAATTAGTGAACTTTATAAGCTCATCAGGTTGCGAAATCAAGGTTTTCAGTAATGGCCATCAGTGGTCATCATTCATAAAATTTGTATCGTGTATTTATAAAAGAGCCCGGTCATACAGACTCAGCCTAAGGCCCAACATAAAAGCTTAATTCGCCACTGACTGGCCCTATCCTGCAAAGGTGTCCGTGTTTTGAAAATGTAAACCCCGGGATTGGTCGAAATATTTACACAACCACCGTCCAACAAGCCAATCAATTACCGTCGCGGAAGTAACGGAACAAGCTATTTACTAGAGAGAGAGAGAGAGTTGAACACACAATTACAATGACGGGTCGTCGCCTGCGTTTTCGGTTATGATAGTACAAATGCTATCACGAAACGCTTAATACGACCCGGATGAGAACACAGGTACGACGTACGGACAGACATAACATCGACAACCAAGTCAAAGTCCACGGCCTTTGATAACCAGTTGTGGTGCACTGGCGTGTCGTGTCTACCCACCCCAGGATTGAACCGAACCCGTGGCCTCGTGGTCTGTAGACAGGTATGATAACCGCTACACCACAGTAGATTAAGCTATTTACTTGAGAAGCTATTTACTTGAGACGACATTCCTTTTATAAGAAACTCGGCCTCTGATTTGGTTCCAAATATTTTACAATATCTTTGGTCCCGGAGCAGTGCGTGCATTGTCCGTGCATTGGAAGAAGTTATGGATTAAATTTTGGTCCCAAAATATTCCAAACGGCCCGAATTTTTGTTCTATCATTTTTCAATGAGTAGAACTCATACGGAATGAGTCTGATTAAATATATAAAGTAAATCATATATATATATATATATATATATATATATATATATATATATATATATATATATATATATATATATATATATATATATATATATATATATATATATATATATATATATATATATATATATATATATATATATATATATATATATATATATATATATATATATATATATATATATATATATATATATATATATATATATATATATATATATATATATATATATATATATATATATATATATATATATATATATATATATATATATATATATATATATATATATATATATATATATATATATATATATATATATATATATATATATATATATATATATATATATATATATATATATATATATATATATATATATATATATATATATATATATATATATATATATATATATATATATATATATATATATATATATATATATATATATATATATATATATATTCATGCATTCGTTTAATCTATTGAACCAAAGACTTCTCAGTAAAAGTTTACACTCTGAATGATATAAGACAATACATATTCAGGGCTGTTTGGAAAAGGGGCACTCAGCCTCCTTTGTTAAAATTTTCCGATATCATTAGGGGTCTCAAAATTCAAAGAGACTTTTAAAAATCGCTTAGGGTGTTAGCAGGTTAGACAGCACAGATAAGATCTTGATTGAATCACAATATGTATTTTACATTATTATTTCGAACCCCTTATCATGCACTTGTGCATCGTCACAGGTTGAGTGTCGACGGTGGAAAGTAATAGATTCGCAACGAGACTATATTTGTAATTTTGTTATTTGCCTTAATCAATATCGGCGCCGCTGGAATGGCTCCACTTCTTTCCAAAATCGAATTTCAGAATTTGTTCCAAATCGAGGAACACAATGTAGTGGGGGCAGAGCTTTTTAAGGACTTTTCAATGGTAAGCTAATTGATGATAAAAATCGGTTGACAGTGAATCCATATATTCTACAGCAGAACAGAGTAGCAAATGAGGAGTTGATGACCAGAGCAAATAAGAAACGAATAAGAAATGAAATAAGGAGTAGGAAATAGAAATGGCTGGGGCATTATGACAAGACCATGGAAATGAATGCTACATAGCATTGACTTGGCTCCGGCCTGGCGGGAGAGAGAAAACATAGACGCCCCAAAACAATGGTAGAGAAAGAGAGGACCAAAACTCGGAAACAGCCAGAATAGAAGCTAATCTGCATTCTGTGCAGGCCTTACGATATGTGAGGTCACAAACGGCATTATCGGATTGGGGGAAGGGGCTCTGAGAAAGACAGTTCCTCCATTTTAACATATTTCTATATCAAAACAATGACAAAAATAAGATAAAAGTACAGCTTGAAGGTATTGTTTTCTGATAGCCATATGAATATTGCTAATGAACATTGTTTAAAATAATGTAAAGTGACCCATCAGTAGGTGGTGGTCTACTGAAGTTACTATAGTTACTAGTATAGGCCAAATGAAGTAACTGGTGGGCCAAATGGCCTACCAACACTTATTTATGTAAAAAAGGAAAGGCATGGGGGTGGGAGGGAGGAGTGTGAGTAAGATCATTGCATTGTCTCTATTATCTTGGATTTGTCGACTGCTGATCAGTTTGGTGCCTGGCCACAATCGAATCGTGCTTTTATTTTGCTCCATCCCCTCCATTCTATGTTATGTACAAATACGCGCTGTAAAAATAAAACTTACGTGTTCACGATAGTTCTACACATGGAAAATCCTAAAGATTTTTGAGCGTCACTCACATCAGGTGGGTGATTGATTAAATATTTTCCTTATTGATTTGTTTCTAAATTTCTTGATGATATTTTTTAGATATATATTTATATATTTTTTAACAATGGATTTCATTTTGCATCATTCTCCCTTCATCCATCACTGCATACATAGTAAACGAAATTTCCGAAAATTGCACGAGAATGATAGAAATTTAGAAAAATTGCTCCAAAGTGAAAGAAATCTCCCAAACATCAATGTTTGGGAGATTTTATTTTATCAAAAATTGACCAAAAATCGCAGAAAATTTGCCCCAAAATAAGAAAGTTTTTTCGAAATTTGCACGAGATTTCCTAAACATTAAAGAAAATAAACCAAAAATTGAAGAAAAAGTATCGAAAATCTAAGACAATGCACCAAAATGAAGGAAATTTTCCAAAAATTTCACGAGAATAAAGGAAATTTTCTAAAGAGTGAAAGAAATTTCCTGAAAATTGGCGTGAACCGTAACTGGTAACTAAGAATTATCTTATGGTGAAAAAAGTATCATCAGAAAAATCTCAGTGGGCCATGCCCCCTTCCTCCGGAATCTTCCCCTGGAAGGCAACTCCACTTATTCGGGCAAAATCAAGCCCGCCCCAATTCAAACGTCTCCCATACGCCCATGAAGGGGTGGGAATTCCCTTTAGAAACCCGGCCAACTGGCCAACTTGAGGTGAAAAAATGGTCATTGTTGAAGGCCGGGAAAAAAGTCCCACATTTATGGAATTTTCACTTCCTTTGCCCTGCCAAAAAAAATGTAGCCCCTCCCCCCCCTCCCCCCCCCTCTCTCACAAACACACACTCAGACATCGATCTGCCCCCTGACTGCATAATCAACTGATCAAGAGCTTAGTTGTTTTTTTGTTTTTTTAACAACACTCTACTGAACATGCTGAATGTTTTTGATGGGTTGGAATTTGTTCGAAAACTCTTAGTTATCAGAAGCGACCGGAAATTGAAAAACTTTGCAAAACTTTAACTCCTTCTTTCTTTGATCGTGTTTCGCAATAACAAAGTAGTCTTCGATGCCTTATATCAATTTTTATCTTTTGAAGAGTTTTCTACAGTTCTTGATGTATTTTCCTGTTTTCATTTCATATAAGTAGAAGAAATCATGTAAAGTGTAAGATAAAGGACAATTTTTGGGAATAATTTTTTCGGGACAACAATGCTAAACCTCTAACAAGGCGAAACGATATGAAAATTGCTGTGACATTATGCATAGACTAGACCGATATTTCTGACAAATACTATAAGTAATGTGTACTGAGCAACATAGAACGTAACATTTTATTTTATTTTGAATTGTAAAGAGAGTTTGATGATATATTTTTATATTAGAATAATATCAATTATGACCTGCAGGCATGACATCAAAAATACCAATAAGTCCTTAAATGGGCTTAAACTAAGAAATAAATTAACATTGTTATGTATATGATATCATTGACACAAATTTGCAGCGAGCCGTGCAAACTTTTTTTAGAGAAGTGATTATCGAAGAACGTTTTGCATTAAACAAATGCCAAAACTGAATGATCCTTACTTAAAAACCGCACAAACTTAGAAGAAATTTTCGATGTGTTATGGTGGATTTTTCAGGAAAAAGCCTCTGTGGTGGAACGATATGACAATTTCCATGATGTGATATATGTAAATACACTGTACATTTGTATGAGCCCCTGTGAATCGAATACAAGTGTGTGCGATAATGGGTGGACCATTATGATGAGTATATGATGAGACATTCTGAGGTGCACTGTACCTGGAAACCTGGAAGCCTGGGAGTCACACACGTGAAGTGGGAATTAAGCTATTAGCCACAGTGGTGTCTGGCATTCCCAGCCAATTACTGATTGTCTTGTCATGATATGAGACAATGTTTTGACCAGATACTTTAAATTATATTACTATATTGTTATAATCTTCATGTTAACACAAAAATGGCCTATAAAATCAAATAATGTCAAGTACAAAAATGACAATTATGAATCGAACCCATCACCAGTGCTTTCAGTGCTTTGTATTAGAAAATAAGAAATATATTTGACCAATACCTTTGTGACATCTAATTTGCATACTATTTGACATTAGACTTGAAATGATTCAACAACATATTGACCCATTTCAGTATACATTGATGAAATTTATCATTTTCCCATCATTAATAATTAACAATTAAGACGATCTCGTAACTGAACGAGTTAACGATTGAACTTTGCAGTGTTAAGCAATCATGTTTAATTAAGGGATAATTTAAGCAGTAGATTGATGTAGTATACAGAGCATGTATACTATTGAAAGACTGCTTAAAACAATCAATACAATGGGCACTTATATTATTCCATCAAGTCCACGGTTAAAAACATAAGATCACAAAATCTAGTGCAATACGTTTAGTACGCTCGAAATTTCAAACACTTTCTCAGAATAACTCCAAACTGCTTTCCTCAGGATAATCAAAACACCATTTATTTATCAGCTGATAACACGAAAGACAAAATACACAAATGTTGATATAACAGTGCATAGCAGTTGTTGATCACATTCTAACAAAAGTCATACAGCATTATATAGAAAAAGCTGACCGTCAGATTCAACTATTCATCTCAGCAGTACTTCGTAATCATGTGAACGATTGTTTAGATTGTTCTTCAAACAGTAAAACTCCATCAATGTTCAGCATAACAATCCTCCCGCTGTCTTCAGATTTTTGAAATGAACATTGCTGGAGAATTGCATTTTAATGAATAGCAAAATATCTAAAAAAATAATGCGCAGTAATAGACTAAAACATATTAACTACAATTTTGCATGACTGTTTTAAAGTCTTTAAAAAACATGGCAGCCTCATTGAATAGTCTCATAGCATGACCCTGGATTATTGTTAAGTTCAATATTGATCAAAGGGATGTATGTTTTGTTTGGCCAAATCGTCAGCTTTTTAAGGTCACTGAGAAAATCAAAATAGAAAATAAGAATGAAGGTATTCGTTGATTACTTTTGATAGCAACGAACAAGTGTATTAAATAACAATACCTGCAATGCCAACAAAAAAGTACCAGTACGTCAGCCAGTCCCATTTAAGGCCTTAGATGACTGGTTTTCCTCTGTAGTTGGGACACACTCAATGACCAATTATTCAGGTAAACCCCGGCAGTGTATTAATATCCATGCATGGGATGATGGGAGTTTACAATAAAAATTCATTTTTGAAATGTCATCACTTTATTTTCCCTTGATTTTAAGAGTCACGCATGATGTAAAAACAACAAATACTGACCGAGTAAGCTGACCCGGGCTCGCAACATTTTCTGACTGGAGCTATATAATTGGAAGATGGAGTCACTGCTTAATGTTAAGTCGAAATTTGTAGGTCTCTCCGCCTCCGCCTGTTTTCATATTGTTTGCATAAATGACATCGTTTTTACCTTACACTTTACTAAATAAAAAATGACACACACACACACACGCACCACACACACACACACACACACACACACACACACACACATATATGTATATATATATATATATATATATATATATATATATATATATATATATATATATATATATGTGTGTATATATGTATGCATATATATATGCATATATGTATATAAATATATATATATATATATATATATATATATATTATATTTATATATATATATATATATATATATATATATATATATATATATATATATATATATATATATATATATATATATATATATATAAATATATATATATATATATATATATATATGTATATATATATCTATATATATATATATATATATATATATATATATATATATATATATATATATATATATATATATATATATATATATATATATATATATATATATATATATATATATAGGCCTATCTTGAGTACAATTGTAAGTCTCCGGTTCGAGAACAAAAAAGTTGAATAAAATTGAAGATTTTCTAAAGCATGAATGGGTTATTATACGTTTCTATAGAATGTTAAAAGAAATTGAATTTTTTTTAAAAGGGTACATATGATTTTTTTCTAAACTAAAAACACTGGATCCATCTTTGCTTGTTAGGCAGTTAGGACCCATTCTGATTCTGAACATGGGCAGGCAAATACGGGGCTTGGCATCGGCGGTGAATTTCGTGTATGCCCACACACATAGAAATCATATTAAGTACACGTTTGATCTATCATCGAATGTCAACGTCCAGTAGTTTCTGACGACGCAACGAAATACGTGATATGATGGGCATGATCGTGGAAAAGTTTAAAAACTAATATGCGATTCTATAATTGCACCTTTATTAGATGGTAAGGTTTCACAGCAGCATCATTTGCGAACATTCCACTTGGGAATATATCGTATTCTCTTTCTATCATCTGACTTATTCAAGGTAACCTTTTCCCTTTCTAATCTTTTCACTCCGGGCAACAATTCTAAGATTTTCGCTACTGCTTCAGAATTATCAATCTCGAAGGTTTCGTTGCCTTTTTGTATTCTCATTCTTCTCCTCGGTTTGTAATGCTCCCTCTTCCATTTAAGAAAATCTTGAACGCTTGTAAAAGTTATATTGAGTTGATTTTGCAATTTGCGAAACTTATGTAAAAATGGAGTATCAAGTTCTTTTCGATATGTGTCTAATTCTGTGTTCACTGGCCAAAATGGATACTTGAATAAGATATTTCGTCTCTTCGCCCATCTTGCAAAAACAGCTTTTTCGGTGATAAACAAATGTCCTCCTTCCAGTCGATTTTCACTGACTTGGTAATATTTACACTCTGAGATACCCTGAAGATCATAATAGTGGTATGGCACGTTAAATCCATCCTTACTGGAACTAAAGGAGAGGAATACTGGTTACAAACGTATTGCTATTCATTTTTAACATTTCAACTTGTCTTCTTACAGTCTTACAAGCTATTATGGACAAATATGGACCATCCTAAGCCCTTCCGCCCCTCCCCAAAAAAAAAAAAAAAAAAATAACAACAACACTGATCGCCTATTTTGTTTCTTAAATTTGCATTTTGTCCGTCCATCTCTTGGCATTATTTGGAATTAAGTCCTTGATCTCATTCACAAGGTGGGAGAAGGAGGGCAAAGTTGAAGCCCATCGTCTTCGAAGCTCAATATTTTAACCACTTTGCAAGTCCCAAGTTCAAACATTTTAAGGGGCAAATGTTTAGATCGCAAAGCTGTGCAACGCGTTTCTTTACAAAACTTTTGCACTTTGTACTTTTAATCTTTAAACTTTGTACTTTTAATCTCTCACTTAAAAGTGAACAAAATTTCCCGGATTTACGGCCCTGTTGGTATTGTCACATCTCGCATCATCATAATCACTTCCTTATATTGGGGATACTGATAAAACATTGTGTTGAAGATGAAAAGATTGGAATGGCGATGATGAAGATTTTTTTATGAATGTATAAAGGATGTGAAAGAAAAAAACAAACAGCAAATCAATTACCTGGCGTCTCTCGAGAATTTCAATGAAATACCCTACCTGTTTCTACTGCAATGGCTGTGCGACGGAATGCCATAAACTGTAATGTTATCACATATATCCAACGCAGCAAGCATGGTAAACCAGCCAGTTGAAAGCCAGGTATTCGCCTGGGATCTGTGAGTGAAATAGCAGGACAAGTTACATTCTAGCATTGCTTTTATCGATTGTATGTTCCGTTCAATTCTATACAAGTCATAATGGTCTTGCAAATCTATTAAATAATCACTTGATTATTATCACTGAAAAAGAAAGGAGGGGAGGAAACCTCTTGGCCTTCTGAATAAAGACTTCATCAGAATTCAATTAAAAGTTTCTCTTTTCTTTCAAATTTTCATACAACTATTCTGTCTGTTTGTTCGGTCCCTTAAATCAGCATGCTCGTAGTCAGCGTCGGCACTAGAGGGACGGTGTGTGTGTGGGGGGGGGGGCGGGGTTCTAGTTTGCCAGCTCTCACCCTGGCCTGCATCACGTCGTTAATAGCTTCCCTGTGTCGTGGTTTTCCTTACCTTGTCATTCCCGTCTCGTTCCAAAATATGTGTTCGGCTTCATTCATCTTCAAGGGCGTAAAACCAAAGAACTGAACCTCCTTGTGCACTTTGGCTAGCAGAGCTGCAAAACGGTACTCTTTACTGTCCCGCTTCTCTAAATCTACCTCGTGCATCCAATTTATCAGCACAATTTTAGCACGCGTTCTCTTGGAGATCAGCATCTCAATTGCTGTTTTGTTATTGTTATGAAAAGACGTGAAGAGATTGACATGAGCGATGGATCGTATGGTGGTGCGTTTGCCTACGTCCTCTTCATACCCGTCCACTGGGGCATTGTTCATTCGAAAAACGCACCGTTTGGAATCAATTTCTAATCCAGCGTTGGATCCAATCAGATGCCCAGAACTGGCGACGAGTGCGCACGTGTTGCACGAAATTCGAAGTGCCTGCAAATGAAAATGGAAAGGATTACTTCATGTATAGCCTATATAGTACTACCAGGTTCATATTCTCCTAGTGGTGACAGGGGATATAGAAAACCACTGTTCACTACGTACGATGTAAAGTCAGGTAGTATCAATATCTAAAAGTCTATGTCATGGACATTTAGCTATGTCTATATTGTTTGAAAGAGTATTAAAATCTGCGCAGATCAATTTTGGAAAAAGCACTTTAGCTTTTGAGTTATGGCTGATCAAAGTTTGTTTAATTTTAAAGGCCAGTTATCTGATTATCGTATTAACGTGGACATAAAAATATACCGATACAATTGAACGTCGTTGATTGGTCTAAATATTTGCACATATGACAAGCCAATCAAAAACCGCCGCGGAAGTGACGTCACTAGTATGTATCAGAATTACCGGCAGCGTTTTAAGCAATTTTCTTGAGAAGATATTTCCTCTTTAATTCATACGAAATTTGTGATGTATTACGGGGCAGACAGTTTTCGAGAAATTTCCTTACATTTTTGTTAATTTGAGGCCGTCGATAAATCTTATATTTTACACACCATCAGTCAAAATGGTCTTCTAACGCGCCTATTCACATCGTCTAATGCAGGGTGTAGCCTTTCGGATTGAAAGGGGTGGGAGGAAGGGGGGTCGCCGAGGGAAATATTTGGACCGTTACTTTATCTTCTGGACCTTTTTACCATTACCATTTTACTCTTTTTCTTTTATTCTTGGGGTCGTACGACCCTGTCGACCACCCCTCCCCTCTGGCCTGCCCCACTCCCTGGCTACACGCATGTAATGGGATTCGCTGATTAGCAAACTAACGAATCATCGCGAAAATTTAGTATAAGTTTGTGATGTGTGATCAAACGATATAAAACACGGTGTTTTTTACAGACCAATATAAATGTCTCATGAAATCTTTCATGATGTTGTTTTTCTAAGAATCGCATTCCATACTCACTTTATGTTTCAGTAGATCCCTATAACCTGCAAATGTTCGGTACTTCGTCTGCTGGAAAATATCTCGTGGAGCAAATGCGCTAGACTCTCGAAAATTGGTTGGGGGTGGTTGAGATTCAGCATCCGTTAACACTGCGTTACCATACGAGTTGAGGATTATCACATAAACAATCGTACAGATGAGTATATGAGCGACGCAAATAGCAAGAAGGAAACGTGGACTCTGCTGCAAAAAAAGTTTGAATTTATGAAGTTCATCGGTTCATGATAAGAGGTGATAAATATATCTTGATTAAAAAAATGAATACTAACTTTTTCATCATCACCTCTGATATCACCCTGTCATTGATTGCCATCTTTTCAAGATCAATAGACCGTGTGGAATTGTGGTGCGGGTACATGTAGCCTATTGAAAATGAAAACTAATTCTTCGGTTTTTTTCCAGATTATAGCGCCAAAAGACTCAGACGTACATTATGTTAAGCACCGGTGTCATACGAAAAAAGACAGCGAAAGTTAAATTTATGAAAAGTAATGAATTTGACAAACGAAAATCTGTTCTACGTGAATTTTTGCTTTTTTCCAGTGGGTTCAATTCAGGCAGTATATAGGCCTACTGCATCCCTTTGGGAGGAGGTAAAAATGGGAAATTGAACAAATGGTAAAATTTTGTAGAATAAAACAATTGAAAATGGTGGTGAATTTGGACAAAACTTTTCCGAAAATAAAGCCAATTTGTCAAATTTCCTGAAAATTTAAAGAGATTTTCCGAAAATTGAAGGAAACTTAGCAGCAACGTTACATGGAATTTAAATTATACCAGTGCATATTTTCTGACTTGTAATCAAATAATTTTTGGAGTCTGGTACAAAATTTGTGAATTTATGGTCCAAAAAATTGAAGATTTGTATCCAAAACTGGTGAATTTTAACCAAAAGGTTTGGTCCACACTTTAAGATTTTTGGTCTCATGCATTTCGAAATCCACCCTTCGGACCACAGGATGTGCTTTGTATGTCATTTTGGCAAGCAGAGCTCCATTCAAGGTCATTCCTTTTTAAAGGTAGCGTGTGTATTGTGTAACGTTGTGTAATCATATGAAAAATGGATGATGGATTTGTTCAACTTTACCAGGGCGGATAATTTTGTCACCTTATCCTTCATACCAGGGGTTGATAGGCCGCGTGGGCTTACGCCTAAGGCCCAGAGTCTTGTGGAGGAGAAGGGGGGGGGGAATTTAGGTGTACAAAATACAATGAAAGCTCTCAAAATCTTCTTTGAAAAAGAGAAGTAAATAGAGAAACTTATCTTTACAGGGTTATCATATCATGAGCTAAGGGTTTTCAGTACGGTCATAAGAATGCATAATTCATGAATTTTTTTTACAAAAGCGCCCGGTCATACAGACTCAGCACAAGGTCTATTAAAGCTTAATCTGCTCCTGCTTCATACTATGAATAAAATTCCGCGGTCCGCAAAAACAGGAATCGAGTGTGACTAAAGGGCAGTTCATAAAATGTTTGTTTGAAGATTTTGGGTCCAAAATTGGGGATGTTTGGTCCAAAATTAAGGATTATTGGTCCAAAATTGAAGGTGTTTGGTCCAAAATTGAAGCTTTCTGGTCCAAATTCAGTTGATACAAATAAAGATTAATTTGATATTTCAGATAATTATATTCATGGCTTTGATAAGAAAATGCTGAAGCATAAGGGGGTAAGCCCCTAAACACGCCAATGTTCTTGTTCTTATACATGTTATGGCTACAGAGAAAGTGATCTAATCTAACCGACGTCTTCATATTAAGAGAATATGTTTTAAGAATCCAAAACAATTTGTGAATAAGATGGAAACAATTTACTACGGCAATTGATCGAATTCACTTACCCCATTAGAAAATCATCTCGACAAAAGATGATATAAAAACAACAATAGTGAGAGAAAATCACTTTGACTGTAAAACACTACTGCTAATTCCTTCCCGCCAAACCGGATGAACAAGAATGTACCCGACAGGCGAACCCCCCCCCCCCCTCCCTCCAACACATACACCTTTAGTGACGCCCCTGTATCTAAGTCTGTAAGTCAATTTGGTCAAATAGATCGCGCTCACAAAATAAAAGCATTAGATCGTCCAAACGGTCATCTGATGTTGTACTTTGTAAACCGTTTTACTGAATTTCATATTGCTAAAAGATATTCAACTTTTACATACAATTGAATACAAGCAGTCCTGATTAAATGGAGTTTTGCTATATAATGACACTGCTTATTCCAATTTCCTTCCTAACAAACCGGGTGAACACAAATCTACCCGACAGGCGACAGCCTGGATGAATTGTCTTCCCCGCCGAGACATACTTTATACCTGTAGGCCTATACGTTGAACCTCCCGAAAAGTGGGAGAATTTTCCCGACGAACGACATAATTTTCTCGACAGCAAATCATTTCTGGTGGGTACTGCACGCCCATACCATCCGCCTCATGGTGACGCCGCTGAGTTATGTTATAAGATGTACAGTCTTAAAGATAGCCGATGGATGCTGATGTTGTAGGCATATGATTATAGCTATGTTGACCTATAATGTATTTCCAAGATAACCGTGAAAATAGTAGGCATATAAATACAAACTTCCATCAAAATTGAATAATAAATCATCATTTTACAGCTCTTTAATTGATTAAAAAAGTATGCAAATCGGTGATGTAATCAATTGCTGAGCGTTGAACAGATTTCTTTGATACATTGTTTTAATCCTCCAACAGACTGTCACAATAGTTTGATCGGAAGCGCCTGAGCAAGTCCTGAGCCTTCAATAACAGTCCAGTGCACGGTGTAGAGCTGAATTGTGAGGTAGGGGGAGGGACTCTTTCTCCCCAAATTTTAAAGTTATCGACATGCAACAGTCATACAGTGCGTTATCTGCTCGAAATGTGCGATTATTAAAACTAGCTAGAGACACAGCTTCCCGAGCCTTCCCTGCTTCTACACCACTGTATTAAACGGTCAGACCATTGTTTAAATGATAAACTAATTTTGTCACTACCTGGTATTCGATACGTTCTTAAGTAAATTAATTACTGACCAAATTTGAATGATCTGAAGATAATGCATATTTATGGGTTTACCTACAAATTGTTCATATATCATAAAACTTTGATGGAGCCACAACTCAGACACATAATAAACTTTTTACAAAATACAGATATTCGTCTAAAACTGTCAGAATGAAATCCAGTTCTGCATACTCAATCTTTTATCAAATTAATCAATTTTAATGATAAAGGAAATTCTTACCATGTAAACCGAAAATCTGTGATTCTTTTTCATCTCCAAATTCTGGTGTCATTAAAATGATATCTGATGTGAAAAAGAAAAAGATATCTGATCTGAAAAGAAGGGAATCACGATTAAAATGCTCTCAGCGACATCAAAGTTGAACAACAATTTTTGCAAATTAGGTTAAAGACAAAACCGAATGCGTTTGCGATGCAGAAATTTAATTCCGACGTTGATGACATGGTCCATTATACAAAATGTCAAAATATTACGACTGTCATAGCAGCTCATCGTCAAATGATCGAAAATGATATGACATGATCATACTCCTTGTTATCCTACAAAGCCGTAGAACTCGCACCGGGAATACATACTCCAGTAAGAGAATTGGAATCCCTCCCATTTCTGATGGTGAGAACTTAACCTGTTAGCAGGTTAGTCGGCCTACATGTGCTTGATAGCTTTAATGAAAATGGCAACTCCCTGCAAGGTTTGCGATCGACTCCCAATAACCTGGTAATATATTTAAGATTTTGTGACTGTGACTGATTAACGGAACTGTTTGATCTGAAATTTCGTCATTTGTTTAAAACAAACACTGATAGAAAAATAATATATAGAACATATTGGATTTAATTTAGCAGAAGGCCTTGGGATGTTGTGTGTCTTTATTGTTTTCTCTAAGCGACAACAATAAGACCACATGAAAAACATTGGTGTGAATTCTCTTAGAAAGAGCGACTAAAGTGGTACCTCCTTGATTGAACCAGGGATATCTAAAATAACATATCCCTGACGGCGGCGGCGGAGGGAAAAATATTTTGGTGGCCCGCCGCACACTGAACAGGCGTAAATCCAATTTAAAAAAATTGCCGGTTAAGGTAACACCGCGAGCGCATAGTCTGATAGTGCTCGCTTTTCGGCATGGTGTCGAGGGGCGGGCCCGCTTAAGGGCGCCTGGTGGGAACCAGAAGCGAAGCCCTCGGAAGCTCTCGCAAAATTGACAATCGAAAGGTAAAAAAGTGCGTCACAACGCATAGGAAGAAAGTATATTATAGAAGTAAAAATTCATTTCAAAGGGAGATATAATATACATTATACAAAAAAACAAAATCATGAAAACGCATGATGTGGAAATATGATGTTTTATTCTTCATGTTTCTGTGCATGGATATAGCTCTATGGTCACTTCTTGAAAATTATGTGCAGTCCAAAAGAAAATTGTTTAATAGGCTTCCGAAAATATACTATAAACATGTGTAATTTTTTTCAAACTTTTAAAACGAACCTGTTTTATATCCCGCCCCTTCCCCTCTACTTCTCGGTGTCTTAGCTCATGTATTAAATACAATATCGCAAAAAGAGTTGATATATTACTAACAGATTATTTTACATTTTCAAACTTTTCTCTGAAGCACGCCCTTTTTCTGATAAAGTGCTCTTTTGAAATCTAAATACTAAATAAGTACTTGGAATTTCAAAGCTTTTGAACTGTTGAAGTGCCGGAACGGTTCTGACCATTTAGAGAATCTATAGCTTTTTCTCGGGGAAAAAAAACCTGATGTAGGACGTCGCGTTCCCATTTAAAGTTTTCGAAGTGCAGGAAAGTGCCTTTTTTAAACGAAATACCGAACCTCCTCTCAAAGTCTTGGCTACGGACCTTTATAAATAAAAATCTATTTGGACTCATAAGATTCTCCAAAAAGTCTGCTGTTTAATGTAGGCTATTTGAAAACAAAATTTTACTGCGAAATTTACAGAATGAAACGGGCAGCTTTTAATTAAGTTAGAGGTCTTATGTGTGTATGATTCAAGTGAGCAATCTAACTTTCCAAAATATTAGAAAATAAAAATATCCGCTCTTATAGTCAATAGTGCCAACATCCAATAAAGCCCGCTTATAAAGTGTTAGAAGGTAGAATCATGCCAAGGAGGCGAGTTGTCTTTAATCAGACGAAATGCAAGTAATTATGACCACATGACTGGACATTTTCCATTCTAG
>JAIGNY010002171.1:672500-682500 GCA_020152595.1 Chiridota heheva
GTTGACAATCAGGAGACCATATAACAAGCAATTACAGTTATCCAAGCGTGAGGACACAAATGCATGTACAAGCATTTCAGTTGCTTGTCGATCCAGGTACTTACGGATTTTTCCAATCTTGTGTAGAGCATAAGAAGCTGCCCGGCAGATGTTATTAACATGTTAGTTCAAATTCAAATTTTGATCACACATTATGCCCGGGATTCCTAGCACTTATTACGGGTTCAACACGAGTGTTACCAATATGGAGTGGTAAGATTGAAATGACAGATGTGAAGCGTGAAGATATGTGAATTATTTCAGTCTTGTCATCATTTAACTTCATATCATTAGTGATAGACCATGATCTGATGTCTATTATGTAAGCTTCTAATTTAGGGAGTATAGAATTATGCTCTTCCACTCTTGACTTGAACGCATAAATTTGGATATCGTCAGCATATATCATGCTGCTGACACCATAGAACTTGATTATATCTTCTAAAGGAGAAGTGTACGTTGTAAATGCCATTGAACCTATCACAGAGCCCTGTGGTATTCCTTTTTTAGGGACATGAACATTACATTCTTTTTCATTTATTGTAACAACTTGAGATATGTTAGTGAAGTAAGTTTTGAACCAGCTTAATGTTGTGCCGGAAAAACTATATCTATCTTCAAGACGTTCGAAGAATAGGTTATGATTGATAGTATCGAATGCGCAGAGTAGTCAAGCAATATCAAAACGACTTCCTCACCCTTATCCACAGCAAGAAGCAGATCGTTATAAACAAAATGCAGGGCTGTTTCAGCGCTGTAATGAGTTCTGTAAGCACTTTGCATCTTTCTATATAATTCATTGTTTTGAAGATAGTTATGTATCTGTGCTGCTTATGTACGCTCAACAGGTTTTGCCAGGAACTTAAGATTAGCCACCGGACAATAGGTTTTTTAAACATTTCGATCTAAAGTCGGCTTCTTGATGAGGGGCCTAATGTGTGCACACTTTTAAGCGAGTCAGGGAAGTGTCTATGTGCTAGTGAATGATTAACGATTCTTGTTATGATCGGCAAAGTAAGATCAATGCAGTTTTTGAGTAAACATGACGGTATTGGGTCAAGTTTACAAAATGAAGAGGGTGACTTCATAATAATTTTTCCTTAAAGATTTCTCAGAAACTAAAGCAAAGTCAGAAAAACGAGATCAGGTACAATCAGGAGACGGCGTGAAGAGCTTAGATCTTGGAGTGATCACACCATCATGATGAATTTGCTTGATCTTATCCGAGAACAACTGAGAAAAACTGATTAGCAAGTAAACAATCATCCAAAGTTTTAGGTAAAATATTGCGAATCATAGCGGCTGTTAATTTGTCAATTTCCTTGAATAACGGACGTGAATTGCACTCCACGAGTCTGTTCCTGTGAGTCTTGTTTCGCCTGTTTTAGCACTGCATTGTAGTGTCTGGATTTTGCTTTGAAGATCTGCCTCTGTACTTCCAATTTTGTAGAACCCCAGCGAGTTTCACATTGGCGTTCTTCTTTTTTTCATACAACGATGCACATCAGTAAAAATCAGTAGAACAATTTGCGAGCCTTTAGAGGATCATGCTTATCCAATCAATTTGAAAGTACATTCTCATACTGGTTTACTAACAAGTCAAGGTGTGAAGCTGGTGATGTGCATAAGGCTCATGATCATTACGAAAAGCATCTAGATTAATCTGACAAGCTTACGAGTCTCTATATTCGTTTTCAACGGAGCTGGCCGACCGATATCAAGTGAACAAAGGATAGCGGCATGGTCTGAGCTCAGGTAAATTGTGATAGCAATATTGGAAATAAAGCTATCAGATTCACAAGTGATGATTAAGTCCAATGTATGACCACCACAGTGTGTGGGTACAGTCACATGTTGTTCCATATTAGATGAATAGATGATATCACGAAAAGAAATTGTATCACGGTTTTCTAAATCCTCATAATGAAAATTTATGTCAGCAGCGAACATGACACATTCAGGACTGGAACACACAGATTCTAAGAGGCTTGAAAACTTCAGGAAGAAAGAAATAGTTTATTGTTTGTCCTTGATAATTGAGGTCTACAAATTACAATCAAGCGCAGAGCAATTTGTGAGTGGGCCGAAATCACAACTTCAATATGTTCAAAAGAGGGATAGCATTTTGTTGTACAATCTTTTACACAAAAACTGCTACGAAGAAATACAAGGACCCCTCCCCGATTTAATCTTGTCTGGGAAGATGGTGCAATCTAAAATCAGGAAAGGTGGATGTAAGATCAGCAATAGTGATATTGTCACGATGATCACCCGAGAGCTATGTCTCAGTAATGGACATAATATCAATTTGATTGGAAATTATAAATTCAGATAAAATAGAAGTTTTATATCTTATAGATCTAGCATTTCAAATAGCAAACTTTGAAGATGAAACATAAAATAAAATATTATCACGATTCAATGCATCACTTTGTGAGACTTTTTGTGATCCTCTTCATTACTGACGTTTGCATCTCTTGAATAGTTTTGAATAAAAGATCCAGCTCTTCGCTCCCTTTTTGTACGAGGCAATAGAATACCATTGTTTTTTAATACATTGTACTTATCCACAAGCAATTTGCTGCCAGGATTCTTAAGTTCAAGTAGCTCTAGCTTACTATGATGTTTCCTGGACGAAAGGCTAGTAGCCTGAGGTTCCAGACCTAGAAGTGTCAAGTAATTCGTGACTCTCGGCCTTGAAGTGAAAACGAAAAGCCCGATTACACCAGTGCTTATCCAGCCTGTTCTTAAACAAATTTAGATGGTATGCTTCCACGACCCCCTTAACTAAATTATTCCATAACTTGCAAATCCGATTGAAGAAAAAAATATGTCGCACGCTGGTGAATGAATGTGATTGAAGAATTTTCCTGCTTTTAGAACGTCTTGTTCTAGTATTATTACGAGTAGGTAATAAATTTGCAATTCTTGTATCATATATATGTGAGACCATCTTATATACTTTAATCATATTACCTCCGTCTTTCTCTTCTGCAAGTTAATGTTGGTAGTTTCAGATTGTTAAGCCTGTCAGGAAATGGCAGATTACGCAAATGTGGGATAAGTTTGGTGGCTCTCCTTTGAAAAATTTCGATCAACTCAATGTATTTATTCTTTGATGGGTGTCAGACACAGTTTAAAAGTTTCCAGATGGAGTCTTACAAATGCCTTGTAGAGTTGGACTAAAGAGGTTTTGTCACGATATGTGAATGAGCTACGGATGAGTCCAAGTATTATATTTGTCTTGTTGACTTTCTCGTTGATGTGAGCTTCAAAAGTAAGCTTGAAGGTAAAAGTTACTCCTAGATCTTTCTCGTTAGTTACAAATTCAAGATTGTGATTCAACATGGTGTACCATAAATCACTTGAAGGAACAGAACGTGCAATTTTTAGGACCTTACACTTGTCTGAGTGAAATTTTAATAGCCATTTAGAAGACGAGTTTACCAAGGAGTGCAGGTCAGCTTGCAAGATATTATGGTCTTGAGTTGACCTTATTGACCTATAAAACTTAGTGTCATCTGTAAAATAGGATCGGATCCAAAACACTACCTTGTGGTATACCACTGGTCACTAAATTAGAAGTACAAACATTTATTATTAAACGCTGTGACCTATTTGTAAGAAATTATCCAGCTATTTAATGGATCCACAATACCATATACCTTTAATTTATGAAGCAGATTTTTATGTGGCACCTTGTCAAAATCTTTCATAAAATCGAGATATATAATGTTAACCTTCTCATTATTTTCCCATGCTAAGGACAGATCATCAAAACCTTGATTAATTGTAGAGAAGTAGATCTCCCTTTCATAAAACCAAATTGTTGAGGACAATTTAGATTGTTGTTATGAAGATGTTCCAAGAAATGGTCTTTAATAATCGATTCCATTGTTTTACCTACAACAACTGTTAGGCTCACAGGGCGATAATTTGATACTAAAGATCTGTTGCCCTTCTTGAACATAGGTGAGATATTTGCAACCTTTCAATCATCTGGAACTGTCATATTGTCTAAGAACAATTGGAACAAAGTAGTTAGGTATGGAGCAATGATATCAAAACACTGATATAAAATTCTTGGATGGATACCATCTGGTCCCGCTGACTAAGAAGTATTTAAACATTTTAATTTTGTAAGTACTGTATCTTGTAATATGGCAATAGAACTGAGAGGAACTTAGCTTGTTTAAGATCAGATATAGCTAATAATAGTTTACCATGCTCATCGACCTCACTGGTCTGCAGGTGAGCTATGCCCTGTTTGAAGTTTTTCCTAGATTTGGCATAACCCCAACACTTTTTAGGGTTTGACTTAGCTACAGATGCAATCATTTTTTCTTGTTCAATCCGTGCTTTTCTGGTCATAGCACGCACTTGATTTCTTACACGACAATACTTTAAATACTTCTGGTGATATTTTGTTTCAACATAACTCTGCCAACACCTCTTTTCTTTCTTACTTCATTGATAAAAAACAACCAAGTTCATCCAACCCATTGAAAACAAACTTCAAATGAACAGCACACTTTGAAAGGCTATTGTTTAAGCTATCTGCACAAACACAATGGAATAACTCCAGAGATGTCTTATCTAATACAAAGTTACAATCTGGTTCAATTACATGAAAGTAAGTAAGATATAGGCTTAACAGAATCCAAAGTAGAGAAATGTACAATAATATTTTGGAAATTTCTCCAAGTTTCTGTAGGTAAAATTTAAGAATAAATGGTCTTGTGAGTTGTGATAACCAAAAACCGGATGGTAGGTTGAAGCACTGGTCCATGGAACAACGAATGACATAGAAACAGAAGATAGAGTAGATTGCTTCAACAGGCTGCAGCTTAACAGCGCCCGCATGACACTTACATCCGAATATGACCAAGAGGTTTCAAATCTCTAACATAAATCAAAATTTAGCAGGAGAAAACAACTTGATGATTTTCAGTTACTACATCACAACTTTTCCATATACACGATATAGGCCTACATTAAAAATTCTTCAAACTTTGATTAGCTATACCTTGGGAACTACGTATGTGTTTGACGTAATATTAAGACTATTCTGTTCAGAATTAAGAGCTCTTTCTGGTGAATGTAAAGTCAGCAAAAGGTCCATGCATATACCTTTAAAGGTATCAGGATGAATGGCCTTAAACGTTATTTCGACTTTTCAAATTCATAAAATTTGCAGTAAATAGGAAGAAAGAGGCTAGGCTTTTATGTTTGCTAAATTATTTCATAATATCAAGACAATGTCAAATACATCTATCAAAATTGTGTTTAACAATTTAGTCAGTTTTCATTTGGGCTCGTTCCCATTCAGGCGGGTCTCAAAACCTCAATCTGGCAAACAAACAAACATTTTACTATCTTTAAAAACTAATTTATTTTGTACTATAAATTCAGTAGGGTTTTTATCCTTTGTTTAAAAGAAAACCACAACTCATTAACTCTGGCAGCCAAGGATTTGTAAAATTTGTAATATTCTCTTTATCAATATCTAGCCGGAAAACTGAAAGCTCTATTCATGCTGAATTTAAAAATTACATTTTACGAGATATCAGGTTTCCTTGTGCCTGATATCACACATTTTACGTTACTATCTTAATCAAAATGGAATAATATATGTTATCAATATATTTTTTAATAAACTAAATTAAACAGTTAAGTCAGAGGTAGTCCTAAAAAGTGTTCTTTCTTTTTTTACAATATGTATTTTTTTTTTCTTCACAAAATCATATGTTATTTCTAGTACGCAATCCAACGAATGGTTGAAGGTGTAAATAATGTTGTAAACTATACTATACTACTTATACTACTACTGTAAAAGGAGAACACATATATTTGTACAAACATAATAAATCTGAAATTGTTTTAAACTAATATTCCCGTAGATTTTGGTATATTTGCAGTGTAGGCCTTCGGCATATAGGGCGAATGACGTCACGATCTCTAGAAATACTCAAATATTGTATTGAATTTGCCTTCATGACATCACAATGCTCACTGTGGGGTCACTTTTCCCCACACTCGCACAATCTTTGAAATGCCTGAACGGAAAAAAAAGATTTTAATATAATTTTACACCAAATGGTTTCTTTTATAATCTTCTATAAAATAGATGAAAATCCACGAGAATATTCCTCGAAGCTTTGGCGGTGTTTCGTATCCTACCCTGTAAAAGACATACGCACATAGGGAATTAAGACTAGACATTCCTGCTAGACAATGCATGGAGGAAGTTCCAACGTATTTTTGTGTCTGGCATATGATTTTTTTTTTTATGGGCTATTTAGTTTGATAGATATATTATGATTGACATAAATGAGAGGACTGCTCACGAACTCTCGCGGTGTTTTCATTAGGGATTTTCAAATCCATGTTCAGTTATACTTTCAAATCATTTGTAGTTCAGAACGAAGAAAAAAGGTAAATGTACCTAGGCTTTAGACAAATACACTCTTATATCATTCGTTAAATTAAAAAAATAAGGCTTATTTCGTTAGATATCTGAGAAAAAAAAGACAAAATTATATGGTAAAATGTACTAGCTCAGTGGAATAGCCTTGTGATAGGCGCCGAAAGTGGCCGGAGACAAGAGGAGGTTTTTCCAAACTTTTCAAAAGGACTGTATGGGTCCTAACTTTTCCACTAAAAATTTGGCTTATGTGTACACATGTATATAACTCCGTAAAAAGAGATGAATGCAAACAACACAAATTCAGAGTCACAAAAATATTTTATTAGTGTTGTATTTAATATGCATTATGTATTGTCAAATAACCAGAACTTAAGGCCAACAAAAATATAATTGTAACACTGTAACCATAGGCCTTTTGGGGGTCTATTTTATATATTTGTTTGTTTTTTCCTTAAAAGCCAGAAAACCCTTGTCCCCATGCCGTTAGAATGTACCCCGAATTCAAAGAACACTAAATTTACGGGATTTAGGGTAATGGCATGCGCCATACCTTCAAGGGAATGGTTTCATTTAGGAAAATGTACCATGTTCGATTTTTTCAAACGTTTTGCAATTGTGCGTCATTATGGGATTTGCTCTAATCGGCACTAAATACTTTTTAGAGGGTAGGCCTAAAGTGTCTCTGTTGGCGTCGTTTAAAAAATATATAAGATTCCTTTTCAAATGCGTGTTAAAGGTGGTCGCTAGTATAGCATTAGTCCGGTTGAGATTCCTAAGTTCAGTTAAGTCTTAAACTTGCTTGTTTGACAACTCGAAAATGTATTTCAACTGTTGCCTGGACACTCAACACGTCCCACAACACCGACCATCTCTCCATCAATGCCATTCTGGATCCGTCCGTAGGTCCAGAAAGTTCTCAAGGAACCACCATTTCAATTAAAAACAGCTTTTGTATTATGTAGATTCTATAAATCCATAAAAGTATATGGTTTATGTACATATGATGGAATATGATATGATATTTGATATAAGTTCAGTTATAAGCAAACATTGAATGAATATGTACTCGACACCAATTGGCCCAACCAGCCAACACCATTATTATCCCGATGATAAGATGCATGCATGGAATTCAATTTGCATCTGCAATTATAACACTGAGTAAACTATCTGTAATTTGTGTATGCAATCCTTAATTTTCACAAATCCCTGTCGAACAGAAATTTCAGCCTGCGAAAATGAAGTCTCAAAATATCTCCCAAGGTAACTGTAAAATGATATTAAAACCCATTTGAAAGGTCTTGACCGAGAGCTCTTAAATCATCCAAGTACGTCAAATCGGCATTTTAATGCCGTTCGTCATGTTGGGGTTGATAGTTCAGGAAACATATTGCTCTTTCATGTTATATACCAATGGAGAGCCATTGACTTCATGTCATGAAATGGTCATGACTATAATAATATGAAACAGAAATTAAAATCCCGGGGTGAGAAAGTCATGTGGTTGCGATCAGATCATGAGCACAAGTTTGATGTCTCAATATAAATAGGTGCAAGTGTCAGAATGTTAAGATTTATAGCGGCAATCGAGGAATATGAAAATGACTTAGTTTGTATTTCGGTTTATTACTCGGCATTCGACAGTAAAATAACAGCTGGACATGATTGACAGTAGACTGCTGCGCTTTAAATTTGCTTTCAAGAGGAACCTTCAAAGGGGAACATTTTTGTATGTGGAGTCCAAAAACGTTTTCTACAGAATGATCAATGTATATTTTAACGTTTTGCTATCTACATCTAGTATAACAAATATGTTATATTTTATAACAAATATTTTATAACAAATTTTACGATGCTTTCCAATCTGGCCGTACTTGACATGTTTGATATATCAATTTGAATAAGCAAATTTAGAATGTTCAAAATTCAGCCGATTAGGCCTATGATTGGATGAATATGAAAAAATAAACATTTATGAAAACGAAAAAAACGTACTAAATAAATTTAAAAAAATTCTCGCATAAATAAGCGGTTTGCTTCTCCCAGCCAACATTTCTCCCCATATTCAGATATTAGTTTATTCGTAAGTTTCGTTTGAAAAAAGCGAAGCACAGTCAGAAAATATCTGCCATAAACGCAATCTTTAACAGTTTAAACGGTTAGTTTATCTTATCTGAAAGATGACTTTAAAAGAAGCAAAATAAAATAAATAAAAAAAGCATTCAAACAGTTTATTAGCGCTAAGAAGATATTCAAGTTTAAAGCTCTGTCTTATCTGTGTATGAATGACTGGTGTAGTAAGTATACTATGGATGGTGTCGCCCCCATCCTCATATTTTTCAACAATTGTTAATGTATTTCAAAGAAAACGTATTCTTTCTTTTTTATACTATATTTGAATCATTTTTCCTCAAACTTTTTCAAGTGATATTATAGTTACTAAATTCTATTTTACTACTTTCTTGACATATCCATTGGTTTTTTAAGCCACAAACTCGCAGGGAAAATATAATAAAGCACATAAAGACTTTGAGGAATCTGAGGCCGTGACATCACAACTAGTCTTGAATAAAGACGTTTTTACACAAATGATAGCAAACGTTAAACTTATATTTCTTTAATATAGGCCTAGTTGTCAATCATGATCAGACAGGAATAGGCCTATAACGTTTGCTTCGTGAGCATTGGCATATTATCTGAATGCAAAGTTTTAATCTTTGATTGACTGTTGGTGTTCTATATCCGATTGTGCAATGACTGCATGGGCTTAGACAGTTGCGTAAAAGAACCTTTGTTAAACCAACAAGCGAGTTCTTTTGAACAAATTTTGAGTAGCCATTTATTAGTCAAAATTGTCCGAAAGACAACAAATTCACCCAAAAATAAATGCAGATCACACTTTAGACGCGAGCCTGATAACATGTGCCGCGGAGGAGGGACGTGGGTGGGAAGAGGGATGGGGGGGGGGGGATACGTGCCTTTTGTAAAATATATGAACAAGATAGAGGCCATATATGTTCTTTGATAAGAGCAGGAGATTAGGAAACAGAAGGAAAATTTATCATTGCCCAGTATGACATCACAGATTTGTTGCAAGTTTGTCGTAATTTTAAAAAGCTGTTAAATGATGCATTTTAACAATTTTATCATTTTTGTGGTTTTGAAAATATTATAACACTTTTAAATATATTTTGAAGTATTTAGCTAGGTTGTGCATAATATCCAGAAACGTTCAAGACAATGATCTTCATCGTCAGTGTTTAGGCAGGTTGGTCTAAGGTTTTATGGAAATGTCTCATCTGATTTGGGCGTGTTTATTCTAAAAGAAGTGAAGACCACGAGAACTGTAAACCTGAATGATGTTGGCAGAAATTTGGTTAAATTGCTACAAAACAAGGACGTTTAAACTCTAAACTGGCAAAGACAACGTGGTCACATGCCTTCTTTTTTATGTGTTTCATAACAAAATAAACACTTATAACTTACACTTGATAGGCCTATGCCTAGGGCCTGAACTGTAGACCGAAGTTCTGG
>JAIGNY010002171.1:687500-840000 GCA_020152595.1 Chiridota heheva
ACCCAAGATATACATTCACGAGGATCTAACACAAAAAGACAAGCACTTGTGCGTGATGCAAGAAAAGAACGAAAACGTGGCCAGAGTGTGGACCCAAGATGGCAGGATTTATGCTGTTTCTAAATCCGGACGTAAATCCCTTATTCGAAGCCAATCAGACCTAGAAAAAGTCTAGCTTCTAAGATTCGCCACAGGACCATTACTTCCTTTGTTTCATCATTACCCACCATGATTTACATAATAATCTGTTGGATCTGAAAATATACATATACCTTAGCTCAGCTATATCTCTTTCGTGGGTATTTAACGTACTTGGATGCCTTCTTCGATCTCTTCATACAAAGTCACATTTTTTAAGTGCCATGTCTTTCACTTACAATACGGATTACTCACTACAATTGATGATTGATCTTGAACAATGGTATTTCAACAACCATCCTCACTATGTCAACTTCAACTTCTACAACATGCATCCCGGGAAGTTACGTGATGAAACTTTTCTTTGATCAACGTTCTCTAGAGTTCTTTCATGTTTGCTCTTTCTTTTCTTTTATTGTCTTTTGTGTGACACTTGTGTTATGTCATTGTTAATGCATAATGGTCAATGCGGGTTTTGTCTTAAGAATTTACAACAAAATTCAGATTTATATTTCAGATGCAATAAATGTCAAAATATTTTTTGTATCATGAAACTTGTCTTAACTTCCAACTATGCAAACAATTAACAGACAGGAATAATATCTCATGTATTCATTGCATTCCAATGTTTAGCCAATTATTTAGAAATATGTCGTTCCCTAGCCCAAGTATAAATGACGATGGTGGAAGCAATACCATTTTTGACCAAATGCTCCTTTCCTTATCACAAAATTGTGACTACCATGAGGATCTTAATGTTAATATCTCCCCATCTATTGATAATCATTTCTCCATATTTCATAATAATATTAGAAGTCTTCCTGCTCATTTTGATGATCTTCAGGTCTATATTGCTTCCCTAAATTTCAATTTTACTGTCATGGGCATCTCTGAAACATGGTTCAATCATGTCCATAGTTCATCTTTATTTAAATTTGATGGATATTCTTTAGTACGTGTTGATAGGCCTGCCAAAGTTGGAGGCGGTGTATGTCTCTATGTCAAAATAATATTTCATTTACTGTTTTAGATGACTTATCATTCTCCTCAGAACGTGATTTTGAGTCTTTATTTATTGAAATTAATTGCGATCTGTTTTCAACTAAAGCTATTGTAGGTATTATGTACTGTCCACATGGTGTTGGTAGTATCTCATCCTTTGAAAAAATGTCATGCATCTTTGAGAAAATATCAAGTTACAACTGCCCCTGTTTTGTTATGGGTGACTTTAATGTTGACCTTAGTAAGGAAACTCAAGACTCACGTTCAAATGACTTTTTAAATTTGCTATTATCATGCTCTTTCTATCCGTTAATTTATCGACCCACTCGTGTTACCGATTCCTCAATGACATTAATCGACAACATATTTACAAATAAGCCGGAACTTCATTCCATAAATGGAGTCTTGATATCTGATATATCGGATCATTTTCCAATCTTCAGTGTTTTAAAACACCATTTTCTCCTAAAAAGTTAAAAACATTGTTCGTTTACGTAAATTTACCCCTATTCGGATTGATGAGTTCTGTTGTGAACTTTTCAGGGAAGATTGGTCCGAGGTTTATCATGCAACTAATGCAAATACAGCATATAATAAGTTTGTTTCAATTTTTCTTAGACACTATGATAATTTCTTTCCCGTTTGTTCTTCAGTTATGAAATGTAATAAACAAAAAGTTGGATAACAAATGGTATAATCAAATCTTGTAAAACTAAGAATCAGCTTTTAAGAGGTACAAAAGAAACCCTCTGCCCAGAACCGTAATGAACATAAAGTGTTTCGCAATAAACTCACCTCAGTTATACGTGTTGCCAAGAAAATGTATTTTGCTCATAGTTTTGCTAAATGTGCTGGTAATATAAAAAGTACCTGGTCTGTAATTAATAAGTACTGTAGGGAGGGAATGAAACAAGCAAATGCCTAAATAAACTAACTCTCAATGAAAAAACATATAATGCCCCTAAGGAGATATGCGATGCTTTTAATGATTATTTTATTTCAATTGGTTCAAAATTAGCAGGTGAAATCCCACCGTCTAATGAACATAAGTTTGAGGAGTTCTTGCCCCCATCCAATCCTTCCACTTTTTTCTTCATCCTACAAATGATGCTGAAGTGCTTAAATTAATTAATGGTCTTAAATCTGTTGCTCCTGGTTTTGACGATATTTCCCCAAGTGTTGTAAAAAATGTTCATTTATTATTTGTAAACCATTGTCGTATATTGTTAATCTTTCATTGTCAACAGCTTCTATGCCTGATAATCTCAAAGTAGCTAAGGTTATTCCTATTTTTAAAAGTGGTGATAAGGAGCAAATCACAAATTATAGACCTATATCGATTTTACCATGCTTCTCCAAAATATTTGAAAGAATTGTTTTGATAGGCTCATCAGTTTTCTGTTTTCTCACAAAATTATTTATAAATTCCAGTTTGGTTTCCTCCTGGCAGGTCAACTGCTCATGCTCTGTTGCATCTCATTGATAAAATCACCCAAGCTTTTGAGAAAAGAAGTTGCCCATTGTACTTTTTAGACCTGTCGAAAGCTTTTGACACCCTGGATCACTCTATTCTTTTGCATAAATTATCAACTTACGGTATTCGTGGCATGCCACTTGATTGGCTTCGTAACTATCTAAAATTTCGTCAGCAATTTGTATCCTATTCTTGTACTCAATCTAATTCCAAGTTTATTTCTTGTGGAGTGCCACAAGGCTCAATTCTTGGTCCTTTGTTATTTGTAATATATATAAATGATATGCATCGAATTAGCTCTGTTCTTTCACCTTCACTTTATGCGGATGACACAACTCTTTTTACTCCCATCGTTCTCCTCATACAGTAATCGACAAAGCGGTTTCAGGTTTGAATAAGTATGCATCTTGGTTCAATGTAAATAAGTTATCCCTTAATGTAAAGAAGACTACTTCAGTTTTCTTTACTCCTACTCGTCGTGACTGGTCCCTTTACCCCAAACTCTCCATTGGTGATGTAAATTTTAATCATTCCCCCTCCTCAACATTTCTAGGTGTATTAGTGGATTGCAATCTAAATTGGCAACTTCACATAGATTGTATCTGTAATAAATTAGCAAAAGGTACTGGTATATTAAATAGATTAAGAACACATTTTCCTGAACATATACTTAAGATGCTATATAATACTTTGATTTTGCCGTATATATCATATTGTAATGTTGCCTGGGGTGGTGCTTATCCTTCTCACATACAAAAGCTTTTTCTTTTGCAAAAACGTGCCATTGAATTGTCACTGGTAGTCCTTTTAATGCCCATACCGCCCCGATCTTCTTTAAATTGAGAACTCTTAATATATTTGACCTCCATAAATACCAACTTGCTATAACCATGTATCAATATAAGAATAACAATTTACCCAATGCTTTTGACCATTTTTTCTCGCAAAACTTTTACAAAACCAGAGGTCATAATGATTACCGTATTCCGAAATTTAGGCTTACACTATCCCAACATTGTTTAAGATATACGGGTGTAAAAGTCTGGAATGACATACCGCAAGATATTAAAAACGTAAATAATGTCAAAACATTTAAGTTTCATCTTAAGAATTACTTTCTAAGCTTATATGATTCTATCTAATTCTGAATTGTTTTTTTTTTTTTTTTTTTTTTTTTCCACTTTTTTTTTTTCCACTTTTTTCTTAAGATGTTTAATGTTGACTATTGATATATGATTTCTTTTCTTTTTTTCATGTTAAGTTTGTGTCGTAACATATTTGTAAATTATGTTTTCATGGGGGTTTCTGCCTCGATAAGCCTTTCTGGCTTGAGCAGATAACCCCCTCACTATCCCTTGCAAATTGTCACAAATGTATGTAAAGCTCAAGTATTATTTTCTTAACCTGTATATTGTTGTATTTGCAAGAGAGTGAAAATAAAGTTACAATCAATCAATAACAATAACACAGAGTTTTTGTTGCCTTATATAATCATAACAAGCGCCCAATGCCTCCTGTCAGCCTACAGATTGGTGGGGATACCACAACATCTTCTGAGACTGTGCGGAACCTTGGAAATATTTTTGACAGTCAGATGTCCATGTCAAACCAAATTTCAACACTTTCTCGTTGCGTCTCATTTCCCCTTCCAAACATTTCTCGTAACCGTCGCTATCTAGACTTTGATACTTGCAATGATATTGTGGGCTCACTCATGGTGGCAATGTAGTGCTTCTGGGTGCTAAGGCATCTGATATAGCTAGGTTTCAACGGCAACCAAGCTTGTTTTCCACGCAAACAAAGAAGACCATGTATCCCCACTTCTAAAACAATTACACTGGCTACCTGTCAAGGAGAGAATATTTTATAAGCTAAGCATTATATTAACAAATCCTTCACATGTTTATTTCCGGCTTATCTCTCTACTTACACAACGGCGGCGGAAGGAAAAAAATATTGGGAATGAACAGGCGTAAATCCATTAAAAAAAAAGTCCGTTAAGGTGATACCGAAGGAGCTACTGCGAGCGCGTAGCCCTCGCTTTTCAACGTGGTGCCCAGGGTCCGCTTTAGGGCCCCTAGTGGGGTCCAGGGGAAAAGCCCCGGTAGCGGTCGCCCCTGGAAGCTCTCGCGAAATTAACATTTGAAGAACTAAAAGTAAATCACAACGCAGTGCTAGCGAGAACGAATGTGTCATGCATTCCCACGTTTCACATGCTTCACGCCGTCCATGGAGTACAACCGCGATCGGATTAACTATTGTTAAGAATGCGGGGAAATCGCGATCAATAAACCAGCTCAAGTGCGCACTTTTAAGTACAGCTTATCCGTGGTTACGAACCAGAAAAATCCGTTGAATGTTTCGCGGGGACAATGAGATCAATTCTTTTGTAATAACGTTTAATCCCCGAGGTTTGCTGTGGCTCGATGCACACAAAAGATTTACAAGGATGTTTAAAAGGGATTAAAGACTAAGGCCCTTTGTCAGTTCTGAAATCTCAATAGGTTTAAGACTCAGTGTAGTTGACCCCTAGCCCGTATTGTGTGTGTGAACTTCATTTCTTTTGTATATCTACATGCAATCAATATCTTTTTCCACAGGTTCATGAGTCCATGATAAACAAAGAAAAAGAGAGGAAAATATTCCCTCAAGTGTTCTTTTTTCATTCGAAAAATAAATAAGAAAAAAAAAATCGCTACGTTTTTTTTATACCATTACCAGCTCATCCAGCATTTACAATCAAGCATGTGCTGAACGTAAATAAATAAGAAATCCTTGAGGAAATCATTATTAATTCAAATTTACCCACTCGATGCCTTCCAAATCCTCATATATTTGACTTCTTCTAATGTGTATTCCATATTAATATCACTTTAAAATCGGGCTTAAAAAATCAAGAGTTATCTTAGTACCTGTAGACTTTCCATTTCCCTGCTCTGTCGCAACGTAACTGTAGGCCTACTATACATGTACATAATTTAACAACCAGGTCCCAAACCCCAGGTCCATAGCTATCCAAAATCCATGTTAAAACAATGTATTATTCGTTTGACCTGTTGGGCATGGTGAAATTTTCCATCTCCCCCGGGCTTGTAAACGCGCATGTTCAGACTCCTTGGTCTCACCCATTTTCCTTTTATGGTCACATTTACTCTTGTTGAGACTAACTTTTCTCGTACGCACAAGAACCCTGGGCAACTTATCACAATGTATCGTTGGGCGTTGATGTAAATAAGTCCCTCGGTGTTCCGAAAATATCCCTGTATACCGACCCCTTTCCTTACAATTTATTTTGAATGTTTCTGCAAAAAGTTTTAAAAAAAATACATACAATTACCGACTTTCTTTTGCTCTTGACTTTTGATAAAATGTATTCTTAATGTATCGTTCTTTTTGACTGAGGGACTTGAATGACAACTGGCACTACACACGATTCCTTATTACCACGCCGTAACTTTGTGTTACGATGGAATAATATTATTTTCTTGCACGTGGCAAATTTCATAAGGTTGCGGGGGAATTGCGCAACAAGACCTCTGCGATAATTATTTCCAGATGTTTAAGAAATGCCTAGGGCACAGTACAGCACAGCTCACTTGCTTACACCATGGAGCTAATAGCTCCATGCTTATACTCTCTGCTTCTACTAAACGTGGATGGTTACCATGGAAATTGAAGCTGGATTTAAGCGGTGTGCCTAGATTCTAGAGAATGTAACGATCTCGCAAGATTGACCTATTTTTTAAAAGAATTTCTACAAAAGCAGGGCCGACAATGGGCTCAACAATACTTTCGAAGGGGACCAGTGGTGGCGCACGGGCGTAAGTGTATGTTTTGTGAGGGGTGGGGTGGGGTGGGGTGGGGAAATGGGATGGGGTGGGGGTAAGCATTCCCGTATATTTCTCATCAGTTTTACTTGTCCTCAACCGTAAATGATCACATTTATTTTCACCAAGTTTTTGTGTGTGGTGGGGAGGTGGGGGGACGTCAGCCCAGTATTTTATGGCTAATTCTCGACATTTGGAAATATTTTCAAAGTTTTATTTCACATCAGATGGTATTATTAAGTTGCTCGTCACCATCCCGTAACCTCAACAATTGATCCAGAACGGTTACCATTACCAATTGAGTCGCACGTTATATTTTATACAAAAAGGCTTATAACTTTTGTGACAAGAACATTTCTTTTAATACTCAGATGTCACTATTAATTCATTCTAATTTCCCACCATATCGTATGATCAAATTCACGGTATTCACCATCACCCTAGGCCTCTCATAACTTATACAATCCGGACCAGTTGTCAACCCCTTCCCAGGGACTTGTAATTCAATACTCAAAATGTGGAACTTCCAGATCCAGCAGGTTACTGCCAACAATTGTGAGCGTGAAATTTTCCGTAGTGGGACTACTACATGGAAAACACGGGGCTGTGCGCACCATTTTTAAGTTATGATTTAAACTGTACTTCTTCTGTCAAAAATAACTTAATATGAAATTGATAACTTTATCAGAACACCGGGATTTAATGTTTGGTAATTATATTATCCTCAACTGACAATTAAAACAACCATGGATACGATTGCATTTAGTTTTCAGTTACTTGCAACCCGGTTAATCTATAGTTCAGCCCGCAGGAGCGAGAGCCGGTACTACTTTTCCTTTTGCAGTTAAAACATCAATGCCCGATATTCTGATGGGGATCCCTGCTGCGAAGTTTGTGTAGACCAGTAGCATATATATTAGCTATTTGATATTTTGATATATTATTTGCAATATGCTTTTAACTAAATTCAAAGAGATCGATTTCTTATTTAACTCTCCATTAAAAAAAAAAAATCAATTACTCTTCTGCAGTAGTCATATTTTGATTGCTTTTTACGATGATTTTTGCATTCATATCCATATTTGTTTTGAAGTCATTTGTAAATAACATTGAACTGCATATAGGTCTACATAATTAAATCGGGAGGAAGTAGATACAGAGATGGTGTGATGAGATGGGGTGGGGCTGCGGGGAGGGGAGGGGGTCACATGTCAAGTTGTTTCCATTACAAATAATTATTTACGCTTCAAAAAACGTGTTAGTAGGGAACCAAAAACAATAATTCAACTAAACATATTTGTTAGAAGAAAATAATGTTATTTTACGGCGGACAAAACCAGTTACGTGCAAACAAATGGAAGTTTAAATTTAGTTGTTATTTTAGAATGACAACTTGTTAGGAAAATCCAGTAATTCATAAAGTGCAAATGGAAGAAAGAAATACATGTATGAAATAAAACTTGCTGAGGTTTTTGTATTTATTTATTTCTCTTGACATATTAGTAAAAGCAGTAAGAAGTGTTAGCACTTGTTTGTTTGTTGTATTTCCATCACACAACCTGTCCTATACATGCAATAAGTGGGCAACAAAAATACGTATTCTTAAAAGATCATGCATATTGAAAACAAAACAAAAACGTTAAGAATTTGACCAAAACTATACTCATATTGAAACGTACCTGCGGAAAACAAAAAAAGAATACTGGGATATGAATTAAGGGTTAATTACGATGTTATACTGACGACCATAATAACAAAATTGCCATTTGTGAACAGAAGTCTCAATGAGTAGCACTACGCTATTGACTATTGTGTATTACTGCAGGCTTACGTTGTTGTCAGTGGAACTGGTTGGAAGGATTAGGTAACCACAACATAATTGTCTAGTTATGTGGTTAACACTCTTTTGACCAGCAAACTAGCTTAACAGAGTTTATTGATATAAGGGATTATTTTCTCCCACACAATAGGGAATGCAGGAATCGACTTAACATTACCACCTAATCCTGTCAAGTGCATTCCCAGGTAATGTAAATGACACATTCATTCCCGCTAGCACTGGAAGAAAGTATATTATACAAGTCAAAATTCATGTCAAAGAGAGTTATAATATACAATATAAAAAATGTTTAAGAAAATGCTACAAATTCCTTTAAAATGTTATAAATCACCAGTTTATACCTTGTGCAACCAGCCGCTAAAACATGTCAACTCCCACACGTTCCCAGGTGTTGAAATTGATAATAAACTCAGATGGATAAACATATACACATCACCAACAAAGCAAACTCTGTACTTGGCCTATTAAGACCTAACCCCTCAAACTATGTAATCCCACTGACGGTAAACTCACTGCATATAAAGCTTGGACACCCGTATTCAAGTTAGGCCATTACTTGAATCAGGGAGTTGTTAAGCAGTCTGGGACTCCCATTACCAGTGCGATGTAAATAAACTTGAATTAATTTAAAGGAGAGCAGCCAGGCAGACTACTCTTATAAATCTAGTGTCACTAACATGCTTCATAAATTAGATTGGCCCCTGCTAAAAACATTAAGAAGAAGGAACACCCGTCTACAAATGCGATATAAAATCAATAACAATCTTGTCGCCATTGATAATGATAACCTAATCCCAAACGCAAGAATTAATACAAGAAATAATCATGATCTGAATTTTTTCCACAAAAGACCTCGTTTTCAAGCCATTTCGGGGTGTGGATTTTTTTTTTTGCTCAAATATCATGACAATCAGATAATAATGAGATTTCTGTGAGTTTTCAGTTAAGCTATGTGCAATTTTTTGTCGAAATCACAAAATATTGTATTTTGTCCTATTGACCCTAGGCCTATAGATTTTTATTTCGGCTGAGCGGCTAGCGACTACATCTATGGGCCAACAGACAACAGTTTGAATCATGCTGTATTAGTATTGTACTGTGGCCTACGTATGTTAAAATGGATTCCTCCGTGGAAACTTTGACTCAAGAAGGAGCCAAACTAATTGCAAATTCCCGACCATCAGGAGCAGAAAGTGCACAATGGATCATTTTAAAAGCAAAGAACTGTAGAAAGGATGACGTTTTCACTGCAAAATCGTTGCTTCTTACCGCTAAAGCATTATATCCTTCGAATTTCTCAGTGCAGGTTCGCTTTTGAGTTGTAGTTTTCGCGAAATTAGTTATAGCCACGCCTGTGTTGAAATATAATAGGGCCTATTACTACATCAACACTTGAAAATCTAAATAAAACCCTCGGGGTAGTTATTGTCACAACCCACGTACACGTATGTTATCACTGGGTCAATTGTTTTGTGTACGTAGGTTGTTGCAGATACCATGTTTCCAATTCGAGTCACACTTAAGCAAAATTTATTTTCCAAAATGCAATAACTTTACTTCCTTTGCGTGCAGTCTGGTGGGGTTTCACCCTCTTCATTTGATTAGCCGAAAAATGTCAATAAGTTGTCTTTTAACATAAGAATTTTGTTAAAGTTAAATCCACCAATAGTTTGTTGGTCGCCATGTTTTAAAACTTTTGTAAAGTATTAATACGCCTGCGCATTTGTACTCTAGGCTTCTTCATTGTACTAGTACAGCCTCTTCTTAAAAAATTATATGTATGGTATCTAGGCCTATGTGTCATCTTTAAAATTAGCAAATAATTATTCAACCTTTATCTGTTTTAGAGCTTTTTTAACAAAAGTGAACAATAAGTAGTTGCATAATTTCTTTGCCTAATTCAAATTATTCCTCTACTTGTATTTCCATGGTCAGACAAAAATTTAAATTGGACCCCGCATAGAAATTGCAAATGACATTGCAATTATTATAGTCACATTACTATCATTTTTGAACTTAGACATCTTTAAAACAAACTTACCTGTACAGCAGTTCTTCTAAAAGTCCTATAGTAGTTCCGCAATTTTTTTTTTAGTTGCCTCGGGTCTCTCAGCCCTTGTTTTTTTTCTTTTTTTCTATCATGACGAAATGTTTCTGTCTTGAACTTGACATTCTCTTCCCTCCCCGGACCTTCCTTCACACTCAGTCCCCTAAATTCTAATAATACAGGCCACCAATTAAACCAGAAAGTTTTAAAAGAGTTTCCCCTTTTCTCATACACAAGGCGCTCCAAGGCCTTGTCAGTACTCTCCCCAAGGTCTCTACCATCAGATCCGTGATCTGCTGGTGCACTTCACCAGGGTCACACAAACCACCACCCTCCTCACCACCAAAACCCTAGCCAATACCGGTATTGACGTTACAGTTACCTCCCACCATTCCCTGAACTCCAGCAAAGGTGTGGTAAAAATTAGAGACCTTGCCTACCTGACCGATGAAAACCTCGAAGAGGAACTTGCCAATCATACATTACTGAAGCCAGTCGTCTTGTCCTCAAGAGAGACGGAGCCAAAACACCCACCAATACTATCTTCCTTACTTTTGCCACACCAACTCTCCCCTCCCACATCACTGCCGACTACCTGAGAATCCCAGTCACTTCTTACATTCCCAACCACCTCCGTTGTCATAAGTGCCAGAGATATGGCCATGGTAAAAACTCCTGCTTCAGCCAAGCACGCTGTGGCAACTGGAACCCTGGACCATGACAGCACCTCCTGCACCAGCACCCCACTCTGCACCAAGGCTGTCCTTACTTCTTTATTCAATCTTAAATGGGATAATTTCACATCCCACCTCCTCTGGAGAAAAATTCTTTCGCCCACCCTCCATAAAAGTATTCTTTTCTTCTGGATACCCAGCCATGTTGGCATCCCTGGCAATGACAGGGCTGATGCAGCCATTAAGCTTTCCCTCAACCTCCCCCTACCCCATATCCCAAAACCCTTTCTGACATCAAATCGCTTATCGCTTCCCTTGTTCGTGACTTCTGGCAAACCTCATGGGGCTCCTAAATTGATAACAAACTCCACGTTATCCAGCCCACCATTCCGATCAAATCCACCATCCACAACCTCTTTCGTGTTGACAACACTCATATTACCCATCTTGGAATAGGTCACACCCACCTCACCCACTCCCACCTCCTTATTGGCTCCCCAACCCTCTGCAACAATTGCCATTGCACCCTCTTAATCCATCACGTTCTTCTTGCTTGCCCCCTGTACAACCTTCCCAGAGCTTCCCTTGCTCCCCACAAGTCAATTGCAGAGTTCTTCCAGAAAGATCCTCCAGATAAAATTATCTCCTTCCTTCATCATGCTTTCCTCTACAACCATATTTAGTCTTCCTCTTTCACCCCCTCTCTCTACTTTTTTTTTCTTTTCACCCATGCCCCTCCTTTCTCGATCCCAGCTTTCTGACTTTTAGTTCTTGTATTTCGCTATATCTTCCCTGTTTTCTTTCCTTCTTACCTTTAGAATGATCTAACCTCTCAGGCACAATTTGACCCTCTTTGTCGTGGTGCCGTTAAGCCCTCATTAAACAAACAAACAAACTTAATGCTGTAGAGTGCAAAGAACGGACAGAGAAAGTGTGCCAAGAATTATCTGATTTTGCCTAGTTGGATCATATTTTGTCCGATTTTTGTTCACTGGAAGGTAGAAAAGAAGTGGGAGAATTGTTGGAGTGCAAAGCTGGACACGGAAAAGACAGGTATTTTGAAAGAGAGTTTCACCCGGAAAGCATCATGGAGCATTGTAACTCAGTTAGATTGCTGCATAGGACTTGAATAACTCCTGTCAGGCCATCAATCAGAAATGACAGCAATCAGTGAACTTTAGCTAACAAGAAAAAATAAGATCAGTGGGGAAGTAAAAGGCCTGGATCAAGGCATATGATGAATAACCACCCTCTGGGGTAGGTGGTTAATATATACTAAAAGTGGTAGGGTGTGTAGCCTACCAACTTAAAAACATACCTGCAATAGGTCTTTGACATATTTTTGGTATCAGCAGTATGAAATTATACAATTTTGATAGCCTAGGGGGCCTATTCGCACTTGGCAACCATAGGGGTCATTAGGCTGCATATGAAAAACCTAAAACAAATGTTGAATTTTGACTTTTATTTAAAAACTCTTGCATCACTGATCATGAAACTCTTCAAAATGGCAAAATGAATTAATTAACAATCCATTCTGTGCAAAAATAAATAAAAAAATCTTCCGTAGGCAAAATTGGGGGAAATATGAAGCTATTTTAAGAGCCATGTTAGACTTAAAACAGCAGTTTGATTGCATCCTCTATCAATTTCATTGACACAACTAATTATCAAATGACGAAATAACATTCAATGTATTTTTGGAAAGGTATTTTTATCCCAAATGTCACATTTGTTCATGATCAAATGTTTAATACTTTGATTTAACTTTGATTTAAAAATGACTGGAATTTAATTTTAAAGGCCTCAAAAAGTGTCTCAATTTATGCACCCAAAGAGGTTACTTTTGAATATTTTTTGCAGGGTGTGGATTGTTAACGAATTTTGTCTGAGTTGTTTTAAGAGTTTCATGAACAAGGATGAGGAGAGCTTTTAAATAATAATAAAAAATAGCAAAAATATGAACTTTTTCTTGTGTAGCCTATTAAACACTTATGACCCCTATGGTTGCCATTTCAAGTGTGGCCTATGAAAGAAGTCAATTTTAATACCTGCAATATTCAACACTTGTGCTGAATTTTGTATTTGTGTGGTATCATCTAAAATGGAACATAATATCACCATTATTGTCCTCTGTGATATGTGCATTTTTATCCTATGAGATTATTTTTTCAACAAAAGTATTGTAAAAATGGACGAGCGATACAAAATTAACAGAGTAAAACCTAGTATTTTAGGACCTGCATTACGAAAATGATGAAGGAAAAAAACATTTTTTTAACTAAAATTATATATATAGGCATTCCACATAGTTCTCCATTAACATTTAGCTGCTAAGCTAATCTACTATGGTATTATATGTCCTTTGGAGTCGATCTACACCTTTCAAAGTTATTTCATGCTGTGGCAGTTATTGAAACTCATTACTCATGGGAAAATGTCACATCAGGAGTACCCCAAGGTTCCATACTTGTTTTGTACATGATCCTCCCTTACGGAGAAACTCAGCAAGATTCCTATATGAAGCATAGACGCCAAGCTGTAGCCTGCATAGCAGATGCCAGTCTTGTGCGACCGGAATGGAAGTGGATGATCACCGGGTTTTCACCCTACTCTTTTTGAGAAGTGCTCAGAGAACCAGGTAGGTGTGACTGTCCTACCATCGGGACCAATGGCCCAATGTCTCCTCCGAAGGATGGCTAGCGCCAGTCAACCATTGCCACTTTTCTCAACAGCTGAGTAAGGAGCAGGAGCTGCAAATGACGTACTTCCACTTTGATGATTGGCGTATCTGTCTGCATAGCTGTGGAAAAACTTGTTAGACTTGTGCAAGGTACAACAGAGGCAGAACATGAAAATGGCACAACAGAGGCAGAACATGAAAATGGAAGGAATTGCTTATGTTTCATCACACCTTTGAATTACATGTAGACTTACTACACCAGTCACTTGTATACATACTTGTGTTGAATCTTTCAGTTTGTTTGGTATTGTTGTTCATGATATTACCATTATTGTCCTCTCTCATATGATATGTGCATTTTTGAACCATAAGATTATTCCATTTTTAATACAGGAATATACATTATATCAAGATCTTTTTTCCTTCTTTTTCTATTTTACAATTCTAGTTTGAAGCTTACTTGCTTAGAAAAGGCTGAACACAATAAGAAAGAGGCATCATCAATACTGATGCAACTGTAAGTACAATCTATTTTATTACATTATGTAATTTAGAAATCAACTAAATTTGCAATGCAACCATTTTAAACTACATGGTACACTTATTAATTTGTTTTGCTTCTTCACTTTACGTACTTCTGGCATATTCGAATATTCCAGTTAAGCCCAAACCACCAACCAACGACGAATGAATAGAACAAAATAAATTTTCATTTAAATTGGTGGTTTTTATTATGTTTATAGATATAGATCTATGTTTGATGTGTCAGAATGTATGTATCCTTAAATAAAGTACTTGTACATGACTTGATTTGAAATCTGTATCTTACCTTACTGCTCTCCTCACCTGACTGTGGAGATTGAGCCTTCATGGATTAACTTCTTCCATTTCTTCCTGTCTCTTGCAAATTCTGTTGCCTCCCTCAATTTTTCCACCCAAGCTCTTTCCTCTCTCTCTCAACTGTCCTTCTCCAAGTTGTTTTTGGTCTTCCTCTATTCCTACTTCCCTCTGGGGCCCACGACAATGTGATCTTCACATGATATTCATTTTCTCTCCTTAGCATATACCCAATCCATCTCCATCTTTTTGTATAAATTGTCTTGTTGATTGATATTGTCTGTGTTCTTTTATATAATTCATCATTGCTGATCTTCATTGGCCATCTTATTTTCATGATTTTCCTTAGGCAGTTCCTTTGAAATATGTCCAGTTTATTTTCATCTAATTTGTTAAACTTTCAGGTATCGGAGCCATACAGTAACACTGATATAACATTGGTGTGAAAAATTCTAAATTTGGTTTTTCTTTTGTATATCTTTGAATTCCATATTTTACTAAGTTGTTTAAATGTGGTCAGTGCCAAGGAGATTCTTGTTCTTATGTCATCTTCGGTGCCTCCATCTTTATACAATGCAGTGTTCGACAAATCGCCTGCCCAGACGCCGGGGTAACTAATATTTATGTCGGGCAAGTTGATTACAAGTTGATATGCCCGCCTGGCAACCATAAATTGATCCAAACTAATAGAGTAAATTTCTCTTTAAAAACTTAATTTATTACACAGATTATACTTACTACATATAAGTGATGGAAATACCAGAAAATAACTTGTATCAGACTTATATTCCATTTATTTGGAAGCCAAAATATTTTGTTATGTTACAAAATGATCTTAAAACTGGCCATAAAAACATCATACACGCATGTACATAAGACGTACATAAACATATATCGCACATGTACACACAAAACATATAATGTACAGTACAGATTATGATCCAGGACACCAAAGCTGGTTGAACATGTGCGTATACATATTGGTTTGCAAGCAAAGGCTTGCTCCTTTCAACCAATCATATCTCACATAAAAAATCTCACTGTTTCTTGCCGAGGTCTGTTCTGCTGTGTTGATGCACCACACGCAATGGGTCCAATACCCGTGTTATGTACACATACAGTATCGTACAGGGCATACCGTATGCTGTATATACTGTACTGTTACATAGCGAACTTGACCTGCCTTTGCCACTTGTTTACGCAAAAGTTTATGGAAATTCCATGGGTTTTTTTTGTATTTTTTATGGAGCCTATTATTGCTTTATATTTGTAGCGGATATACTATATGGATTATAATTTTCACTGTTTTTTGGTAAGTGTAAGTCTTTTATTATTTATACAGCATTCTCAGTAAATATTGCCATAAGAAATATTCTACCATAACGTGCATCACCTTATCCAATATTATCATGATTAATGTCGGGGCAAGTGCATTTTGCTTCTGGGCAAGCATTTCTGCACATGTGTCTGCCCAGCGGGCAAGTGAATTTTTAGGCGATTTGTCAAATGCTGATACAATGTTGTGCCCAGATCTACAAACTTGTCTACATCTTCTAGCTCATTATCTGATACACTTATTGCTCTTTCGCTGTTATTGTTCATCCTCATTGTCTTATGTCTTCTTTTCATTCATTTTCAGCCCAACATATGTTCCAATTTTATGACGTTGAAATGTTTTCTTCTTTAGATTTTCCCTTGTGTTTGAAATTAAAGCAATATCATCAGCTAATCCAGATCTTCTAATGTTGTGTACATGTTCCATCTGATTCCAAGTCTATGGTTGTCTGTGGTTGCCTTCATAATCCAGTCTAGTGCTAGGATGAAGAGGAAACTGACATTGCACATCCTTGCCTGACCCCTGTGTTGATAATGAACCAGTCTGATAATTTTCCATCTAATTCTACTGAGCTTACAATTTCTTCATATCAAACCTGTATTATGTTAATGTACTTTTATGGGATTTCATATCTTTTCATTATTTTCCATAAAATATTTCTGTTAACACTGTCGAAAGCTTTTGTAAAGTCAACAAAGTTTAGATACAGTGGTGCTCTCCAGATTTGAAATCTGGTACAGCCTTTCCCACTGTAACTGGGTTTCAGTAGTACTGCCATGGAAATAGTTTTTAATGGTACATCTTCTATCTACATTGTTTTTAATTTGGATGCTATTGTATTTCAATCCCAGGTTTCATCAGTTTCAGAGAGAACCTGAATTACAAGCAGAACTTTGTGATATTGCAATTGCACTACAGCGGGATGCTCCCAAAGAGACAAAATTCCTCAGAGGTAATTAATGCTTTGCGAGTAGTTTATATTCTTAGCAAGGACCTTGTAATGGGATTGGGGCTGGATTGGAGGATGTCAAAACAAGTGTAATCTTTTGCGTAATCAATTTTTTTGCAAAATGGCTGAGTTAAGTAGCACTGTCCAAACAATTATCATGAAAACTGTGGTCTTTAGCTCTCATTGGCTTGCCCAGATTGTTTGACTGCCAACCCACTCTGTATTTTTTGTTACAAAATTTGATAATATTTCAAGCAATTTTGTTTTGTTCTTCTCCCTTCCTTATACATTGTCTTATCTTTGCTCAGTTTAAATTATACACAAAGAATTTTTGCCTTATTTTGCAAATTATGACATATTTATATAATTGTGTAGGTTGCCATTAAATTATGGGGATTTAATTCCATTTTTGGTTTCAATGCGATAGCATCAGAAACCTAAGCGATCATGATAGCGTGTATGTGTATATATGGGTGAACCTATTTAGACCCACCAACTGATGACATTCGTATGTTTACACACCTTCAAAGTGATGACACACACATAATGACGTCCTCGGTTGTTTTTAGTTCTAAAAATGGTTGTTTTCAAAACTATTATGACTAAAACAGTACTCTAGTTCAGTATTTTTGCTTTTTGGTAAATGTCACCTGTTACATGTACTGTAGATAGGATAAGTTGAAAATACGTTTGTAACCTAATTTCCTAATACCTTTATCCCATGTGTGTGTTGTTCATTGATTGGTCATTAGAGTTATATAGGAATACACCCACATCATCAGTTGTATGGTCTACACGTGTATGGGATATTGGTATGTCGCCAGTTGTAGGGTCTAAACATGTATGGGTGGGTGGGCGTATGTATGGGGGGTGTGTGTGTGTGACGGCCAGCTCGTAAACGCGATATCTCAAGAACGATAAATTGGATTCATGTCATATGTGTTACACAGATAGCCCATGGTCCGTAGATGTGCCCACTTGTTTTTGATGGTGATGTCATGCATATCAATGAGTGGGCGGGGCTTAATGTAAATATCTTGAATTGTTCATATTTTAACAACCACATCTCTGTTTTGTTTCATATGTGATGCAATTAAAATGTTAGCTGGTGTATACATATTCATGATGTAAAAACGTTGAATATCATTAATATGCATAGTGGGCAGGGCTTAACATGATTTTGCTGAAAAGAGCATGTAAACACGATAACTCAAAAACTATGAACTGTATTCACATGATGTGTGGAACACAGGTAACTTATGGTCTGCAGATGTGCCTAATATTTTTGATGGTTGTTTCATGCATATTGATAAGTGGGTGGGGCTTATAGTGAAAATTTTGAATAAATGACAAATGAGCAACTTTATGTTCCTTTTGCATCATATTGGGCATGATAATATTGTTGGTTATTGTATACATGCTTATGTTATCAACAGATGTCATTAATATGCATGGTAGGCATGGCTTAATGTGAAAGTGCTAAATGATGTGAACACTATACTGTACCTCATGAATGGTATTTCAGATTTACGCCATACGGTATGTCGTACACAGATGTGTCGTGGTCTGTATATATGTTTTAATGTTGTGGTAGTGATGTCATGAATATTAATAAGTAGGCGGGGCTTACTGAAAAATAGTTGAAATAGGATAAATGAGTAACTGTTTTTGCATCATACTTGATATGATAATGGATTTAGTTATTGTGCAAATGCTGATGTCGTCAACACTTTTATTGATCTACATGATGGTTGTGGCTGATGAATAAATATCTTGGAACAAATATTTCATGATATGCAATGACATGACAGTTAATACAAATTTTGCAAATTAATCAGCCTATGAAAAAATATAGCATCGGAACCACAAAACCTTTGTTTGTTTTTTATTTTTTAGTTAAACTATTTACAATTGCACAAACATTTCAAATATTGCAATTTTGTAAGCTATGGGTGGCCACAATCCTGGACAAAAGTACTTGCTACCTTTTTTTCTTTTCCTTACACCCCTCTTCAATGTTGCAGGTATATACCGAAAAAAAATTCTTGCAGAGTGCATACCAAGTTTAAATCTGGGTGGAAGGGGAAAAAATGCCAAGACTTTTGTCCTAGATTGTATACAATTATTTTAGCTAAGGAACAAATTTTAACTCAGATTTAAGGGTAATACTGATGTATTTAACTTCAAACAATAAAAGGTTTGTTTTGGGTGTAATTCTTTATATTCTTATGTCTATCCTTTATGCTCATTTAGGAGTGTTTGAGCTGCTACCCGATTCAGTGCAGAAAGAAATTCTGATGTTTTGTGCAGGTAAGTCTCTTTACATATTTTCTTAATTTTGAAAACATTGTGGAGTAGACTTCTTTTGATGTTATTCGCAAACTTAATTCCATGAACTAATTGATTAGAAAGTAATGTTTATTGCACATCACAAATACATCAGCCCAAAATGATCAGCTGTATTTTAACCCAGACATGAAAATAATCAATCGATACATGCGTACATACATCGCATCAATATATGCTTAAAGGTTTTAGAACCATATCGAGACCCTTGCAAGTCCTGTTTCTTGATCTTCCAATCAGTTAAACCTCAGAAGTTTCAAAAGTCAGTTTACATTTTTCATCTGTTTGAATTATTTGCCTAATTCGTTTGAGTTAAAAAGAGTTCGGCATATCATTGAAAAGGTATTTTACTGTAGATCGTGGAACACTGCTAAAATCTTATCACAATCATGCAGATGAGCTTGGAAGCCAATATTCTCTTGGAGATCCTGCTCAAATGCCCCCAAGGGGTGGGGGCATTTCATACTAAAAGCCATACCCACAGTATGGCATATTTTTGTTACTTGCAGTGTAAAATTATACAATTTTGATACCTGTACTCAACAAAATATTGTAAAAATGGACCAGCTGTAGTCAAGACTTGATGAGGCATAGAGTGGGCATCCTTCTGTCTGTAGAGACAATGAAAAAGCACTATGAATATAATTTACCTGGATAACTCCTGTAACTATATCTCAAAATAACATTTGTCATGTTTTTGACTGCTTCAGTTCACATAACAACATAACATAACAAGATGACGGGCTAAGAAGGGTGAATCACCCCATAAAAAGCCCAAAGTAATACTACCGCCACAAAAAAAAAAAAAATCAAAGACGACCAGAGTTAGTAAAGAACTTGTCAATGTTGACTTTGAAATTGTGAACAGAATTGGAGCTAACTACCCACTCGAGCAAAGCATTCCACCCATTAACAACTCTTTGCGAAGAGCTAAAACACCGATTATCTATCCGTGAGAACTCTTTGGTCAACTTTAAACTGTTACCACATGTCACATGAGGATTAGCTGACAGATGCAAGAAATTACAGGAAGTCAAAGCATCACTACCAGAGAAGAATTTAAAAATCTGAATCATATCGCCATGTACTCTTCTCAACTCAAGCATGGTCAAACCAAGAATTCGCAACCTAGATGCATAAGAGAGATTCCTTACTTCAGGAAGAAGTCTAGTGGCTCTTCGCTGAACCTGCTCCAAAATGATCTTATCCTTCTCACAATGCCTGAATAGCATACTCAAGGTGAGGCTTGACTAACTGCTTATGCAAATTAAGGACAACCTCTCTACCAAGAAAACAAACATTTTTTCTAATCAAACCAAGCATCCTATTTGCCCTAGTAATGACAACACCTACTGTAGATCCCTTTCTTCATCAACACAACCAAGATTTGAACCATTCATGCAGTAATCAAAAGCCAAATTGCTCTGACAAAAATAAATAACTTTGCATTTATCAACATTGAATGACATCTGCCACATTCGTGACCCAGAAACCAACTTATACAGATCAGTTTGCAACAGTAAAAAATCCCTAGCATCATCAACAATCCTGTATAGCTTAGTGTCATCAGCAAATTTACAAATCCTGGAGCCAAGGGAAACATCAATATCATTAATGAAGATAAAGAAAAGAAGCGGACCCAATACAGAACTCAGAGGAACACCACTTGTAACCATCTTCCATGGAGACACTTCACCATTAACAACAACTCTTTGTGACCTGTCAATTAACCAAGATTTTATCCAACTGGCACACTTTCCTAATAGAACTTTATCAAATGCTTTTTGGAAGTTTAAATAGATATTTGCATGAATAAAGTTAATAGAGTCCACATCAGGGGAATTTGAAGGGTTAGTCACTTTGTTGTCAAGTATTGCTTTTGGAACACCACTACTTCAATAAAAGCAATAGAGTTGGTGCATATGATGTCATACACACTTTGACCAACACCCATGTGGAGATATAACCTTTTGCTGTATGCTTCCTGTAAACAAGTGCACTTCTTAGCAATGTAGATGGTAATCAGTCAACTTTAGTAATTAATAACAAAGCAGCAAAATCAATTGTGATTAGTTTGAATGCAAAGAAACCAGACATGTATGAAGGATTGAAAGATGATTGATTGGTTAATTAGATGACATTGCTACAAACACTCTCTACTCTAAGCTGTTGATGACATCACATTGTGTTTGATGACATCACAATGTGTTTGTAATGGTTATCTGGCTATGCAAAGTTTAACAAGTTAGTGTTCTGTATCATTTTTATTGATAAAATTTCTCGAAACAAATTTTGATTAGTTGCTTTCAAAATTGATGAAATATATCAAAGATGTAACATGTCTGAGATTCTTTGTTTCATTAAAAATCTTGATTAAATCTAATGATGCGTGAGCCCATTGCAGCTGCGTTCTTTACATTCATTCCATTTCTTTGGCTTTTGCAGATAAGTCAGAGGAAAAACACAATAAATGTCAGCTTCAACTTTTGTTAATGAAGAAATTCCCAGAACTGGTTCAGCAACACGGGGTAAGCGCTTTCTATCATTTGTCCCTTCAAGCAGGGAGTTGTCATTTCCCTGCTTCAACTTTTTATTTAAAAGCTGCACAGACAACACTAGCTGTACTCTTTTAAGAATTATTCCAAATTATGGAAATTGCAACACAAAGCCATGAAAATCAAGTCAGATATTAACCTTTTAGCTGCTTATTCGTGAAGGTATGCTTATATGTTTTGGTGGAATAGCTGTAGCTCTATTTTCTGTTGGAAATCTTTTGTTATAAAATTGTAAAGGAAACCAGCCAACACAAACAAAATTTTGATTTTTAAACAACAAAATTTGAAAAGCAAAACAGCATGGTTTAGAAATTTGATGGCTATACATCCAGATAGCATGTGAAATTTGATCTGAGTTTGAAGGGAATATTTGCTAACTGTTTTTTTTACTAATTACAAATATATTTTTTTCAAAATTTCTTTTTGTGGGGTAAAGCATATCTACTTTACTAAACTCTGTTTTGGTACTCTTTTGCTACATCAAATCATTGTAACTTACACAATTTTGAAAATATTTCATTAAGGGTGTTTCAGCTAAAGTCATGAAATCACGTGACTTTGTTTACATTGCCATTTTGCCGGTCAAAACCACTGTTGTCTGCTGTACATTTAATTAGACTCACATACATTTGCATGTTGTTATATAACATTATTTTTGTAAGATGAATATGCTGGAATCTTGCTGTGCCGTTGGTTGCACTAATAGATGTGTGCGGGGAAATAAAAAGACATTTTCTTGATATCCATCTGATCCTGATCGACGTTCGAGGTGGGTTTCTGCTGTACGACACAATGGCTTTCAATCTACGGTAGGCCTTACACACTAGGATTTGCAGCGAGCACTTTATATCAGGTATGTAGGCTTTGTCTGAGTATAACGAACAATCAGATGGCGTTAACGTTAAAGTTACTCTTCGTATACCTGGTGAAAATATAACTTACTTAAGGAAAATATGAAAAAAAATATGAAGAAAAATTGAAAGCAAGCAAAAAAACTGCAATCAGTAAAATTGGCTGAACTGGTACTGGTAGGTTAGCATGTAGTATGTTTGTTGTATGTGTGATGTGACTGAGCTGTGTGAAGACTAGTGAAATGCAACGATGCTTGCCCAGCAAAATGGCTTCCAGATGAGTTAGAGTCACGTGATAAAATCCCTCTATAGGATGTACAAAAACCTATGAATGTGATATTGCAACTAGGCTTGTTTAGTCATATGTATATATTTTAGATAGAACTTAAATATCTCAGTACTTTCTTTGCCAAGTTATTTCTTTTATCCTATTTTAGATCAGGTGAACATGCTTTCTCACTCAACTAAACCTTTTTAAGTGTTTTTGTCAAATTGGGCACTGTGTGAGATTTCTCAGGTAGCTGCCCAAGTAATGATGGATCCTTTATCCATAGGTTTGAGACAAGTGATATAACATGTGTGCCACCTTCAATTATGTAGTATAGAATGAAACAATTTAAGTTTTAATTACCTGCTGTCTGTGAGCACATTCAGTAACCATAAATATTGTGCAGCTGGCTGGCTGGTCCCTTGATATAAAACCACAAGATTGGATTAACACCACCCAGAGTTCACTGCATGAATTTTGTATAACCTCAAGAGGGCTGACTAAAAAGTGTTTATATAGTTGAAACATTTAATCATTCATGTTGCTTGTTGATCGATTAAAGATTTAGTACTGGTGGAGCACTCCCCATAGAGTCACTATTGCATGCTCTGTTCATAAATAATAATTTTGTAAATATATATTTTATTTGTGAGTTATAAAAGACATAAAAGTGGAGCGTGAATGTGGTGTCAAAAGTTAACATAGTTTGTGACTATGTAGGTGATGTTGAAGGTCATTTAGAATATAGAGAAAATAGGAGGCAAGCAGCTAAATGGGCAGCATACCATATAACATACCTTAAGTCAGTTGTATGCTTCCATCATTCACAAAGATTTATTTTCTTGTTGCATCCTGAAGAGCATCCAATTTATTACTTTTGTTCTTTTTAACTGATTGTATTTAAAATCAATTTCATTTTTTTCATTTGCCAATATCAAATGAATTATTACTATATTGTATCACTATCCTGCATTGCTTTTGCTATTTATTCATGTTTTGAATGTCACAGACAAATTATTATGACAAGTTAATCTGTGCTGCAGACCAGATTTATTCTGACAGTCATAGGTTTTTTTCTTCATTAATTTATATATATTTATATATGTAAATGTTTGGGATTTTGGACTTCCTGTAGATGGGACCCAGTACATCAGAGCTTACCTCCTTAGCTAAAGCTTCTATAGCATGTATTGCATGTAAAGCTGAGTGAACTGAGACAAATATAATCAAATGGCACACTCAAGTACACACTGCTGTACCAATGTAGGAAACAAAGCAAGATCACTCTGAAAGAAAAACTTTACTTAGTGGTAATATGACAGTCATGTGTTATTGAAACCCAGTGTTCTGTATGATCATCTGTATGATCATCTGTATGATCATCTGTATGATCATCTGTATGATCATCTGTATGATCATCTGTATGATCATCACTCAAGATTTGATCTTGAGTTAGGAAGCACAATTTTCTTATGAAAGTGAAACAAATGTATAGCATTAAACCCCTTATATACCCTAATCTGGCATTTTGTCACCATCTAACTATGTGCTTAAAACCAACCCTTGACAATTTCTGTCGCCATGGCGATGAAAATGTCAATCGTGGCGATTAAAAAAATTAAAAAATGATAATTTGATTCCCCAGAGAAATATCAGTTGGCAGTCAAAATAAAAGTTTCTTTGAGTAACAAATGTACTGAAAATATTTCGGTAGCATCAAAAACCTTTATTCCTGACTGTCCCAAAATTACTAGTAGGCCTAATTCTAATCCTGAATTTTGTATGATTACATTGTTCCACAAGTGCAGCACAAGCCCCATAGCGCCAATGCAATAATTGTGTATGATATTACAGTATTAAGGGTTGTAGTGTTACTACATAGAGTTGAGGAGCTTCCAAAGAAACTCGTGAGAATAAAGTGGAAAGTTTGATAAACTATTTTGCAGGAATGAAGATAAAAGAGTTTAACTTAATTAAAACAAATACCTGCATAGTTTTTATATTTATTTTCCAAGTACACTAACGCTTGTGCGTGTGAAAAATTATGATCATTTTCTGGACGGAAAATGATTGTAATTTTTTGCTTTGTCGATCAGTCTTTACTTTCAATAATTGTTTTGTCTATTTTTCAACTTGAAAAGAGTTGTCATTAAAGTCTGAAGCTAAATTATTAATGCAGGAAAACAATTTGGGGGTGGGGTGGGGAGGATTTTTCATTCAAAATTACAATTTAAAACTGGTTTTTATACTGGCGAGTAACTTAACAATTTTGGCGACCAAAATTTTGGAAATGAGGGAACTTGGTCACCAGTTTTTTTCGGTTGGCGACCACAATGTAAACACAATTGTAGAGGGCTGATTAAAACTTGTCCAAGGTTTTAGCGCCTATTACTGGTTTTCATAATGAATTTGACTTTCAAGCAATCAAGGAGAAGGGGAGGGGACTTTTTTATTTTTATAATCATTCAGAAAACTGTTTGTTATTGTTGCTGCAATTACAGTTGAGTCAGTAGGATAAGGAGTGCAACTTCCAAGTACTGTTCTTTATTCAGAAAGTATTTGATTATTCCACGGACACTAGAGTAATAGATGGGATTAGTGGGTTCAATTAAGAATTTTTCCCCCCCCCCCCCCACATTTTTGCAAATTTATATCTTTTGTATACTAGTGATTGTTTGTAACTTAATGTGATTCTATGATTCATGTCACATTCAGTAGGCAAATAATATTTTGTGGCTGACCCCACCTCCCCACTTTCAGTGATAAAATCCCACCCATGCCTAGAATGATATGCCCTTACTTTGTGGTTGAGTTCTGCAGTATTAAACCATCTATACATTTGGAAAATCCTCAGTATTGAACCATCTATACATTTGGAACACCCCCAGTATTAAACCATCCATACATTTGAAACATCCCCAGTATTAAACCATCTATACATTTGGAACATCTCCAGTATTAATCCATTTATACATTTGGAACATCCCCAGTATTAAACCATCTATACATTTTGAACACCTCCAGTATTAAACCATCTATACATTTGAAAAATCCCCAGTATTCAACCATTTATACATTTGGAACATCTCCAGTATTAAACTATCTATACATTTGGAACATCCCCAGTATTAAACCATCTATACATTCGGAGCATCTCCAGTATTAATCCATCTATACATTTGGAACATCCCCAGTATTAAACCATCTATACATTTTGAACACCTCCAGTATTAAACCATCTATACATTTGGAAAATCCCCAGTATTCAACCATTTATACATTTGGAACATCTCCAGTATTAAACCATCTATACATTTGGAACATCCCCAGTATTAAACCATCTATACATTTGGAGCATCTCCAGTATTAATCCATCTATACATTTGGAACATCTCCAGTATTAAACCATCTATACATTTTGTAAACCATCTATACATTTGGAAAATCCCAGTATTTATACATTTGGAACATCTCCAGTATTAACCATCTATACATTTGGAACATCCCCAGTATTAAACCATCTATACATTTAAAACATCCCCAGTATTAAACCATCTATACATTTGAACATCTCCAGTATTAAACCATCTATACATTTGAACATCCCCAGTATTCAACCATCTATACATTTGGAACATCTCCAGTATCAAACCATCTATACATTTGGAACATCCCAGTATTAAACCATTTATACATTTGAAACATCCTCAGTATTAAACCATCTATACATTTGGAACATCCCCAGTATTAAACCATCTATACATTTGGAACATCCCCAGTATTAAACCATCTATACTTTGGAACATCCCCAGTATTAAACCATCTATACATTTTGAACATCCCCAGTATTATACCATCTATACATTTGAAACATCCCCAGTATTAAACCATCTATATATTTGAAACATCCCCAGTATTAAACCATCTATACATTTGGAACATCCCTAGTATTAACCATTTATACATTTGGAACATCCCCAGTATTAAACCATCTATAAATTTGGAACATCTCCAGTATTAAACCATCTATACATTTGGAGCATCCCCAGTATTAAACCATCTATACATTTGGAACATCCCCAGTATTAAACCATCTATACATTTGGAACATCTCCAGTATAAAACCATATATACATTTGGAACATCCCCAATATTAAACCATCTATACATTTGGAACATCTCCAGTATTAAACCATCTATGCATTTGGAACATCCCCAGTATTCAACCATCTATACATTTAGAACATTCCCACTATTAAACCATCTATACATTTGGAACAGCCCCACTATTAAACCATCTATACATTTTGAACATCCCCATTATTAAACCATCTATACATTTGGAACATCCCCAGTATTAAACCATCTATACCTTGGAACATCCCCAGTATTAAACCATCTCTACCTTTGAAACATCCCCAGTATTATACCATCTATACATTTGGAACAGCCCCACTATTAAACAATTTATACATTTAGAACATCCCCAATATTAAACCATCTATACATTTTGAACATCCCCAGTATTAAACCATCTATACATTTTGTAAACCATCTATACATTTGGAAAATCCCCAGTATTTATACATTTGGAACATCTCCAGTATTAACCATCTATACATTTGGAACATCCCCAGTATTAAACCATCTATACATTTAAAACATCCCCAGTATTAAACCATCTATACATTTGAACATCTCCAGTATTAAACCATCTATACATTTGGAACATCCCCAGTATTCAACCATCTATACATTTGGAACATCTCCAGTATCAAACCATCTATACATTTGGAACATCCCCAGTATTAAACCATTTATACATTTGAAACATCCTCAGTATTAAACCATCTATACATTTGGAACTTCTCCAGTATTAAACCATCTATACATTTGGAACATCCCCAGTATTAAACCATCTATACATTTGGAACATCCCCAGTATTAAACCATCTATGCATTTAGAACATCCCCAGTATTAACCATCTATACATTTGAAACATCCCCAGTATTAAACCATCTATATATTTGGAACATCCCCAGTATTAAACCATCTATACATTTGGAACATCCCTAGTATTAACCATTTATACATTTGGAACATCCCCAGTATTGAACCATCTATACATTTGGAACATCTCCAGTATTAAACCATCTATACATTTGGAGCATCCCCAGTATTAAACCATCTATACATTTGGAACATCCCCAGTATTAAACCATCTATACATTTGGAACATCTCCAGTATTAAGCCATATATACATTTGAAACATCCCCAGTATTAAACCATCTATACATTTGGAACGTCTCCAGTATTAAACCATCTATACATTTGGAACATCCCCAGTATTCAACCATCTATACATTTAGAACATTCCCACTATTAAACCATCTATACATTTGGAACAGCCCCACTATTAAACCATCTATACATTTGGAACATCCCCATTATTAAACCATCTATACATTTGGAACATCCCCAGTATTAAACCATCTATACCTTGGAACATCCCCAGTATTAAACCATCTATACCTTTGAAACATCCCCAGTATTATACCATCTAAACATTTGGAACAGCCCCACTATTAAACAATTTATACATTTGAAACATCTCCAGTATTAACCATCTATACATTTTGAACATCCCCAGTATTAAACCATCTATACATTTAAAACATCCCCAGTATTAAACCATCTATACATTTGAACATCTCCAGTATTAAACCATCTATACATTTCGAACATCCCCAGTATTCAACCATCTATACATTTGGAACATCTCCAGTATCAAACCATCTATACATTTGGAACATCCCCAGTATTAAACCATTTATACATTTGAAACATCCTCAGTATTAAACCATTTATACATTTGAAACATCCTCAGTATTAAACCATCTATACATTTGGAACTTCTCCAGTATTAAACCATCTATACATTTGGAACATCCCCAGTATTAAACCATCTATACATTTGGAACATCCCTAGTATTAACCATTTATACATTTGGAACATCCCCAGTATTGAACCATCTATACATTTGGAACATCTCCAGTATTAAACCATCTATACATTTGGAGCATCCCCAGTATTAAACCATCTATACATTTGGAACATCCCCAGTATTAAACCATCTATACATTTGGAACATCTCCAGTATTAAACCATATATACATCTGAAACATCCCCAGTATTAAACCATCTATACATTTGGAACGTCTCCAGTATTAAACCATCTATACATTTGGAACATCCCCAGTATTCAACCATCTATACATTTAGAACATTCCCACTATTAAACCATCTATACATTTGGAACAGCCCCACTATTAAACCATCTATACATTTTGAACATCCCCATTATTAAACCATCTATACATTTGGAACATCCCCAGTATTAAACCATCTATACCTTGGAACATCCCCAGTATTAAACCATCTATACCTTTGAAACATCCCCAGTATTATACCATCTAAACATTTGGAACAGCCCCACTATTAAACAATTTATACATTTGGAACATCCCCAATATTAAACCATCTATACATTTTGAACATCCCCAGTATTAAACCATCTATACATTTGGAACATCTCTAGTATTAATCCATCTTTACATTTGGAACATCTCCAGTATTTGGAAGATCCCCAGTATTAAACCATCGCTACATTTGGAACATCCTCAGTATTAAACCATCTATACATTTGGCACATCCCCATTTTTCTTCTTCAGAATATATATTGTTTATATGTGCAAGTAGCAAAGTTCACCAAACTTTGTTCTTCAAACACAGATAGAATAAAAGTTAATGAAATTAATCAATCTTTACTTCTTTGTACTATATTTAGATTGCACTTGTGGAGTCATTATTGGAGTTTGACAAAGTGGAGTGCAACAAGCAGCCTCTGAATATATACAGGCATTTACTGGGTAAGAATATCAGATATGCATTAACTGGGTAAGAATATCAGATATGCCCTATTGTATATATAGTACAGGCATTTACTGGGTAAGAATATCAGATATGCCCTATTGTATATGTAGTACAGGCATTTACTGGGTAAGAAGATCAGATATGCCCTATTGTATATGTAGTACAGTCATTTAAGAATATCAGATATGCCCTATTGTGTATGTAGTACAGGCATTTATGAATATCAGATATGCCCTATTGTATATGTAGTACAGGCATTTAAGAATATCAGACATGCTTTATTGTATATGTAGTACAGGCATTTATGAATATCAGATATGCCCTATTGCATATGTAGTACAGGCATTTAAGAATATCAGATATGCCATATTGTATATGCAGTACAGGCATTTAAGAATATCAGATATGCCCTATTGTATATGTAGTACAGGCATTTAAGAATATCAGATATGCCCTAATGTATATGTAGTACAGACATTTAAGAATATCAGATATGCCCTGTTGTATATGTAGTGCAGACTTTATAAGAATATCAGATATGCCCTATTGTATATGTAGTACAGACAATTAAGAATATCAGATATGCCCTATTGTATATGTAGTACAGGCATTTAAGAATATCAGATATGCCCTATTGTATATGTAGTACAGACATTTAAGAATATCAGATATGCCCTATTGTATATGTAGTGCAGACTTTAAGAATATCAGATATGCCCTAATGTATATGTAGTACAGACAATTAAGAATATCAGATATGCCCTATTGTATATGTAGTACAGACAGTTAGGAATATCAGATGTGCCCTAATGTATATGTAGTACAGGCATTTAAGAAAATCAGATATGCCCTATTGTATATGTAGTACAGACATTTAAGAATATCAGATATGCCCTATTATATATGTAGTACATGCATTTAAGAATATCAGATATGCCCTATTGTATATGTAGTACAGGCATTTAAGAATATCAGATATGCCCTATTGTATATGTAGATGTAGTACAGGCATTTAAGAATATCAGATATGCCCTATTGTATATATAGTACAGGAATTTAAGAATATCAGATGTGCCCTATTGTATATGTAGTACAGGCATTTAGGAATATCAGATATGCCCTATTGTATATGTAGTACAGGCATTTAAGAATATCAGATATGCCCTATTGTATATGTAGTACAGACATTTAAGAATATCAGATATGCCCTATTGTATATGCAGTACAGGCATCTAAGAATATAAGATATGCCCTATTGTATATGTAGTACAGGCATTTAAGAATATCAGATATGCCTCATTGTATATGTAGTACAGGCATTTAAGAATATCAGATATGCTTTATTGTATATGTAGTACAGGCATTTAAGAATATCAGATATGCCCTATTGTATATGCAGTACAGGCATTTAAGAATATCAGATATGCCCTATTGTATATGCAGTACAGGCATTAAAGAATATCAGATATGCCCTATTGTATCTGCAGTACAGGCATTTAAGAATATATGCTCCATTGTACATGTAGTACAGACATTTAAGAATATCAGATATGCCCTATTGTATATGCAGTACAGGCATTTAAGAATATCAGATATGCCCTATTGTATATGTAGTACAGGCATTTAGGAATATCAGATATGCCCTATTGTATATGTAGTACAGGCATTTAAGAATATCAGATATGCCCTATTGTATATGTAGTACAGACATTTAAGAATATCAGATATGCCCTATTGTATATGCAGTACAGGCATCTAAGAATATAAGATATGCCCTATTGTATATGTAGTACAGGCATTTAAGAATATCAGATATGCTTTATTGTATATGTAGTACAGGCATTTAAGAATATCAGATATGCCCTATTGTATATGCAGTACAGGCATTTAAGAATATCAGATATGCCCTATTGTATATGCAGTACAGGCATTAAAGAATATCAGATATGCCCTATTGTATCTGCAGTACAGGCATTTAAGAATATATGCTCCATTGTACATGTAGTACAGACATTTAAGAATATCAGATATGCCCTATTGTATATGCAGTACAGGCATTTAAGAATATCAGATATGCCCTATTGTATATGTAGTACAGGCGTTTAAGAATATCAGATATGCTTTATTGTACAGTATATGTAGTACAGGCATTTAAGAATATCAGATATGCCCTATTGTATATGCAGTACAGGCATTTAAGAATATCAGATATGCCCTATTGTATATGCAGTACATGCATTTAAGAATATCAGATATGCCCCATTGTATATGCAGTATAGGCATTTAAGAATATCAGATATGCCCTATTGTATATGCAGTACAGGCATTTAAGAATATCAGATATGCCCTATTGTATATGCAGTACAGGCATTTATGAATATCAGATATGCTCTATTGTATATGCAGTACAGGCATTTAAGAATATATGCTCCATTGTATATGTAGTGCAGACATTTAAGAATATCAGATATGCCCTATTGTATATGCAGTACAGGCATTTAAGAATATCAGATATGCCCTATTGTATATGCAGTACATGCATTTAAGAATATCAGATATGCCCCATTGTATATGCAGTACAGGCATTTAAGAATATCAGATATGCCCTATTGTATATGTAGTACAGGCATTTAAGAATATCAGATATGCCCTATTGTATATGCAGTACAGGCATTTATGAATATCAGATATGCTCTATTGTATATGCAGTACAGGCATTTAAGAATATATGCTCCATTGTATATGTAGTGCAGACATTTAAGAATATCAGATATGCCCTATTGTATATGCAGTACAGGCATTTAAGAATATCAGATTTGCCCTATTGTATATGTAGTACAGGCATTTAAGAATATCAGATATGCTTTATTGTATATGTAGTACAGGCATTTAAGAATATCAGATATGCCCTATTGTATATGCAGTACAGGCATTTAAGAATATCAGATATGCCCTATTGTATATGCAGTACAGGCATTTAAGAATATCAGATATGCCCTATTGTATATGCAGTACAGGCATTTAAGAATATAAGATATGCCCTATTGTATATGTAGTACAGGCATTAAAGAATATCAGATATGCTTTATTGTATATGTAGTACAGGCATTTAAGAATATCAGATATGCCCTATTGTATATGCAGTACAGGCATTTAAGAATATCAGATATGCCCTATTGTATATGCAGTACAGGCATTTAAGAATATCAGATATGCCCTATTGTATATGCAGTACAGGTATTTAAGAATATCAGATATGCCCTATTGTATATGCAGTACAGGCATTTAAGAATATCAGATATGCCCTATTGTATATGCAGTACAGGTATTTAAGAATATCAGATATGCCCTGTTGTATATGCAGTACAGGCATTTACTGCATGGTTTAAAGGAGAGTACTTCATTTTAGCAAAAAAGAAATACCAGCATACCCTCCTAAATAGCTAGAAAAGACAATGTATGAGACATACAAGTTTTAAGAAGATCAAGAATAAGCATTAATCTGAATTTCAACAGCTTGTCAAGTTTATATCATTTGAAATATAGTTTCGGAGTTTATAAGGCCATATCTCATAATCTGTTTATTATTCTTTTGAAGGTTGAGGGACATTTATGTTTAAACATGAAATATGTTTCTGTAAGTAAAAAGCCGACTGGTTACCACAAGTGGTAAAGCATCTGCTTTCCAATAGGAAATTATTGGGTCAAATCTCAGGCTAAGTCATAACAAAGACTTTGAAATATGACGCCAGCTGCCATTGCTTTTGTAATGAAGCTTAAATATATATTTTTTTAATGTTGGAGATGTACTTAAGTTACCAAAGATCATTTTCAGTACTTTTAGTTAATCGTAATTTGTTTTGTTTTTTTCTCAAAAGAATATGACCATGCAATTGATATTTTCTTTCAAAAAATTGTGAAGTTAGGAGTGTTTTACCTCACAAATTTATCATGTTTTATTTTTGGAACTTGACTTGTACAGTAATAGATTTTCAAATTCACTTCTTGCACAAAAGATGCAAATCTCCCTCTTAATCTTCTTAGTTTGTAACATAAATTTGTATTCATTATGCAAACAATTGAAAATATCTATTTATTAAAATTTCAATTTAAAAATCTTGAACTTTACCATGTTTTAGATTCTGTTTATTTGTAATGTTGTAGTTTTGTTGTTTTATGTAGCTTTCAGAAATAGTGATTGGAAAAGGAAAAAAAAATCATTTGAATATTTTGTTATTTTTGTAATCAGTTACAGACGTTCTTCCTGTCGTACTTAAATGTGAAAGCCTGGACACATCTCCAAAACAACGTTCAAAATGGCTACACCTTGCGATGGAATTTTACATCAATGTGTCTATTAGATCAAAGAGCAATGCAGATGTCTCTCACAAGGCTTTACTCATGTCACCATCATTGCGTAAATCACCTGACATAAAACCGGAAACATCAAAGGAGGATGCTTTTAACAAATCCGATCAACAATATAACGTCATTCCTGAAATCAGTAATCCTTGGGAAAGGCTACATGAGGTACTGGTGCTTGTGGCTAGAAGAAATACATGGAATTTGAGTTTGCTCTGTCCAGTTTCAATGTAAGTGAATTGTATAATACTTTGGTGTCACCTTTAATGTCATTATTTATGCAAAGTGGTATTCAGAGCCTCCACACAATGTCTTCACTGTGTTCTGCAGAAAATTCTTTATCAATGTTGCTACTGAGCTCCACTTTGAACTTTTCCTCTCTGCACAATTGTGATTTTTGCATCAGTGGCTGCCATTCATGCTAAAGTGACAGATGTTTTAGTTTTTTCCCTTCATTTTTCATGCATTTTTCATGCCCTATTCTTACGTCTTTACAGAGGTCTATATGATGTCAAAGTTCTGCTGTTTTCTTTATTGGTAATTTTGTATTCCTCCCTGATGATTAGTATTATTCCTTCCTGGATAATTAATATTATTCCTCCCTGTTAATTAGTATTATTCCTCCCTGATAATTAGTATTATTCCTCCTGATCATTAGTATTATTCCTCCCTGATAATTATTATTATTCCTGCATGATAATTAGTTTTATTCCTCCCTGATGATTAGTATTATTCCTTCATGATAATTAGTATTATTCCTCTCTGATAATTAGTATTATTTCTCCCTGATAATAAGTATTATTCCTCTATGATAATTAGTAATATTTCTCCCTGATAATTAGTATTATTCCTGCATGATAATTAGTATTATTCCTTCCTGATAATTAGTATTATTCCTCCATGATAATTAGTATTATTCCTCCCTGATAATTGGTATTATTCCTCCTGATAATTAGTATTATTCCTCCTGATAATTAGTATTATTCCTCTATCATAATTCGTATTATTCCTCCATGATAATTAGTATTATTCCTCCATGATAATTAGTATTATTCCTCCCTGATGATAAGTATTATTTCTCCCTGACAATTGATATTGTTCCTTCCTCATAATTAGTATTATTCCTCCCTGATGATTAGTATTATTTCTCCCTGTAGTTAGTATTATTCCTCCATGATAATTAGTATTATTCCTCCCTGATAATTAGTATTAATCCTCCATGATGATTAGTATTCTTCCTCCATGATAATTAGTATTATTCCTCCATGATAATTGGTATTATTCCTCCCTGATAATTAGTATTATTCCTTCCTGATAATTAGTATTATTCCTCCTGATAATTAGTATTATTCCTCCCTGATAATTAGTATTATTCCTCCTGATAATTAGTATTATTCCTTCCTGATAATTATTATCATTCCTCCATGATAATTATTATTATTCCTCCTGATAAATATTATCATTTCTCCCTTATAATTAGTATTATTCCTCCCTGATAATTAGTATTATTTCTCTCTGATAATTAGTATTATTTCTCTTGATAATTAGTATCATTTCTCCTTAATAATTAATACTATTCCTCCCTAATAATTGATATTATTCCTTCCTCATTAGTATTATTCCTCCCTGATAATTAGTATTATTTCTCCCTGATAATTGGTATTATTCCTTCCTGATAATTAGTATTATTCCTCCCTGATAATTAGTATTATTCCTCCATGATAATTATTATTATTCCTCCCTGATAATTATTATTATTCCTCCCTGATAATTAGTATTATTCCTCCCTGATAATTAGTATTATTCCTCCCTAATGATTAGTATTATTTCTCTCTGATAATTAATATTTTTCCTCTGATAATTAGTATTATTTTCTCCTAATAATTAGTATTATTCCTCCCTGATAATTGGTATTATTCCTTCCTCATAATAAGTATTATTCCTCCTGATAATTAGTATTATATTTCCCTGATAATTATTATTATTCCTTTATGATAATCAGTATTATTCCTCCATGATGATTAGTGTTATTCCTCCATGATAATTAGTATTATTTCTCCCCTGTAGTTAGTATTATTCCTCCCTGATAATTAGTATTATTCCTCCCTGATAATAAATATTATTCCTTCCTCATAATTAGTACTATTCCTCCCTGATGATTAGTATTATTTCTCCCTGTAGTTAGTATTATTCCTCCATGATAATTAGTATTATTCCTCCCTGATAATTAGTATTAATCCTCTATGATAATTAGTATTACTCCTCCATGATAATTAGTATTATTCCTCCTTAATAATTAGTATTATTCCTCCATGATAATTAGTATTATTCCTCTCTGATAATTAGTATTATTCCTCCCTGATAGTTAGTAAAATTTCTTCCTAATAATTAGTATTATTCCTTCCTGATAATTAATATTATTTCTCCCTCATAATTAGTATTATTCCTCTATGATAATTAGTAATATTTCTCCCTGATAATTAGTATTATTCCTGCATGATAATTAGTATTATTCCTTCCTGATAATTAGTATTATTCCTCCATGATAATTAGTATTATTCCTCCCTGATAATTGGTATTATTCCTCCCTGATAATTAGTATTATTCCTCCCTGATGATTAGTATTATTCCTCTATCATAATTCGTATTATTCCTCCATGATAATTAGTATTATTCCTCCATGATAATTAGTATTATTCCTCCTGATGATAAGTATTATTTCTCCCTGACAATTGATATTGTTCCTTCCTCATAATTAGTATTATTCCTCCCTGATGATTAGTATTATTTCTCCTGTAGTTAGTATTATTCCTCCATGATAATTAGTATTATTCCTCCCTGATAATTAGTATTAATCCTCCATGATGATTAGTATTTTTCCTCCATGATAATTAGTATTATTCCTCCATGATAATTGGTATTATTCCTCCTGATAATTAGTATTATTCCTTCCTGATAATTAGTATTATTCCTCCCTGATAATTAGTATTATTCCTCCCTGATAATTAGTATTATTCCTCCCTGATAATTAGTATTATTCCTTCCTGATAATTATTATCATTCCTCCATGATAATTATTATTATTCCTCCCTGATAAATATTATCATTTCTCCCTTATAATTAGTATTATTTCTCCTGATAATTAGTATTATTTCTCTCTGATAATTAGTATTATTTCTCTTGATAATTAGTATCATTTCTCCTTAATAATTAATACTATTCCTCCCTAATAATTGATATTATTCCTTCCTCATTAGTATTATTCCTCCCTGATAATTAGTATTATTTCTCCCTGATAATTGGTATTATTCCTTCCTGATAATTAGTATTATTCCTCCCTGATAATTAGTATTATTCCTCCATGATAATTATTATTATTCCTCCCTGATAATTATTATTATTCCTCCCTGATAATTAGTATTATTCCTCCCTGATAATTAGTATTATTCCTCCCTAATGATTAGTATTATTTCTCTCTGATAATTAATATTTTTCCTCTCTGATAATTAGTATTATTTCTCCTAATAATTAGTATTATTCCTCCCTGATAATTGGTATTATTCCTTCCTCATAATAAGTATTATTCCTCCCTGATAATTAGTATTATATTTCCCTGATAATTATTATTATTCCTTTATGATAATCAGTATTATTCCTCCATGATGATTAGTGTTATTCCTCCATGATAATTAGTATTATTTCTCCCTGTAGTTAGTATTATTCCTCCCTGATAATTAGTATTATTCCTCCTGATAATAAATATTATTCCTTCCTCATAATTAGTACTATTCCTCCCTGATGATTAGTATTATTTCTCCCTGTAGTTAGTATTATTCCTCCATGATAATTAGTATTATTCCTCCCTGATAATTAGTATTAATCCTCTATGATAATTAGTATTACTCCTCCATGATAATTAGTATTATTCCTCCTTAATAATTAGTATTATTCCTCCATGATAATTAGTATTATTCCTCTCTGATAATTAGTATTATTCCTTCCTGATAGTTAGTAAAATTTCTTCCTAATAATTAGTATTATTCCTTCCTGATAATTAATATTATTTCTCCCTCATAATTAGTATTATTTCTCCCTGAAAATTAGTATTATTTCTCCCTGATAATTAGTATTATTCCTCTATCATAATTAGTATTATTCCTCCATGATAATTAGTATTATTCCTCTATGATAATTAGTATAATTCCTCCCTGATGATAAGTATTATTTCTCCCTGATAATTGATATTGTTCCTTCCTCATAATTAGTATTATTCCTCCCTGATGATTAGTATTATTTCTCCCTGTAGTTAGTATTATTCCTCCATGATAATTAGTCTTATTCCTCCCTGATAATTAGTATTAATCCTCCATGATGATTAGTATTCTTCCTCCATGATAATTAGTATTTTATCTCCTGATAATTAGTATTATTCCTCCCTGATAATTAGTATTATTCCTTCCTGATAATTAGTATTATTCCTTCCTGATAATTAGTATTATTCCTTCCTGATAATTAGTATTATTCCTCCTGATAATTAGTATAATTCCTTCCTGATAATTAGTATTATTCCTCCCTGATGATTAGTATTATTCCACCCTGATAATTAGTATTATTCCTTCCTGATAATTAGTATTATTCCTCCATGATAATTAGTATTATTCCTAATCACTTATTCTCAGATGTATTTTCAGTTGTTAATGATCTCTTCCTATGATGCTTTAAAAAGAAAGAGAATCTTTCATTCCAAAATATTACATTGTAATTGGTTTAAATAAAGCTTGCTTCCTCATGCAAACCTATGAATTGGTTTTCCTAAACATTTAAAGCTTTCTTTTCCTTGGATTTTCCAGGGACTTCCAACAAAGTTGTACATCTTTGGCAAACAGCCTTTACCAGAATCCAACAGATAACCCTAATGTTACCAAGCCAGTGTTTTTCAGCATGATCCTGTTATTTTTCCAATCTGCCCATTCCTACCTGTACAAAATCAATCAAAGTCTGTTTGCAGGTATGTATGTCTGATTTTAAATTATATTAAAAAGCAAATGGGAGCTCTTTTTTAATTCCAATGAAAATAAAGTTGCTCACCGTCATCTATGTGTCCCATTCAAAGCGGCCTATAATGCCACAAGAGGGACATTCCCTTGAGCCTTTTTGCCATCTGAAGATCTCTTATATTTATGACTGGTTATTATGAAAAGAAATATAATATATTTTCTAAGTAGAATGTGGTATCATCAATTTGTCACCATAGATTGTTTTACAATGTGGCTCTCTGCACCAAGAATACGAGATGTGATTCCTTGAGACTCATCTTAACTACATTATTCTCATCATTTACTGTACCAGTGTTTTAATATGGCTTTTGGCATCAATGTACCTGAGCTACATGTTGCTGCATTCATTTTTGTTTAGAATCAGTGTATACAGTATGAAGCTGAATGGGTGATTAATTCTGCTTCTACCTTTCAAGTTTTCTTTTGGGCTTTTTTAATCGTCTATGGTGTGAGCTTATTGTTGATGGCGATGTTGGTAGTTCAGTGGTTGTTGGTAGTTCAGTGGTTGTTGGTGTTGTGTATAGATCACCAAATTCTAGTCCTGAGAATAATCAGAAATTGCTTGACTGCTTCAGGAAGTTGCTTTTAGGAAGGTTATTGTTTTTGGGGACTTTATTTTTCCAGACATTGATTGGAATCTTTGTACTAGCTGACTAGTGGTCCACATGTTGGTGGTAAAGATTTTTTGGAAGTTGTAACTGACTGCTTTTCACACTGGGTGTCCTGCAGAGCTTGCTAGGAATAAGGATCATGAAAAGTTCACAAAGGGTTTGATAAGAGATACTTAAGTGCTTTTTAAAAAACGTTTATCAAAAGAGGTTAAGATTAATACTAAGTCGTTTCATTCTTATGTTTCCTCAAACAAAAAAACCAAGGAGGGTTGTTGGTCCCCTGCAGGGTAATGATGGTGTTACTATCAATAGTGGTAAGGGTATGGCTGAGGTTTTGAAGGATTACTTTGTGTCTGTTTTTACTAAGTAGTCTCTAACTAATAGTGTTGTAGATTATCTTAGTGTATACTCTCCAGTATCCATTAAGGATGTTGATTTTTCAGTTGATGTTGTGTCTGAGAAGTTGAAGAGTTTGATTTCACATAAGGCACATGGTCTGGATGGTATACATCCTGCTGTCTTATACAAGTGTTCTGATGTTCTTTCTGTTCCCCCAAATATTTTCTTTTCAAAGTGTTTTAATGTAGGTGTTGTTCCTAGTGATTGGAGAATTTTAATGTCACTCCTATTTCAAAAAATAGGGTGACCACAGTTTGCCCTGCAACTATAGGTCTGTCACGGTGAGTCTAACGAGTGTTGTGTGCAAGGTCATGGAGTCCATTGTTAAGGATGTTGTACTAGATCCTTTACTGGGCAATGGTTTGTTAAATTTGTCCCAGCATGGGTTCTTGCCTAAGAGGTCTTGTGTTTCTAATTTATTGGAATTTCTTGATGATGTTACTAAACTAGTTGACTCCTGTCATTATGTGGATGTTATCTATTTAGATTTCCAAAAAGCATTCGATAAGGTTCCGTTAGGCAGACTCATGATGAAAACAAGAGTGCTCGGTGTGGAGGGAAAGTGTGGCACTTGGATAAATTCATGGTTAGTTGACAGGTCACAAAGAGTTGTTGGTAATGATGAAGAATCTCCATGGAAGAAGCTTACAAGTGGTGTTCCTCAGGGTTCTGTATTGGGTCGGCTTCTTTTCTTAATCTTCATTAATGATATTGATGTTTCCCTTGGCTCCAGGATTTGTAAATTTGCTGATGATACTAAGCTCTACAGGATTTTTGATAATGTTAGATTATGCTAGGGATTCTTCACTGTTGCAAAGTGATCTGGATAAGTTAAGTTTTTTGGTCTGAAACATGGCAGATGTCATTCAATGTTGATAAATGCAAAGTTATTCATTTTGGTCAAAACAGTTTTGATTTTGATTACTGCATGAATGTTATGTAATGTAATGTTTTGTTATATCACTTATGTAAGATAGAGTAAACTTCCAAAATGTCATTAAAAAAAAAAAAAATACGTGTTTAAATATTTTGGAGAGTTAGAACCTCGTTTTTAATTCATGTCAAGTATTAGACGGCCTGGGTTTACAAACTTACAATGAAAAAATGGGGTTATGTTATAGCATTAACCCTATGTGACTGAGATTCTTAGCCCCATATGATGCAATATGTATCCAGACGCCCACTACTGTAGGATCTAACAGCAGACCTTGCCAATAACAATACCAAAGCCAAGAATTGTGTTCATCATTGGATTCAAGTTGCACAACAGTAGCAGTATTTGATGCAAGTGTATTACTTCCACTGTTTTGCTAAAACCTTTGTATTGTTTCAAGTGAATCCTCCAAATGCCAAAGCATCATCATATTCATAGACTAGGCTATTCTGTGATGTTTTTTCATGTTTAATACCCTAAATTCTTTCTTTACCATCCTCTTTTGGTGCTAGATGTCTCAAGCTCATCGGTTTTGTCATCAACTGGTCATTTTCTCCTTGAAGACCTTGACTCAAAGAAAAGAGCAAGGAAACACAAACACAAGAAGAAGAGGGCAGAAGGGGACATGGCTGTAAGTTTGGATCAGGCTCTTAAGAAGAGGGCAGAAGGGGACATTGCTGTAAGTTTGCTCTTCATGTAGGCTTTACATTATTCTGAGTGTTTGCTTTTATTATAATAAGAAGAGGGCAGAAGGGGACATTGCTGTAAGTTTGTTCTTCGTGGAGGCTTTACATTATTCTGAGTATATGCTTTTATTATAATTTCTTAGGAATCGATGCTGAATTTCACATGCTGCTGCTCCATGTTTGAGTTCAACTGGAACTTCTTCATTATTAACTCTTTGTCATAAAAATGACAAAGATACAAATACAAATACCAGTTAAATGTAACTATGAAAATTGTAGTCTTTTCATAGTTGTGAAAATTTTCACAATTGGGACATTTTCTTTCAATGTAACAATAAGATTTGGAATTAATTTGCATATATCTAATCAAGAAAACTTAAGAAGTATTGATAATAGTAGATTTTTTGCTTTTGCATCAGTAAAACATGGTACAAGCATGATTTTAACAGATTCATGGACCTAGAAAAACATGTTAAGTGATAGCCCTCATTATATCTATCTAGTCTTAAAATAATCCTTAGTATTTCAGTCATGTGACTGATTAAATGATGACCTAAATAATTGTTAAGATTAATTTCAATTTCATGCTTCAGGCTGACCACGACAGCAACGATGATTCCTCCCAAGGATCTCATCCAATGTTGAATGTTGCGCAATCCTTGGGTTTGGGGGAGGAAGTCACAGAAGCTTTTGTTGCAGCCGTTAACTGCTGGCAGTTCCTGATGTCTGATTCTACCTTTGAGAAAGGTACTTACGATTTTTATTGCACTTTGAGCACTAACAGAGTAAGGACATATGTGGGCTTAATTTTGAAAAGAATGTTTTTGGTAAAACATTTGATTTTAGAATTGACCACATTTTGCAATGAGGTTGTTTGTTTTCTCATAGGTGATATCATATACAGTAGATGCAATAGCTCTCTATATATTGATACTTTACAGATATTTGTACTTTTTGAACTCCCCATCTTGTTAACGACCTTGAATCCATCAGTAATATCTCTGAAACAGCCAATAAGACATTGTTTTTCAGGTATTGCATTTATACTGTAACGGATCAGTTTTTAGTGGCCAGACATGCCTTTCTATTTTCAATTACAAAAATACCTCCATGAAGTCATGCCATAGCTTTTTGCCTAGTGCCTTAAATTTGTATAAAAACGCTCTGCTTCAACATTAATCTTTAATTGTATTTTGCTGAAAATTAACTTTACTTAAATTACACACTGAAAAAGCTTTTCCAAATTTCTTGAGATGGTAGATCACTTACTTCAGTAGACTCATCTTGTACATCTTACATCTTATCTGTGATTGCCACAAGATTAAGAAATATTTCAAGGAAATACAAAATTGATTATGAGGAACGGAAGGTGTGATGTTACTATTGTCTGACACAAACCTGCTAGAGCATAATCTTTAGTACAAAAGATTGAATGCTGTCTATCATCTTTTTCTTTTCATTGTCCTCTATAGTTGGATGAAGATGCTTGACCAATAAACTAATCCCTTAAGAGTTCTCATTGTGAAAGAGTGTTACAGTTACTCTTGCTTTCTCTATAGGAAGATAAATAATCTGCTGCTATAGAATAAGATAGATTTTCTGTTCAAATTACTATTTTATTTTTGCTTTCATTTCTATTCAATCCGCAGATTTTACATGGATGTTAAATCGGTGGAAGTGTGATCAGTGGGCCTGGCTAAGGGTTTTCAAAATTGATCAAAATCTTTACAAGGTAAGTGTCATGGTAGAAGATGGGATGTATGATGTGATACTTAAGCATTGTGTTTGTTGGTGTAGTGAATGAGTATGAATGAGTGAATGAGGAGTGATAGAGAGGGTGAAACGGAGGGTGGGATGGCATATTGGACAACTTGTGGGATGGCACATGGTACGGAGGGTGGGATGGCTTATTGGACAGCTTGTGGGATGGCACATGGTACGGAGGGTGGGATGGCATATTGGACAACTTGTGGGATGGCACATGGTACGGAGGGTGGGATGGCTTATTGGACAGCTTGTGGGATGGCACATGGCACGGAGGGTGGGATGGCTTATTGACAGCTTGTGGGATGGCACATGGCACGGAGGGTGGGATGGCTTATTGGACAGCTTGTGGGATGGCACATGGTACGGAGGGTGGGATGGCATATTGGACAACTTGTGGGATGGCACATGGTACGGAGGGTGGGATGGCATATTGGACAACTTGTGGGATGGCACATGGTACGGAGGGTGGGATGGCTTATTGGACAGCTTGTGGGATGGCACATGGTACGGAGGGTGGGATGGCATATTGACAACTTGTGGGATGGCACATGGTATGGAGGGTGGGATGGCTTATTGGACAGCTTGTGGGATGGCACATGGTACGGAGGGTGGGATGGCATATTGGACAACTTGTGGGATGGCACATGGTAACGGAGGGTGGGATGGCTTATTGACAGCTTGTGGGATGGCACATGGTACGGAGGGTGGGATGGCACATGGTACGGAGGGTGGGATGGCTTATTGGACAGCTTGTGGGATGGCACATGGTACGGAGGGTGGGATGGCTTATTGGACAGCTTGTGGGATGGCACATGGTACGGAGGGTGGGATGGCTTATTGGACAGCTTGTGGGATGGCACATGGTACGGAGGGTGGGATGGCTTATTGGACAGCTTGTGGAATGGCACATGGTGCGGAGGATGGGATGGCTTATTGGACAGCTTGCGGAATGGCATATGGTACGGAGTGTGGGATGGCATATTGGACAGCTTGTGGAATGGCATATGGTACGGATGGTGGGATGGCATATTGAACAACTTGTGGAATGGCATAGGGTACAGAGGGTGGGATGGCACATTGAACAGCTTGTGGAATGGCATATAGGATGGCTAGTGGAACAAAGTGTGATATGTCATATGGGCATGGTAGGATGATAGATGCGTGAAATGAAATGTGGGACAGGACAGCGTTAGATATACCTCCAAAAATCACTTGCCCGCTGGGCAGACACATGCGCAGAAATGGTTGCCCGGAATCCACTTGTTTGACAATAATCAAGATAATATTGGACGAGGCGATGCACATTATGGTAATGTATTTCTTACGGCAATATTTACTGATAATGCTGTATAGATAATAAAAGACTCTTACACTTACCAAAAAACAGTGGAAATTGTAATCCATACAGTATATCAGCTACAAATATAAAGCAATAACAGGCTCCATAAAATAAAAAAGAAACACAAAAGTTCATTAAAGTTTTGCATAAACAAGTGGCATAGCAAAGGCAGGTCAAGTTTGCCATGTATTAGTACAGTATATACTGTGTACGGTATGCCCTGTACAATACTGTATGTGTACATGGAAAGGGTATTGGGCCCATTGTGTGAAGTGCATTTACACAGCAGAACAGACCTTGGCAAGAAACAGTGACTGGATATAAATATGCATAGGAGATTTTTTATGTGAGATATGATTGGTTGAAAGGAGCAAGCCTCACTAGCAAAACAGCATGCATTGCCCACATGTTCAACCAGCTTTGGTAGCCTGGATCATATATCTGTACATTATATGTTTTGTGTGTACGTATACATCTTATGTATGGGTGCGTGTTATACATGATCTTGTCATGGCGAGGTTTAGGATTATTTCGTAACATAACAAAATATTTTGGCTTCCAAATAAATGGAATATGATTCTGATTTAAGTTATTTTCTGGGCATTTCTACCATGTAGTAAGTATAATCTGTGTAATGAATTAGGTTTTTAAAGAGAAATTCACTCTATTAGTTTGGATCAATTTATGGTTGCCCGGCGGGCATATCAACTTGTAAATCAACTTGCCCAGACATAGATATTAGTTGCACCGGGCATCCTGACAGGCATTTTGTTGAACGCTGAGACAGGATGTTTTGACATCTTGTGAAATGACATATGGAATTTAGGGTGGGATGACAACTTGGCAGGTAGGTTGGATGGCATATCAGATGTAGCATGGCATTAAAAATTTTGGCCATGTCAATGTTCCCTTTGACCTCATCGTTATTTTCACCCAAATCACATGCAGTACACGACATTGAAATACACATCAGTACTACTGAAAATGTGTGATCACAGTTCCAGTTGTCTCTGTTTGTCCATTAGGGTGACTACAGTGCAGCATTACAGCTGATCCAGGATGAAATTAAACTCTTACCAGGTGGTCAGTCAGGTGATCAGTCAGCTGTCCCAAAAAACAAAATACAACTGTACATCCAACAAGCAAGCTGCCAGTTCAACCTTGGGCAGTACACAGTAAGTACAACATACATATATAGGAAAGTCTTTAGTTACTTTAGCTGCATCAGTCTTTTAGCCTGCAACCATAGTGGGAGTACAGCCTGAGCCCAAACAGACTAGTGTTTCATTTTTCAGCGCTCACTTTAACGGAGGTGCTTATACATTGCAAAGTTCTGAAGTTCTCTGCTCTTGACAAAAACTGACCTCCACAGACAAATGACCCAATGATTAATGAAAACCTTGTTTAGATTTTAATATAGAGAATATGGGAACAGTATTTTATCAATGCTTGGTGAAAGAAAACATTCTGTATATCTGGTGAAGGAATAGTAAGCAAACATTCAGCACATGATAAGTTACATTCTTGTTTTGCATACCTGTAATAATACCCTGTGTAGTGAAACAAGGCATCTCTAAAGTGAACATCATTCCATTCTAATTTTTGCATTTACAAAATTGTTATTTTAGCTTCTGCTGTTTTGTAATTGATTACTACAGTTTTGACTGTTGTTTACACTGCCAGTAAGCATACCTGTTGTTTACACTGCCAGTAAGCATACCTGTTGTTTACATTGCCAGTAAGCATACCGTATGCCAGTAAGCATACCTGTTGTTTACCCTGCCAGTAAGCATACCTGTTGTTTACACTGCCAGTAAGCATACCTGTTGTTTGCACTGCCAGTAGGCATACCTGTTGTTTGCACTGCCAGTAAGCATACCTGTTGTTTACACTGCCAGTAAGCATACCTGTTGTTTACACTGCCAGTAAGCATACCTGTTGTTTACACTGCCAGTAAGCATACCTGTTGTTTACACTGCCAATAAGCATACCTGTTGTTTACACTGCCAATAAGCATACCTCTTGTTTACACTGCAAGTAAGCATACACAACCTGTCAACATTGTGTCACGGTGATTACATGCAATGATGATTGTATAATAAGTTTTCCTTTTACCGTCATAAACTAACTTGGCATAATGCTCACTTTAATTCATTTGTTTTTTTTAATCATTAGGTGCAACAGAACAAAGATAAATAATGTGCCTTAATTATTATTCAATTTTGTTCTCTAATGACAATAGAGCTAAACTGTGCCAGCATGTGATTGGATTGTGCTCAAATATAAATACGTAAAGGTAATTTTGTTGGGAACATTTTTTCCACTATTTATGTCATGTTGTTTCAGAGGTGTTATGTTTGTGAATGGAACTGAAAAATGTAATTATTTCATCTATTAACATTCAGTCTGCAGCAGAATCTATCCTTGAAGCTGTGCCATTCATGGAGGAACTCCGTAACCAGGGATCAAACATGAAGAACCACAAGGATAAGCCCCATGTGCCCAAGTACGCCCGTCTCCTGAGCATCCTGCCTTGTAAAGCTGAGTATTTGCTCCCATATTGCATTCAGCTCATGTTTGTGGCATTCAAGGTATGTATGACTTGTAATTTAAGATTGATTGATTTATTCATTTATTTTCCATTTTCATGCATATATTACAATTTTTATAATGAAAACATAACAATTTAAAAATGGTGGAAGGGCTTAGAAGCCGGAGCTTTTACAGGAAGCCCACCATAAGTTAAATTTAATAATTAATCATAAAGGAAATGTATAGAAAAGTGAAACTGTGAAAATAGAAGAAAAAGAGGAACCCCCCTCCCCCTTCCTTCCCCTCCCTTCCAACCCGGTAACATAATGAAGCTTAAGGGAAAATTATATAAGTGGTTGGCTAAAAATAGATAAGAGGTCAAATATAATCATAAACTAAGTGGAGATGAAAATACATGGTGATATCAAAACTGGTCAAGGGAAACATTCATGTAATATCTGAGGACTTTCTAAACTAATGAATCTGGAAAAATTTCTAGGGGCTTTTCAAAAACATGCCATGTCAAAGGTCTAGACAGGTAAAGGTAGAATTAACTGATTAAAAAGAAATTTAGAATCCTCTACAAATCCTATGAAGGAGAGCAATCAATTCTGACAATTTCTGATCCTAACCACATTCTCAGTAATTGATCAAGTTTGGTGGAAGCTGTTGCTATTTGCCTATATGCTCACTGTAGGTGTCACTAGTTCTTGAAACCTGTTTTTCCTTCCAGATATAATCAAATTATTTCAAGGACCAGTGAGCATATCATTAGGTAATGTGTTCCCCTTATCAATGTTTAAATGAAGGACTGTCATCTGCCCAAATCAAATGTGCTGGGACCTGCAGCTTTTCCATTTACATGAAAATAAACATGCTTGGGTATTTTATTGGTAACTTGGTGCCCGCCAAGCCAGTGTTCAATCTGAACTCACTCATTTCGCAAAACCAATGAATGTTCATGATTTTTCAAGAGCAAATTTTTAAATAATTTTTGAAATTGATGGTTTTGTATATATGTTGCAACTTTTATTTCTCAGAAAAAAGTACTACACTATGCAGATGCTTCAGACACAGCATTGGGTCACATGATTGTCATGATGCAGTATGATTGGCCCAAAGAAGAAAACACATTTTTTGAATCATTAAAGCGGATCAAAAAGTTGGCAACTTTTCATATCCAGTGTTCTTTTCTTATGTGATCAGTATCCTTTTCAAAATAATGATATGTAATCTGACCTATATTTGATGATGTATATTCTGACATATATTTGACGATGTATAATCTTTGATGATTTGTAATCTGAAGTTTTATATTTATGTGTAATCTAATAATTGAATTATGGGTAATCTGTCATAAATTAGATGTATAATTTGACATATTTGATGATGTGTAATCTGACATTTATTTCATGTGTAATCTGATATGTATTTTGTGATGTTTAATCTGGCACCATATATTTCATGTGTAATCTGATATGTATTTCGTGATGTGTAATTGGACATGTATTCTATGATGTGACTGCAGTGTGTAAAGGAAAATGTATAACACCCAGGATTGCAATTGTGCAGCTTTACTTTATGAAAATGTATGAGAGAAAGTACATTTTTTAGCAGTTTCTTTTAAGGATGCTCATTTGATTAAAAGTTCTGCAAAAGTGATTGGCTTCTTACCATTTTATCTATGATCACAGCTTAAGGGTTGGTAATTGTAATTAAGAAACAATCAGACACTGTGAGGACATAACAGGGGAATGGACAAATATAATTACAAATTAGAATCAATTTCCATAGCTTGTTTAAAAGTTCAGCTTAGAATTATGCAATAATTGTATGCTGTTCTTTGACCTTTAAATACATGTAGGAACAATACAATCTCCATCAATGGGAACAAAAATGTCTGTTTATGAACAGTTTTACTAAGTATTCTTATCTGGTTGTGACAATTGTGCAACATTAACAGAATATATAGATGATGCCAGATTTGAAATGCTAAACAATATCAATAACCTAACACATTTCAAAGAGTAATGCTAAAAACTGGTATTCCATTTCATTAACAAAATCAATGCAGACATTGATGTGCTGGAGGAGTTTGCATACCTTAGGACAGAGGATGGAGGCAAAGTGAAACTGGAGCTATTTCCTCCTTGCATCACGATCCAGAGGTATGTTAGACATCTGAATAACATGAGCCGGAGTGAAGTCAGGAAGAGCTTCTCCGTTGTTAGTTGGTGAATAACCCATCAAGGCCTTACAAAACAACCTGATGTTAGACCTTGGTATTGAACTGTTTTAGCTGAACTATTTGAAAAAAAGTGAAGTGTTAAAAGTTGTTAAAATTAAGAGGAAAATTGTAATTGTTGTTGGTTTTTCATTTAGAGTAAAACATTGTATATAAAACTGAGTGGGAAAAATGGAATAGAGTATTTATTTTCCACCATGTTTATTGAAGGTACATCCAAATTGCTGTCCGATTCAACTTTCAAGTAACAACCCCATTCATCTCAGCTATGTTACATTTGTACATTTTAACAATTTTATTGTTTTGTAGACAACAAAGAACAATCACAAGAGGACTCACTCGCGGAGGCAAAGAAGATTTTCGAAGCAGCATCGAGAAGCAAGTCACCAGATGCGAAGAAAATGTCAGTGAACTTCTGCTCAAGTTTTTGGCATGCGAAAAGGAATCTTTGCTCCAGTGCTTAAATGCCCATAATGCCCAGTGTTAGAAAATACAGTGGAAATGACTGGACTAAACCAGTCTTTGATGACACCCATGTCATAATAGTCAGCTGAAAAAGACTTAATGGACAGTTTCTTTCGGAGGAAAAAGCTGGTTTTAGCTATGAAGGAAAACATATTTTATAGAAGCAATTTTTCAGTCAATTGTGGAGTTAAAAGCATAGACATTGTTTGATGTGGAAGCAATGTTAATTGTTGGTTGTGTTCCGAGCTGGCCCAGTTAGATCAAAGCTGACTTTGGACTGTGAGGTTTTGAAAGGTGTCTGCGAAGATTCTAAACATGCTGTGATTCCTTCAAATCAAGCATTGATTGAAGGCAAGGAGCTGCAGACATGCATTACAGCTTTACTTCATGAGTATCTTTGGGAATTATGTATCTCATTCATGTGTTGAACAGATCTAAGTAAAGATTTGCTTCATTACTTTCTTAGAAAAACTTATGTATGAAATGTATGCAGACTTAGATTATGAGAGTATGGCTGATTAAAGGATTGTGAAACTGGGAGAATTGTGTCTGTAATTCCTTAGATTCAAATTCTCAGCTTGATTTATCAGTGTTAGGGTCTTACAAGTTCAATGGGAGTTGAAGATATGGTAGAGTATTCACCCAAGGACAAAACAACATATTATTAAAAATGCAATGGAAACAAATAAGAAAGTTGATAAAAATTGCATTTTGAATTTACAATTTTGAAGAAAAGTGGAACAAAACCTAAACTGATTAATTTTTAGATTAGTTCGATATTATTAATCACATATTTTTTGTTTTTATTAATCACATATTTTAACAGGGTAGCCAACTCGGCAAAAGCTGGTCTTCCGTGAGGCCCTGCAGTGTACAATATAGATAATAAACACATATTAAAACAAAAATAACAGGTAATGATAATAAAATTACATTAAAGAAGACATAAGATAGTAGTTATACACAAATAAAATATTGAGATAACAGATGTCATGAGAACATGAAAGCTAGAACAAGAAGACCTCCATGGGATGCAGTCAAGTTTCAGCTTTCCAATCTAGCATTCCGCGTTCAATTACCATTAGGTCCCCAACCAGTGCTCCACAACAGGTTAAAAAAACGGCCGTGGGCTTCCTTATGTACAAATACTCCAATGGGGTCTGTTGGGACGTTATAAACCCTGGTAAACCAACCAAGTAATTAAAACAAAACCACATCAATAAAAAAGTAGAAGCATAAGCACAGATTGTTTTCTAGTCTTTTGGATTTTCAAACATTTCTATACAAGAAGATGTGTAGGATGTTTTTGTTTACCTCTTGTGGTCTAGGGACCAGTATGTTTAAACATTACCAACATGATGATTTTACATGCATTGAAAAATATGACAGGTTAAAAATCACATCAAAATGGGTAAACATTTGGACATTTCACAGCTTTTGATATGCAGATGTAAATCAATACTCTGCTTCATTTTATGAATGAGAAAGATCTCTATTTTCCATCAAATTAAACCTGTCACAAGGGGAGTAGCTGATTGTGGCAAAGAACACTTGTATTCTTACCAGCCCTCAATAAAATTCTAAGGGAAAAGAGGCTTCCCTGATCAAGATATAGTATAGTAACTTAACAAGATGTCGGGCTAAGAAGAGTTAGACACCCCATAAAAAAAAAAAAACTAACACCACCACCACAAGAAAAATCAAAGACATTCAAAGCTAGTAAAACAATACATGTTGACTTGAAATTGTGAACAGAAATGGAGCTAACCACCCACTCAGGCAAAGCATTCCACTCATTAACATTTCTCATTTTTTGCGAAAAGCTAAAACGTCGAATATCTATCCGTGAGAACTCTTTAGTCAAGTTCAAACTGTTCAGTAATAGATACTGATATGGCTAAACTGCCTGCCCTTCTTAAATCTCATATTTTGCATATATTTAAAATTCCTCAAACTTTCATAAAAAACTAATAAAGAGCTATTTTGAAAATTTTCTGTTCAGAATGTAATTTTCCTTGATGATTTAACACTGAGTGTCCATAGACATTTAAGATTTTTAGAAAAACTAGTTTGTCAAAGATACCTACAAAATGTACATGTGTGTTCATTACTACAGTACAATTACAATCATCACATCAACAGTTCTTCCAGAAAAACCCTCCGGATAAAATTATCTCCTTCCTTCATCATGCTTCCCTCTACAACCATATTTAATTCTCCTCTTTCACCCCCTCTACTTTGTTTTTGTTTCAACCATGCACCTCCCCTCTCAATCACAGCTTTCTTACCTTTTGTTCTTGAATTTCTCTCATTCTCCCCATTTCCTTTCCTTCCTACCTCTAAAATGATCTGACCTCTCAGGCACAATTTGACTTTCGTTGTCGTGGTGCTGTTAAGCCCTCATCAAACAAACAATCATCACAACATTTTTATATTAATATCTTTGTATGCCTTTCTTGAAAAAGAATGGAAATGATACCATCTAGTAAAACAGGCTGTAGTTTCTCTGTTGTATAATGATTGCTGAACAGTAGATTCTGACGAGATCAGAAGCTGTGTAGCAGTGATAAGAGGGCTTCAATACAGGCTCAACAGAAATAAAAGAAATCTGAAACTAAATTTTAGCATTCTATTTCCTTTTTTATCATATCTTTTTTCTGTGGTTGTATTAATACAAACAATTACAAATGTACCATTTTTCAGTCTTGTTTTTGCTGTAAGCTTCTGAGACGCATGGAAATTCACCGAACAAGATATTTTGTCATGCCTCATTTGACTTATACTTCAATAATAAATAATTTCTGGACTGCTACTCCCATTTACCTCATACAACATCTGTCAAGTTTATGTAAAAAAAGATGATTCATAGGTCCACTCACGATGGGTGGAGGATTAAATTATCTTGTTCAAACTCCTACACTTTTGTCTTTATGTTAAACAGCTAATGTATTTGTTTGCTATTTAGTCTTTGAAATTAATCAGAATGTATTCTCTACTGAGATGTTGATTAGAGGTATGGATGAGATCAAAATACTGTCACAAAAAGCTTGTCCTTCAAACATTGCAGCGCATTGTTGAAAAATAAATGGATTTAACAGAAGAAAATATATCTGCAATTCATAAATCACAAATCTTGAAATTTTTAAACAAATTTTTTTTAAATGGGTCAATTATCTATGCAATTTTCATTGTTTATAAAGCACATTTGGAAAATGCTGCACCTGCCTGTTCATTGATCTATAAGTCATCAACTTGAAGGACTGTGTAAACATAATTGGGGTGCATAACTTTTGTCCCTATAGGAAACAGCTCATCTTACCATGAGTCAAAAGCAACAAGACCAATAGACAGACTAGACTGATAAAGAAAAATATAACATTACATAAAAGTTACTGAATGTATTAAATCGCTGGAATATACCTTACATAGCAGTCAGTCACTTAAGAAGTAAGTTGCACTTGTAAGTCCATTGTTCAGTAATAACCGGCAACCCCAAACAATTTGAAGAATAAGTGGGCTTGGAGTTTTAAGTCTAACCTGTTATTTTTATTTTTTAACATAAAAGTTACATAAAAATTATATATCTATATCTATATATATATAAAAATTTTTTTAACTGCACATTTGAGGTTTTTGTTGCTCAATTTAAATATGACATAGTTAGCTTTGTCAGCAACTTCATCGCTGCTGAAATTAAATAACTAAAATTAAGTTATTTCATGTTAAAGTTAATCCATGGTTGCTAGGGTGGTTGCCATGATAAATGTAGGAGCTACACAAATTAGAAAATCAATATTATGAATGTGCAAGTCCGGTTATTGACTGAGAGGGCTCTCAATAGCCATTTTTCATCTACTGGCTGTTTGTTGAGTAATAACATGGTCAGTGGAATTATGCAAATTGACCTTTTTATCCAATCAGGTATCTTGAAATTATTAATAGAACATTAGGGGTGATAGAATACTGATTTTAATCTCTTACAATCATGCAAATGGTGAGAATTCTTTCTCTTTCATAAATATTCATAAATTTTGACAGCCCCATATAAGAGCTACCTGGAGCACCTTTTCACTGAAAGTTAAAGGTATAGATGTGTAGAGGCAATATTAGCTCAACTGTATTGAAATCTATTTATCTTCCTAGTACCAAAAATGTCATCAAAATCAGATATACATTGACCACTTTGAAACCTTGGGCATCAATTTGCATAGTTTATGCAAATTTTGTGACATATTACATGACAACCTTTGCATTTTTTTTTTTTAAATCCTGTTTTTTTAATGTCAATCATAATTCTTTGAAGTGGTGCAACAACGTCTGACCAATGTTTTCTTAATCTTCACCATACCCCCCTCCCCCTCTCTCAAAACCTAGCAGGAATAAACTTTTCAGTGACTTAAGATTTAGGAATTACATTTAAAGAATAACAAAAGTTTTGAGTTAATATTCATCCAGTCACCTCAAAAATTCCACATAAATAACAACTCAAATAATAACAAAATAAAAAATAACTCAAAAACATGTTTTTTTCAAAATAAAATATCTGCTCATATATTACTGTAATACTCTTTTCAAGCAATATAACCAACTAATATAAATTTAAGAAAATACACAAACTAAGCAGTAGCCACATTCAATGAAATCCACTTTAATCATTAAAATTATCAATACAGCATGTAGCAAATGTTAAGTCTCCATGTCAGTAATGAATTTATCACCCAAATGATTTTACAAGATCTCAAATTTAGTAAGTTTAAATATGATGGATGAATCAAACCTTTTTCATATTTCTGATAGTGTTACATTTATTATTAAATTTGTATTAATTACACAGCATTACTTACATAACACATAACTTCTATGCACTGATCAATATTTACAGTTATAGCAAATATTCATAACATTTACTAGTATCTTGCTGGTACTCCTTGTTGGCTTCTACAATGGGAATACCAGGTATTCACTCAGTCAACAACTATAAAATAATGCAGATATGGAATTTGTAACACATTTTAGTATTTCATTTCTTTTATGTAACCTATATTTTGGTTGAAAACAGCATATTAATGAACACTGAAAACAACTATGTATGAACTAGAAGTACATATGTAGTGCTCAGACTTGGTTTACTTAAACTCCCAAACACACATGTATTGAAACATTCATGTAATTATGCTAAACTACACCATCACGTATCTCTCGACTCCCACATTCTGCAACATTAAGAGCATGGCCAGTAGAGCATCGTTCATTCTTTGTGCGTGTTAATACATTGTGCATATTTGGTTTTGATTTTCAATAACTTTCTTAACTACAGTCATGGACAAAAGTCTTGACCCTTTCTCCCCCCTTCTAACCTGTTTCAATGTTGGAAGATGACTTTAGCTTGCAAGTTTTTAGTCACTTTCAACATTGAAATGGGGTACGAGGGGTGAAGAAAAAGGGTCAAATACTTTTGTCCACGATTGTAGGTTGTGTGTATTTCTGACTCACTAGTAAAATCTTCCAAATTTATAAACCAATGAACTTATAGAAGCCCCAAACTGATAGGTTTCTAGTTGAATAAATGTAAATAAAAAATAACCAAACATTAATTCCTCATATAACTCAGTACTCTTGATCAGTTTTACAGTTTAGAAACATTTGCATCCATTTACTTCACACAGCTGATGACTTTTATCAAAATACTACTTAAATACCTTATGAAATAACTTAATTCCAAGTCACTCCTGAATATCAAATGTGAAAAGATTTGTGCATGAAAAGTTCTAAGCAGATGCAACATATTTTGAAAAACTACAAGCATGCACTTTGATGAGGCAGAATTGTAAATCCTCAAAATTCCTTTAAATCCAGCAAAAAAATGTATAATTATTTTTTATCATTGTGAAGAGCTATACAATGGGTGCAAAATATGTAATATTTCTTCTCACTCTGGAACCATTTTGTTATTTTGTCTCATCTCCTTAAGTTTATAATTAAATTTTATCCTCTCAAATACACTGAACCTAATTGGTAATGTATGACCAAAAATTAATTAATCCTGCATCCAAAGCTTTTGAATATAATCATTTAAGTATTTAAACTGTAAACCCAAAAGAAATTCATAATACAATGAGTATGTGCAAACTCAGAATATGTAAGTCCAATTTGAACAATAGTACTTTGTTAAATTGATATCAAACATTTTAGTGAAAACTTTTCTAAAATTTGGCTGAAACCATGAAATAAAGGTAAAATGATTAGAAAGAACATATTTCATTGACTTGAATTACTTTGATTAATTTCAAGAGTGAAATTAAACTATTGTGAAAAATGTTCGTCACTAATATTATTCAGAAAAAGAAAATCAATCTGTACAATTGCATAGAATTATTTTCTATCAATTAACAACATGATATTAAAATCCTTTTTCAAAAAGTATCTTTGAGAATATATATACTATGTAAGAAGTGTTAATAAATGCCCACACACAAAATAATCTGTCATTACTCTTACATACCCTACACTGCAACATTCAAATGGATAAGTATTATAGATTATAAGAACTATTTGACAACAAACTTGAAATATAAATAATAATGAAATTGAGCTGTTACTCCTTTGTATCACCTGAACTTTGCCTGCTTTTCTTCTTTCAAAAATTTCAATAAGACCACTAGATTTTGGCAGCCCTCAGCTTGTATAACCAGGGGATCTGGGAAAATGTTGATTCAAGCACCATAAAATTGTTTCTGACTACAGATATCCCCTCAAAACTAGTCTATTTACATCTGTGTCCTCCAGTATCCTTTAAGAACTTGATGTGTTCTGAAGAAAATTAGTGTAAGTTATTTACTAAGTGAAGTTATTTTCTTCAAAATTTCTTTAGACTGAATTAAGACTGTATTTTACTTCTTTTCAGACATACTCCATGGCTTTTAAGCCACAAAATGTCAGGAAAAAGACTTTTAAGACTTCCCATACCCATCGTGTATACATTATGGTAATTGCAGTCATGTTTTGTATTTGTGTGTTCCTGCAGCCTCTTATACTGTACTTGTAACATTCATGCTTGGAACAACACCATTCGCCAGAAATAAAACTTCACCAATGTATTTTTATACAGAAACCACATTTAATTCTTTGCCATAATTATTTCCTGCCGTGACCAGATTCAACATAAAATGAATTTCATCTAATTTTGGTAAATTATGGATATTTTGAATGCTCCTTTGCATTTACTCTTTCTCACCATTTTCCCTGAAGTAATGATACCCTGCAAGCTATTACTTAATTATGAAAAGATTTAAAGATATATTCATCATTACTCTAAATAAACAATATTTATGAAATATTTCTATACACCCATATTTGAAAATATTCAATCAAAATAATATATTTACAATAAATTAGAAATATACCATATTCAACGTATTAAGCGCCCCTGCTCTAATAAGCGCCCAACCAACATTTTTTGACTGATAACATAAATTGTCTGATCAATTTGAAGACTTCATCCTTACAATCCCAGGATGTTTCAAAACATGACTGCAATTTTTTGAACTTTTTTTTTTCAAAAATAATTTTCACAACTTTCCTTTTGCTTTGTTTCACTACAAAATGTGAATGCTTAGACAATAAACTTTTCAATAATGAAAATGAATTTTTTACATATTTAGAATGTTTGTGAAATTTCCTTTCCATTAATACCAGTCTATTTTTTTTCTCAACGCAAAACATGCAAAACAATGAAAATAAACAAAAAATAATCACCCCTGTCATTACTTGCGAAAAACAAATACGCGCATCTGGTTCAGTTTTCGAACCTAAGACGGCTCTCGTGAAACCTGCACGCTTTCCGCTACACCTATGGGGAGAGTGTTTGTTTGTTTGTTTTAAAACTTATATTTCGGTGTGGACAGAGAGGGTGGTTGCTCTTTGATTTCGATTGAAAATGTGGGGAATTCCAACAACATATTTTGTGTATGACAGTTGTATTGCGATCAGGAACTACAATTTTTGTCAAAAATTGGTCTCAAAAAGGATAAAAATCATGAAATTTCCTCCCCCTTCCCCTTCCTTACCAAAAAAAATATTGATAAGGGCAGTCAAAATTTGGCTGGAATTGAATGCATTGATGTCATTGACAGTTTCTCACAGGTTTTCAGGCAAAAACGAAGTATGGCTAGTAAGTTTTTGAAGAAAAAAATTGAAATTTAATTCTTTACCAATTTTCAAGCAAGTTTTACTAAAAAATTCTCAATGTAACTCTCATAAACAGCTCATTCGAGCTCTTTCAAATGATTCCAAGGTCACTGCTGTGGGCCTTTTTGCAAAGCAAAGTCATTTAAAAAAAGTCCATGTCCAACCCGTCGTGCAATGACCGGTTGGGTATGAAAGGGTTATTAAGTTTTGTTACATCATTTGCATCTCACGCTCAATGTTTTGTGGTGGTTATTGTGGGGCTAGTATAGTATCATGTACACAAAATGCCGTTCAAATAGCACACTGTATGCAGCCTGAGCATGGGCCCTTATTAAAGAGAAACTTTGGGCCTAAAAAGTGGTGCAATTCTATTAATTTTTTCGTGAGCGCCCCTGACGCTTATTACGTAGAATACGGTATATCATTTTAGAGCCTCCACAAATCTTTGTGTCTTAACAAATTAAAACTAAGGGAAGATATAAGTAGTCTAATTATTCTCTTCTGTTAATTTTTCAGGATCTGTAAAAAAATTGACTTGACCTTCATTAATGCCTAAGAAGCATCAAGCAATGTGTAAATAATCAGTCACATCTTATGCAATATGGACTATTATTTCAAAACCAAAACACATTTCTTCAGTCAATAAAAAGATTCCCTCCTGTTCTCTAAATGGATTATAAAAATCTCCTTCACCTCCTCTTTAAAAGTTGATGATCTGATTCCTCTTTGAAGTGTGTAAAGAAATACACATTATTCCGCATTTTTCTCGTCGCCATGTGAACAGCTTACAAATCAAACGATGAGATGTTGAAGTTGCCAGCCTTATTCCGAGCTGGAAAATAACACAAGAAATATACATCAAATTTGTTAAATATGGGCAGGTGAATATACTCAATGAAAAAATCAAATCACCATTAAATGATAACATATACTCTGGCAAGACCTAAGTTTTTGATGACAATTATGATGACTATTTTATTTTGAGATTTAAGATGAGCACAAAAAACAGTCCAATGTGCACAGTTAGGGCCTACTAACAATAACAGTTAAGCTTCTGTGGTTAACATTGACCATACTGTCTGATATCTGTCATTGCCTGTTTTGTTTTCCTTCTAAAAGTAGGCCTATAACCGTCTGCCAAATTTGTATTGAAAAAATGTGTCAAAATAAGTTATAATGTACGTTTTCGTAGATCCAGATGACTATTAAATGAAAACATACACGAGTATAGGTTTGTCTTCCCCTTTGCAGCTGGTTGTCACATGTAAACTTTATTGTTACGTCATTGATATGCAGATTCCCGACCTTGAGAATGTTGGCACACGACCATCTTGACCACTTGGCACTCGACCAAGTGAGTTTGAACATCTGAGTTGGATGGACCATTCTAAACGCATCGCGTCATGCTTTGCGCTGCTATAACAGTGGTGCAGAGTTGGAATTCATTCTTAAATTTTCCACGCTTCTGAATAAAGGTGTCAAAATTCTTCCCACGAAAAAATTGTGACAGAAGTAATAGTAATGTAGTAAATACATCTTTATATGTTCACACTTTACCACACACGTTCCCTATTTTGCAATTTAATGCACTATTCAATCTCACAATTATGTGGGGGACATTCTTAGAACAATGAACCCAAAATATTGTGGCTGAAACCTTCACTTTTTACCACGTATACTGCTGCTTATCTATGATTTTAAATTTGTTCCCCATTTCCCAGTGGTTATAACCACCCAAAGCGTAGATTTTTACATTTCTTTAGTGGCTCTTCCCCCTTTTCCCCATTCTTATAACCACCCAAAGTATAGATTTTAAAATTTCTTCCCTGGAGGTTCCCCTTTTCCCCGTCGTTATAACCACCTAAAGCGTAGGTTTTTAAATTTCTTCCCTGGATCTTCCTCTTTTCCCCATTCTTATAACCACCCGAAGTGTGGATTTAAAAAAAAAATCCCTGGATGTTCCCCTTTTCCCCATGGTTATAACCACCCGATGCATAGGTTTTTTTCCAGGTCTGCAATTATAGTGAATCATTGATTAGTGTATAAATACTTAGTGAATTATTCACTAATTATGCACATTCAAAGCTCTGGACATAGTCTACAAATCCCAAGTTACATTTCTGTTTTATCTATGGTCTGACAACTAAGATCATCTTTATTTTCACCCAAACTTGTTGAATCCAGATAAGTATTGTTTGCTGACAGATCCTCATCTTGTAACGTTCTTAAGAAATGGCAGGAACTTCCACACAACATCAGAAATGCCATTTCTCCTTACATTTAGAAAGAGTTCAAAGGTTCTCTTTTAATCTATTCAGAAGTTAGGGCAACACTTGATTCTCCAAAGGTCAAAGTTAGGTCTGCAGATTTCAGGATTTTTTGCCTGTAACTTTGTGAATCGTTTGTTTTGGAACTTCATAAATATATTTTTGACGACATTTGCACCAAAGTTATGACAATTTCCGGCACTAAGTGAAGATAGAGATTTTGGCCTGTAAACGTCATGGTGACAAATTGTACACTAGCTGTAATGCTAAACAATTACGCACCATTTATTGGAACACGCTAAACGTTCACAAATGTACAAAAAGCTTACTTAACAATCAAATTGCGATTAAACGCTTTTTCTTATTCAGCCATGACATTGAAAATCAATATCATTCACACCACACACACATTCAGCTAAAAAAATGACTTAAAATCTTTGTGATCGGTACACATGATCAGTACACATAAATCATATTACCTGATGAGTCAAATAAATTACCTGATGAGTCAAATAAAGTACCTGATGAATCAAAGTACCTGATGAGTCAAATAAAAAACCTGATGAGTCAAATAAATAACCTGATGAGTCAAATAAATTACCTGATGGGTCAAATAAATTACCTGATGGGTCAAATAAATTACCTGATGGGTCAAATAAATTACCTAATGGGTCAAATAAATTACAAACATTTGTAATGTTGGGATTAAATAGCTGTTCTATTTCCTCTAGACCAGGATATTTTCCATAAAAAGGATGATTCATACGGTAGAAATACCTTTTCACAATTTGGAAAGCAAAATTTCAGCATTTATTTAGTTGGGCATTGGGAGTCAATACTTTTCCCATATTGTTATGCAATTTTGTTTTATACTTTACATCGTTTCGGGCAACTTTGGTGTACTTCTGAAAGTCACGGTACTAAATTTAAGTAATTGCTAAACACTCACATTTTTTACATGTACACGTTTAGTCAAATCAGAAAACGTTCACAGCTCTACTAGTTATAATGTATATACCAGTTCCCAACATGCAAAACAAAGGAGACTAATACTAAGTGCCTTACAGCAAACCAAACGAGCCTAATACTTAAGTGCCTTACAGCTAACCAAATGAGCCTAATACTAAGAGCCTTACAGCAAACCAAAGGAGCCTAATACTTAGTGCCTTACAGCAAACCAAAGAAGCCTAATACTTAGTGCCTTACAGCAAACCAAAGAAGCCTAATACTTAAGTGCCTTACAGCAAACCAAAGGAGACTTATACTAAGTGCCTTACAGCAAACCAAAGGAGACTAATACTTAGTGCCTTACAGCAAACCAAAGGAGACTAATACTTAGTGCCTTACAGCAAAGCAAAGGAGCCTAATACTTAGTGCCTTACAGCAAACCAAAGAAGCGTAATACTTAATGCCTTACAGCAAACCAAAGGAGACTAATACTAAGTGCCTTACAGCAAACCAAAGGAGCCTAATGCCTTACAGCAAATTAAAGGAGCCTAATACTTAATGCCTTAGAGCAAACCAAAGGAGCCTAATACTAAGTGCCTTACAGCAAACCAAAGGAGCCTAATACTTAATGCCTTACAGCAAACCAAAGGAGCCTAATGCTAAGTGCCTTACAGCAAACCAAAGGAGCCTTATACTTAGTGCCTTACAGCAAAACAAAGAAGCGTAATACTTAAGTGCCTTACAGCAAACCAAAGGAGCCTAATACTTAGTGCCTTACAACAAACCAAAGGAGACTAATTTACCCCGCTAAGCGCAAAACCAAAGGGGATATTTACGAGAGTTATACTTACCTTCCATGCTATAATATTCAATCTGGTCACATGACCTGATTCTAACGCACTTCTAACCGAACCTAAAAACGCAGTAACCAGCCAAGCCCTGACCTCCATAATGCCTCTGTACCACCTCACTCAACATTCCACCGAGGCCTGAACGAGAGGAGGCGGGGCGGGATGCATGGAAGGTAAGTATAACTCTCGTAAATATCCCCGCTACGCTTAGCGGGTAAATTTACTTCAAGTTATACCTTACCTTCCATGCTATAATATGCAATCAGATTGCAACCGAGGATAGGAAGGAAGGGAGTTCAGATCGCCGCACATTTTTTTTTTTTTTAATGGCTGGTACGAAAACTCACACGAACCGAATCCCGTTTAAAGGACGAAATCCTTCACCTCGGAAGGATGAAAGACCTCAAGAGTGGGAGGAACTAAAACATAGGAAACCACGGCGAGGTACAGTCAAACCGAACAAGGCACCATTCGTTGACAGTAACGGAGGCAAACCTCGAAAGAACCTGAGCGTAAAGCCCAGAAAAACAAGCCAACCGGAAGAGCGTTTGGACACAACTACAGCAAAGTGTCCACAAAAAACGCCACAAGCCACACCGGATTCGTCCACGAGACAGAACCGGCGAGGAAACTACGATTGGGAACGAAGCGTGTACCAATGAAAACGAATTGAAGAAATCCCGGACAAGGGAAAATTCGTTAGCGCATAACCGCGTAAGAGCTAAAGTTAGCGGGGAACACGAACGTCGAAAAGTGAGTCAGACCAAAAACAAGAGAAAAACCGCAAAAGCGGTTTCTCGAACGCCGGCACGAGAGATCCCGTGAAAAGAGGTTATGCCCCGAACCCGAGTGCATACCGCGGCCGTTCTATGAACAGTTCAGACTACTTTAACAGAAAGCCACTGGATGATCTATCGGAGGAAAATGTCACATGACACACTACGAAGAGATCTCCCAGAACTCACCAGTGGTCGCAAGTCAAAGACCGTAGACCCCACCGGAAAAACCCTGGTGGATAGCTGCAAGGTATCCCAGAGCTCATGACGGAACTATGACAAACATCGTCCCTGACCCGAGGCTCGTACGTGAAGCCTGCAAGGTCTCGAGCAGCCAAAGTTCGTCCTGCGCCGAGACGAAAAAAGGGGTCAAGTACCCGTCCAAGTTTCCGACAGAAGGGGTCACAAGAAAAGTGCCCCGACCTTGATCGAGAAGCCCCCGTCGGCACCGACGGTGATATCTGACGGGTGAAAACCGTAGCAGTTACGGGACCGCGGAGCTCCAGGCCACGCCTATCAACAGCGAAACTTGTCTAAGAAGTTGACTGGAGAAAGTGTCAACGTACTACGTATAGTAACAACCTTGAAACCGCGGAGCCTACGGCTACGGGCGCGGAGAAAACGAATACCGTATGTATGTACGGGCAGTTAAGTAACAGGCCGTAAAACCGCAAGCAGCTGTAAGGTGTTAAAGTATGGAAGGAACCATACGTGCCGTTGTTGGTAATAGCTACCCCAAACGTAAGGTTGTCTACCAAAAGGCCACCTATGGTCAAGAAAAATCTCCTTCATGGAGGTAATATTGACAAGTAGGGGTAAACGTACTACGTCAACCGTATGAGTCATAAACCCCAACACTGGGGTAGAAATCACGAAAGAGGTGACGTCCTGTGTATACTACACGGACCGTTAAACACCCTGCACCACGGAGCGGAAAGCGCGTGGCTACTGGGGGGACTTACGCCGTACAAAGTACGCAACCCCGTTAAATATAATAGATCCGTTATGGGTCTACAAAGGCGTCAGCATGACAAGTAAAAACCACGAGTCCACCGCCAACGATGTCGCTGTGCACCACGGAGCAAAAAGCTCGTGGCTACGCGAGGGGACAACTGGTACTGGTACGTGTCCCGAACGAAGTAGCTATCAGTACCAAAGGACCGTCTAGGTCCACGATAGCGTGAACGTACTACACCTGTAACGTGAGTCGTTATCTCATTATACCTCTATTCACCACGGGGCCACCGAGTAAGTGGCGACGCGTAGGGAAGAAGTACACAGTACGCGTTCCGTTGAGAATAGGTAAAATATATATAAACTGAGGCCGTAAGAAATACGGAGGAGTTCACGTGCCACGCAAGCTATACGAGTCGTAAACTGAGTTTGTTCCATCACGGAGCTACGAAACCGGTAGCTGCGTGGGGAAGAGGGGACGACCGTCGTACTCAGTACGTGTCCCGGTAAGAGAAACGGCCGCGGAACGCAGTAGTTCATGGCTACTGGTCCTCTACCACACCGCCGCGCCGCTGGTATAGGCCGTTAACTCCGTATGTATAAAATCACTACGGAGCCGCGAAGCCGGCGGCTACGCGTGGGGGACTGCCGTCGAACGCTAAAAACGTCCCAGCAAGAAAAAAACGACCGCGGAACACTGCAACACGCGGCTAACGGTCGCAATATCCCGAAGTTCCGATACCCGGGTTTATCGTACATTGTACGTAAACCGCGTTAATATCTGTAGAATGTGAGCCGAGGGTCTCGTTCGACGCAAGAATCACATTCAGGGTATGCCTCCCGTAAAGAAGGAAATCTTATCACCCGAGCGCTAGGCCTCGAAACCCGAGCAAGCGCTAACACGCGACGCATCCTGGGAGCGTGACGTACCGACAAACGGGGACTCGTCCTCGTGTCCATGAACTGGTGAAAAACTATGCGGAACCGTGACGTTCAACGCGAAAATCTCACCAAGTCAGCTCACACGGACGTGGGGATCTCCGAAACTAACGGGTGTGACGTACGTTGTACGTTACCTTGCTGTAGAACTAAGCAGCACTACAGACCCAAACGTCATCCCATGCCCCGGACGGAGCTGTTGTGTTACGGACCCGTACGGGGCCGTAAAACAAGCCGTGGGGGCCGTATGGAACCGATACCGGAGCCGTACGGACCCTAATGGACCCGTGCAAGGAATCCAATGGCTCTACAACTAGCCGTAAAAAGGGGACTAACTCACGTAAGACCCGTAGGGCGTCGCCTCTAGTTGGCCGACCGGTCCCAACGCGGAACCGAGGACCACAGCGGTGTACACGGGTTTGAACAAGTCGATAACACCAAAGCGCAACCTAAGAAGCGTTTACATGCGACGCACCGCAGGACAGTCAAGGCGCGTAACGCACCGACACTAGGGACCTGCCCGTCGTGTCGACGATATAGGCGCAAAACATCGCGGAACTGTGACGTTCAACGCGGAAAATCCTACAGAGGCAGTTCACACGGCCGTGGGACAGCGTAGCTATGACCAAGCAGCTTCCTAGCTAGCGAACTCAACTTCGGGGTTCATCGTACAGTGTACGTTATCCCGTTGCAAAAACTCCGAAGTCGTACAGGCCCGTACGGTCTAGAGAAGCGTTTGCACGCTATGCAAAGCGGGACCTCTGAGGTGCGTAACGTACCGACGCACGGAGGCCTGTCCTCCGTGCCTACGATACTGGTGAAAGTAATTGCGGAAATGTAACGTTCAACGCGGATAATCGTATAAATGGTGTTCACATGATCGTGGAACTGCGTAGCTAATGGCCACGGAACCATGAATAGAATAGCTCTCACGGCGCTATACTACTTGTGAAGATTATCACTTGTCACCTGGCCACATAGCTCGTAGCTAGCGGGTGCATATCCGGGTAAATCGTACGGTGTACGATATCCCGTTACAAAACTACGGAGCCGTACGCATCCGAACACCGGAGCCACGCGCTCTCGGTCGCACCTTGAAAAATACCGGTCGCGGTGGAGTCTGTGCTCCGACCACGCCGCTGGAACCCAATCGCTGCAAAGAGTACCACGAATGGACTCGCAGCATAATCTGCACGCGTAACGCGTGAGATGGATGTGACCGGAGCGTAAAGCAAAGAAGCGTTATCACGCTATGCCGGGTCATCAAGGGTGTGTAGAGCATCAACGCCCGAGGACGTGTCCTCCATGTCCATGATACTGGTGAAAATAATTACGGAACGGTAATGTTCAACGCAGACAATCTTAATTGCGTTCACACGAGTCGTGGAACTGCGTAGCTAATGGCTACGGAACCAAGAAGAAAATAGCTGTCCTGATGCTATACTTCTTGTAAAGAAAGTCATCTGTCACCTGACCACGTAGCGTAGTAGCTAGTGGGCGTATAACCAGGTGAACCGTACAGTGTACGTTAACCCGTTAGAGATAAGTTCCGCTCACTGGAGCCATCCAATGGAAGCGAAAGGACCCGTAAACGCGGACCGTGGACTCGTAAGGAACCGTACGGACCCGTAAATACGGGCCGCGGAACCGTCCATGGAACCGTACGGACCCGTAAAACACGGACCGTGGAACCGTACGGACCCGTAAACATGGGCCGTGGAACCGTATAACTGTCGTAGCCGTTGGCTACGGGACCAAGAAGAAAAATAGCTGTCTCAATGCTATACTTCCGGATGAACCGTACGGTGTACGTCTTTCAATAGGCGCTCCGCTAGGAGTGGGCGGCGGCCCCGCCTCCCTGGCTTTGGACCTGGGTGGCGGTGGGGAGACGAAGAGGGCCTCTCAGACCGTCGCTTCTCCACTTTCTCCGCCGCTCTTTGAAAGTACCGGTCGCGGTGGAGTCTGTGCTCCGACCACGCCGCTAGATCCCAATCGCTGCAAAGAGTACGGGGATTTGACTCGCAGCATAATCTGCACGCGTAACACGTGCGATGGATGTCACCGGAGCGTAATTTAAAGAAGCGTTTGCACGCTACGCATCACGAGACATCCTGGGTGTGTAAAACATCGACACTCGGGGACCTGTCCTTCATGTCCATGATACTGGTGAAAATAAATACGGAACTTGTAACGTTCAACGTAGACAGTCTTAATTGCGTTCACACGAGCCGTGGAACTGCGTAGCTAATGGCTACAGGACCAAGAAGAAAAATAACTGTCAATGCTATACTTCTTGTCAAGAATGTCACCTGTCACCTGACCACGTAGCTAGTGGGCGTATAACCGGATTAAACCGTACGATGTACGTGAACCCGTTAAATACGGACCCGTGTAAACACGGGCCGCGGAACCGTCGAATGGAACCGTCCGCCCCGTAACAACGGGCCGCGGAACCGTATGGAACCGTCCGCCCCGTAACAACGGGCCGCGGAACCGTATGGAACCGTCCGCCCCGTAACAACAGGCCGCGGAACCGTATGGATCACGGAACCGTCCGCCCCGTAACAACGGGCCGCGGAACCGTATGGACCACGGAACCGTCCGCCCCGTAACAACGGGCCGCGGAACCGTATGGATCCCGGAACCGTATGGATCCGTCCCCGGAACCGCACAATGCCCGCACATAGGGCTGCGGAACCGTCAGGGATGGTCCAACGGAACCGTATGGAACCGGCCGCCCCGTAACAACGGGCCGCGGAACCGTACGGGACCGTCCAATGGAACCGTCCGCCCCGTAACAACGGGCCGCGGAACCGTATGGAACCGTCCAATGGAACCGTCCGCCCCGTAACAACGGGCCGCGGAACCGTATGGAACCGTCCAATGGAACCGTCCGCCCGTAACAACGGGCCGCGGAACCGTATGGAACCGTCAATGGAACCGTTCGCCCCGTAACAACGGGCCGCGGAACCGTATGGAACCGTCCAATGGAACCGTTCGCCCCGTAACAACGGGCCGCGGAACCGTATGGAACCGTCCAATGGAACCGTCCAATGGAACCGTTCGCCCCGTAACAACGGGCCGCGGAACCGAATGGAACCGTCCGCCCCGTAACAACGGGCCGCGGAACCGTATGGAACCGTCCAATGGAACCGTTCGCCCCTGTAACAACGGGCCGCGGAACCGTCAATGGAACCGTTCGCCCCGTAACAACGGGCCGCGGAACCGTATGGAACCGTCCATGGAACCGCTCGCCCCGTAACAACGGGCCGCGGAACCGTATGGAACCGTCCAATGGAACCGTTCGCCCCGTAACAACGGGCCGCGGAACCGTATGGAACCGTCCAATGGAACCGTTCGCCCCGTAACAACGGGCCGCGGAACCGTCCAATGGAACCGTTCGCCCCGTAACAACGGGCCGCGGAACCTTATGGACTCACGGAACCGTCCAATGGAACCGTTCGCCCCGTAACAACGGGCCGCGGAACCTTATGGACTCCCGGAACCTTATGGAACTGTCCCCGAACTCACAACAACCGGCGGACTGCGCGTTACAAGGGTCGTGGAGTCGACAGGGACTGTCCAAAGGAACCGTTTGGAACCGTGTTTACAACTTAGGCGACGTTCGTTAACGTCCCTAAGAGGTTCTCTCTCTCTCTCTCTCACTTACCTTACGGAACCGTCCAATGGAACCGTGTTTACAACTTAGGCGACGTTCGTTAACGCCCCTAAGAGGATATCTCTCTCTCTTACCGTTACCGCTCTAGGCGCAACGCCTCTAAGAGCGTAACCTTCTCAGTGAATCTCTTTTATATATCTGAAAAGAGAAGAACATATATCCATGCGTACATACACAAATACGGCAAAGTAAATATGATCTTACGGACACGCTAAAGAGAGACGAGGCCTAGCAGTCTAAACAGAACACCAAAACTCTCTTAAACAGAAAAAATTTTTACTGAAAAATAAATTTCTTAAGAGAAGAACGTAAGTCCAAGCGTACAAACCTAAACACGGCAAAGTAACTATGATCTTACGGACACGCTAAAGAGAGACGAGGCATAGCATTCTAAACAGAACAACAACACATGCTTTAACAGAAAAAAATTTTAAAAACCAAAAATTTTCTATCTGAAAAACTTTAGAAACCCGAGAAAACGCGTCCAACGTAATGACTTTTCTAGCGCTGGGGTAGCGTGGGAAACACCAACCACTGTGTACTTGAGGTCTGTAAAGATAAAAAGGAAAGATTATTTTCCCTGTAATTAGGTCGTCGGAGAGACCCACCCACGGTCTCTCCGACACCCCCACTTCAATCCTGAAAATTAAATATTTTAACTCAAAAACTGTGTGAGAAAAATAAAAATATTCATATGCTGATAACGTGAAAACGAAAATAAGCTCGCTAGTAACAACTGTAGCTCCCTAGAGTTGTTACAGGGCGACCCCACATTTACCCAGCGGTGACTATGACCCAATGCGCATGCGCCAAAATCGAAAAAAGAAATTGGCTTGCATACGAGAAGGTGTACTGAAATATCCTAGCGTGCTAAACACTATACATAGTATAACGCTAGGGTCACCTCGAGGCGGGTGGGGCTAAGGGAGAAAAAGACTAATTCCCGGGGTGAGAGGACCCCTAGGCAGGCACAACCTGTGCTCTAGGGCCTAAAACACCCACCACGAGAGTAGGACGCTCTCGAACTAGCCATTCGCTATGTACGAATGGAGACAAAAACCCGCTATCCTAAGTGTAGGCTACACGGGTAAAGTCGTGTAGGTCGGCCGAAGAACTCTCGGACCCATGGCTATCTCACCCTACTCTCGGAAGACTTGAAAAGGCGAGCCAGATGAGAACGGGCAGCGTAAAACCCTTCAGGTAGAAGCTGCCGAAGAGAAAAAGTTAGAAAGGTTAATTGAAATATAAAACAAAAAAAGACCAGTTTTCAGCGATGTTATGAAACAAACGCGCTGAAAAAGAGTGAGGTGGTACAGAGGTATTATGGAGGTCAGGGCTTGGCTGGTTACTGCGTTTTTTAGGTTCGGTTAGAAGTGCGTTAGAATCAGGTCATGTGACCAGATTGCATATTATAGCATGGAAGGTAAGGTATAACTTGAAGTAAATACTAAGTGCCTTACAGCAAACCAAAGGAGCCTAATACTTAGTGCCTTACAGCAAACCAAAGGAGCCTAATACTTAGTGCCTTACAGCAAACCAAAGGAGCCTAATACTTAATGCCTTACAGCAAACCAAAGGAGACTAATACTAAGTGCCTTACAGCAAACCAAAGGAGCCTAATACTTAATGCCTTACAGCAAACCAAAGGAGCCTAATACTTAATGCCTTACAGCAAACCAAAGGAGCCTAATACTAAGTGCCTTACAGCAAACCAAAGGAGCCTAATACTTAATGCCTTACAGCAAACCAAAGGAGACTAATACTAACAGCAAACATTTCCTGATTTTGGAACTTCATAAATGCCATTGATTAATAGCTTATTAAAAAAATGATTTGTAAGAAAAGGTTCAATAAATTCTTGAGGTAAAATTTTGGTTTGGATGTCATGGAATTACATACATGAGCTTCGTTCATGAACATTTTGAAGCATTATTGATCAAATTGATTGAAGTCACTTTCAATACAAACCTATTTTTTGGGAGGTGGAGGTGAGAGGTCAGATTCCATTAATGGCCAAAAATAAGCCTTGTGGGGTGATTTAAGAGAAAGTTTCCTACACCAGAAGAGGAATGGAATTGTTATACTTGTGATGAAAAAAAAATTCTGATCCAGAAGATTGGTTGCTTACTTGTGAATATTGTAAAGGGCACAGATGTATCACTTGTTTTGGCATGACTGTTTTTAAGGGAATCACAAATCAAGTTGATCTACAGTAGTTGTAGTAATTGTATTGCAAAATCATTACAGAGTTTAAGACGGACTAAGTCTATGGAGGATCGGTGCACAGATTTTCTTTCAGAATTTCAGAAAAAGATGGGATGATAGAATGCGTAAAATTGAAAGTGAACTAGTGTGTTGTATCAAATATGACTGATGAAGACTGAGAGAGCACAAGAAGTGAAAGACTGCATGACATCTCAAGCATTACCAGCAGCAAGTCATGGTGGAGTAACCAACCCACTTATATCTATTAATAGTATAGAAGAAAAGGTAACAAATGAGAAAGAGGCTAGACTTGCTAGATGGAATAATATTCTTTTGTTTAATGTGAAACCAGAAAGCAATTTGAAAGTGGAAATCATTATGACAGATAGAGAAGCAGTGCATGGAATATGCAAGCAGATAAATGTGGAGGTAACTGATAGTGAAATTGTACATGTTCAAGAGCAAAACTGTTAAAACCTAGGAGATGCTATTAAAAGCAAACCATTGCACAGGCACATATGGGAGCTCACGTATGATTTGATAAGTTTGACCCATTTACACTCTGTGTAATGGGTGGAACTAGAAATGATATAAATCATTTACAATATGCCAACCAGGTATGGAATCCATTTTTGAGAAAACACATTAATATGATTAAAAACGTACAACGTAGCTAGAAAAACAAAACAAATTCCTGGATTAAGAGACCTCTCTTATAAAAAGAGATCAAGCAAATTTGATTTACCTACTCTCAGTTATCGACGAGTCCATGGGGATATGATTGAAACTTATAAGATACTATCTGGCAGGTATGATGAGGAGATATCTAATTTTTTATCTCTAATACAAGGCTTTCTCACTCATGGGCACAGTCATAAAATCTTTGACAGAAGACCAAGGTTAGATATCAGAAAGAATAATTGTTTTTTTTGGGTGGTGGGCTTATGGAACAATTTACCATGTGATGTTATTGAATCACCAAGTATTCAGGCCTTCGAGAGAAGGCTGGATAAAGTTTGGATCAATTAGCCAATGAAGTACAGTTATACTGAAAGCATCAAATCATCCAGACAACATCCTGTTGCAGAATTAGATGATTCAGAAGAAGAGCTGGTACAAGAAAAACCGAGGGGCCACCTACCAGAAAAGAATCTGTGAGAATTATCATCTTTTGTATAACAGATCATATATTCTGTCTGTATCATCAACACAGTATAAATCATCTGTGACAAATTAGAATGCTGGACTTACGTTCAAAGTATGTCGTATCAGTAGCATCATCGGGATGAGGCACAAATGGAGCGGGCTGTTCTCTCAGATGGTCCCAGTCAATGCTTTCGAAGAATGGATTTTGCTTCAAATCTGACATAGGAATAAATGTTAAAACCAGAGCTTTACAACTTAGTAAATGTTGTTAAAATTGTCACGCTATCATTATTAAGCTGTGAATGATTCATGAGAAAACAACCAGCAAGCAGAGAAACCAAAGACCCTAAACTAATGCAATGTGCTTCACAAATGTAAACTGACGATGTTCCTCCCAAAATTTAATATCTTATGGAATGTTTATATCATGTAAGAAAAATATCTCGTTTACAGGACTACAGATAATTTACTGTAACAGTTCTTTATCTACGGAAACAGTTGAAAATTGATATCAGAAAGTGTCAATCACTTCGTAGTTTTAAAAGAATTTAAGAAACGATTTAATGTGTGACAAACATTTAGATTTGTTTTCATGGAATTATACTCTATGCATTACTTTTCTGTTCACTGTATCATTATTATTTGTATTATTATTATTATTATTATTATTATTATTATTATTATTATTTTTTATTATAATTATTATTATTATTATTATTATTATTGTTATTATAATTATTATTATTATTATTATTATTATTATTATCATTATAATTATAATTATAATTATAATTATAATTATAATTATTATTATTATTATTATTATTATTATTATTATTATTATTATTATTATTATTATTATTATTATTATTATTATTATTATTATTATTATTATTATTATTATTATTATTATTATTATTATTATTATTATTATTATTATTTTATTATAATTATTATTATTATTATTATTATTATTATTATTGTTATCATTATTATTATTATTATCATTATTATTATTATCATTATCCTCTCATATCTTTTTGTTTGGGTTCTCTTATCTATTTTAACTTTGTATCACACCTTGGACATGGTACACATAGACGTAGGAACCAGGGGTACAGGGGGCACGTGCCACCCAATGTTGCAGTGACCTACATGGTGCCCTCTCAACTAAGTCAATTTTTACCATTGAACTAGTGTTGTAGTATATCTTTGTGCACCCCCTCCCTGTTCCAATGAAGAACATGTTCCTATGCCTATTATGGTACACACACAATATAAATGTATATTATCAGAATTATTATGAAATTATTCACAGAAAAAAAGAAGATAAAGATATCTGATAACAAAACCATGCAAAAGGGTTTGTTCACTTAAAATTCATTCAGTGTAATTGCTCTTAAATCTGATTGTCCAATGCATGAATTTATGGGCCTAGGTAACCTAAGAGTTAGAAATGTAGAGAATGGATTTCCTCTTGACATCTTGTTGCTATTCTTTAGATGGATTTTAATTTGTCTGTTGTCTTTATACTTGAACTGCTCTGAATAGTCTACAGACCAAAGGTTTCACCTAAAATTTTGTTGAATTTTTCCAACTCATAAAAAATATTAAGGTGGACATTCAACCTCAATTTAAAGACAGGGAAGGTTATGTGGATCAAAATAATTGAAAAAAGCATCTGCAGAAATTAAAGAGAGGTACATTGCTAGGTATAGAAATACAGCAGCTTGCAGGGGAAATAATTCTATAATTCTAAAAAACAATTCTGGTGTTGTTTGTTTGCTTGTTTTGTGTTTGTTTGTTTGGTGAGGTTTATGACACCGATGGTAAAATTGTGCCCAAGAGATTACATTATGTCAGAGGTGATTTTTTTTTTTTTTTTTGCAAAGATTTGTTTTGAATCCATTTTATGGCACTCTGACACTCTAAATCAAATGAAGCATGACTTTGGATCTACTTGATACATCAATAAGCAAAGAAGAGAATTTTGAAGTTAGTGTTAAAACATTCTTGGATCTTACCTTTTGCCTGAGGTCTTTCATCCGGGTCAGAGGTCAGAAGAAGCTCCACCAGTTGCTGTGCTTGGACAGGCAGTGCTTCCTCACCACATGGCCAAGGGATGTCTGCAAGAGCATCAAAGGATAAGGTTAGTGGTCAAAAAAGACTCATTACATGGCCAAGGGATGTCTGCAAGAGCATCAGAGGATAAGATAGTGGTCAAGAAAGACTCATTACATGGCCAAAGGGTGTCTGCAAGAGCATCAGAGGATAAGATAGTGGTCAAGAAATACTCATCACATGGCCAAGGGATGTCTGCAAGAGCATCAGAGGATAAGATAGTGGTCAAGAAATACTCATCACATGGCCAAGGGATGTATGCAAGAGCATCAGAGGATAAGATAGTGGTCAAGAAAGACTCATTACATGGCCAAGGGATGTCTGCAAGAGCATCAGAGGATAAGATAGTGGTCAAGAAAGACTCATTACATGGCCAAAGGGTGTCTGCAAGATAGTGGATCAAGATAGTGGTCAAGAAATACTCATCACATGGCCAAGGGATGTCTGCAAGAGCATCAGAGGATAAGATAGTGGTCAAGAAATACTCATCACATGGCCAAGGGATGTCTGCAAGAGCATCAGAGGATAAGATAGTGGTCAAGAAACTCATCACATGGCCAAAGGGATGTATGCAAGAGCATCAGAGGATAAGATAGTGGTCAAGAAAGACTCATTACATGGCCAAAGGATGTCTGCAAGAGCATCAGAGGATAAGATAGTGGTCAAGAAAGACTCATTACATGGCCAAGGGATGTCTGCAAGAGCATCAGAGGATAAGATAGTGGTCAAGAAATACTCATCACATGGCCAAAGGGATGTATGCAAGAGCATCAAAGGATAAGATAGTGGTCAAGAAATACTCATTACATGGCCAAGGGATGTCTGCAAGAGCATCAGAGGATAAGATTAGTGGTCAAGAAAGACATGGCCAAGGGATGTCTGCAAGAGCATCAAAGGATAAGATTAGTGGTCAAGAAATACTCATTGCATGGCCAAGGGATGTCTGCAAGAGCATCAGAGGATAAGATAGTGGTCAAGAAATACTCATTGCATGGCCAAGGGATGTCTGCAAGAGCATCAGAGGATAAGATTAGTGGTCAAGAAATACTCATTACATGGCCAAGGGATGTCTGCAAGAGCATCAGAGGATAAGATAGTGGTCAAGAAATACTCATCACATGGCCAAGGGATGTCTGCAAGAGCATCAAAGGATAAGATTAGTGGTCAAGAAAGACTCATTACATGGCCAAGGGTGTCTGCAAGAGCATCAGAGGATAAGATAGTGGTCAAGAAATACTCATCACATGGCCAAGGGATGTCTGCAAGAGCATCAGAGGATAAGATAGTGGTCAAGAAATACTCATTACATGGCCAAGGGATGTCTGAAGAGCATCAGGGAGGATAAGATAGTGGTCAAGAAATACTCATCACATGGCCAAGGGATGTATGCAAGAGCATCAGAGGATAAGATAGTGGTCAAGAAAGACTCATTACATGGCCAAGGGATGTCTGCAAGAGCATCAGAGGATAAGATAGTGGTCAAGAAATACTCATCACATGGCCAAGGGATGTATGCAAGAGCATCAGAGGATAAGATAGTGGTCAAGAAAGACTCATTACATGGCCAAGGGATGTCTGCAAGAGCATCAGAGGATAAGATAGTGGTCAAGAAAGACTCATTACATGGCCAAAGGGTGTCTGCAAGAGCATCAGAGAATAAGATAGTGGTCAAGAAAGACTAATCACATGGCCAAGGGATGTATGCAAGAGCATCAGAGGATAAGATAGTGGTCAAGAAATACTCATCACATGGCCAAGGGATGTCTGCAAGAGCATCAGAGGATAAGATAGTGGTCAAGAAATACTCATCACATGGCCAAGGGATGTATGCAAGAGCATCAGAGGATAAGATAGTGGTCAAGAAAGACTCATTACATGGCCAAAGGGTGTCTGCAAGAGCATCAGAGGATAAGATAGTGGTCAAGAAATACTCATTACATGGCCAAGGGATGTCTGCAAGAGCATCAGAGGATAAGATAGTGGTCAAGAAATACTCATCACATGGCCAAAGGGTGTCTGCAAGAGCATCAGAGGATAAGATAGTGGTCAAGAAATACTCATCACATGGCCAAGGGATGTATGCAAGAGCATCAGAGGATAAGATTAGTGGTCAAGAAAGACTAATCACATGGCCAAAGGGTGTCTGCAAGAGCATCAGAGGATAAGATAGTGGTCAAGAAATACTCATCACATGGCCAAGGGATGTCTGCAAGAGCATCAGAGGATAAGATAGTGGTCAAGAAATACTCATCACATGGCCAAGGGATGTATGCAAGAGCATCAGAGGATAAGATTAGTGGTCAAGAAAGACTAATCACATGGCCAAAGGGTGTCTGCAAGAGCATCAGAGGATAAGATAGTGGTCAAGAAATACTCATCACATGGCCAAGGGATGTCTGCAAGAGCATCAGAGGATAAGATAGTGGTCAAGAAAGACTCATTACATGGCCAAAGGGTGTCTGCAAGAGCATCAGAGGATAAGATAGTGGTCAAGAAATACTCATTACATGGCCAAGGGATGTCTGCAAGAGCATCAGAGGATAAGATAGTGGTCAAGAAAGACTCATTACATGGCCAAAGGGTGTCTGCAAGAGCATCAGAGGATAAGATAGTGGTCAAGAAAGACTAATCACATGGCCAAGGGATGTCTGCAAGAGCATCAGAGGATAAGATAGTGGTCAAGAAATACTCATTACATGGCCAAGGGATGTCTGCAAGAGCATCTGAGGATAAGATAGTGGTCAAGAAAGACTCATTACATGGCCAAGGGATGTCTGCAAGAGCATCAGAGTATAAGATAGTGGTCAAGAAATACTCATCACATGGCCAAGGGATGTCTGCAAGAGCATCAGAGGATAAGATAGTGGTCAAGAAAGACTCATTACATGGCCAAAGGGTGTCTGCAAGAGCATCAGAGGATAAGATAGTGGTCACGAAATACTCATTACATGGCCAAGGGATGTCTGCAAGAGCATCAGAGGATAAGATAGTGGTCAAGAAAGACTCATTACATGGCCAAGGGATGTATGCAAGAGCATCAGAGGATAAGATAGTGGTCAAGAAAGACTCATTACATGGCCAAGGGATGTCTGCAAGAGCATCAGAGGATAAGATAGTGGTCAAGAAAGACTCATTACATGGCCAAGGGATGTCTGCAAGAGCATCAGAGGATAAGATAGTGGTCAAGAAATACTCATTACATGGCCAAAGGATGTCTGCAAGAGCATCAGAGGATAAGATAGTGGTCAAGAAATACTCATCACATGGCCAAAGGGTGTCTGCAAGAGCATCAGAGGATAAGATAGTGGTCAAGAAATACTCATCACATGGCCAAGGGATGTATGCAAGAGCATCAGAGGATAAGATTAGTGGTCAAGAAAGACTAATCACATGGCCAAAGGGTGTCTGCAAGAGCATCAGAGGATAAGATAGTGGTCAAGAAATACTCATCACATGGCCAAAGGGTGTCTGCAAGAGCATCAGAGGATAAGATAGTGGTCAAGAAATACTCATCACATGGCCAAGGGATGTATGCAAGAGCATCAGAGGATAAGATTAGTGGTCAAGAAAGACTCATTACATGGCCAAAGGGTGTCTGCAAGAGCATCAGAGGATAAGATAGTGGTCAAGAAATACTCATCACATGGCCAAGGGATGTCTGCAAGAGCATCAGAGGATAAGATAGTGGTCAAGAAAGACTCATTACATGGCCAAAGGATGTCTGCAAGAGCATCAGAGGATAAGATAGTGGTCAAGAAATACTCATCACATGGCCAAGGGATGTCTGCAAGAGCATCAGAGGATAAGATAGTGGTCAAGAAAGACTCATTACATGGCCAAGGGATGTCTGCAAGAGCATCAGAGGATAAGATAGTGGTCAAGAAAGACTCATTACATGGCCAAGGGATGTCTGCAAGAGCATCAGAGGATAAGATAGTGGTCAAGAAATACTCATTACATGGCCAAGGGATGTATGCAAGAGCATCAGAGGATAAGATAGTGGTCAAGAAAGACTCATCACATGGCCAAGGGATGTATGCAAGAGCATCAGAGGATAAGATAGTGGTCAAGAAAGACTCATTACATGGCCAAAGGGTGTCTGCAAGAGCATCAGAGGATAAGATAGTGGTCAAGAAATACTCATCACATGGCCAAGGGATGTATGCAAGAGCATCAGAGGATAAGATAGTGGTCAAGAAATACTCATCACATGGCCAAGGGATGTTTGCAAGAGCATTAAAGGTAAACAAAGATTATTAAAATGAAAAGGAAGGTAAAGAAAGTAAATAAAACAGAAAATATTCAAATTATAAATTGTATCAGATTTGGATAGATTTAACACAAGCACGCACAGTATCACATTCATATAAAGTCTTTGGCTGAGATCTTGTGACTTGCAATCACTGGATATGTCAGGAAGAATGAAGATAGAGTGTAGAACTGTAATTCTTCATTTCATGAAACTTTGACAATGTTTCTTTGCTGAGGATATACAGCACAGCGACAAGTCAGTTATGCCAATCTAAGGTAAAAATAAAATCAGAGTACCTAATTAAAAAGTTTAGAGAAGGTTAGGTATGAAGACAGGAGAGGAGAAAAAGAGTGGGAAGAAGCAAACAGAAAACTCTGACAATAATATTTTGGTCTATAAAACAACAAAGTTGAAATAATTTTCAATACACTAACAATCGTTACAAAAAGAAAGAAAATGAGGGTGTGATATCTACAGACCATTGCTTGTGGCATCTTTTATCTCCTAAACAAACTAGTAGTTTATATCCAGTTCTATTCACCATTTTGCCAAAACAAAATGTTAAATTTTGCCCTTTTCTGCAGGCAAATATTTTTTAAATCAATACACATATAAAATTAATGTTTCCTGATTTTCACTTCATAGCGATGTCTGAAAAACTATGTTTTTTACAAGAAGTTACAAGCCTTTTTGTATCAATTATTATGTGCGTTCCCATGGGTGGTGTCATCATGTCTTGGTCGATTACTGGCATTGCGCGAGGGCGAATGTCAATTCCACCATGGTGAGAAAAAAGACTTTGTAACTATGCAAAATTTGGAACATATTCAAAATATGTGAAGTACCCTCCTTCATTGCATATTTCAAATGCATTCCCACAAACAAGAAGATACAATCATTACCACTTAAAGTATTACACAAAAACTATACCTAATGGTTGTTTCCCTCAAACTAGCCTTTGAAGATTTTATAAACGATGATATTTGGAAATAATACCATCACTTTAAACTTCATTACCAAATTAACTTTCCAAATGGCTGACGAGAGTATAATAAAGTTGCGTCATGAGATACAACATGATTAAACATGAATATCATATCCCATAACAGATATCCTGCTTATGGTGACTCGCCACCCTGACCCATGTACACAAGTAAAAAATTTTCAATTTATTCATGCAATTTGGACAAATCTTGCTTTTTTGGCATTACCACGTGTAATTATGGAACCATTTACCATTGTTTGGCCGCTCATTTCTGTATGCTGACATTGTGATTGCTGTTGTTTACTATTCTCTGGTTGCACGAAGGTTATGGTTTTTCCTATACACGCCAATAGAGATCAACCCCAATTCTTTGAAGGAGGAACTTTCTTTAACATTACACAGCTTCCCTGAAAATATTCTTCACTAAATATCAAAATTCTTTCATCACCAGGTTCACAACAGATGTAGTTTATCCACAAAATTCTGCCGTTAGAACCTTACTTGGAAATGGTAGAATCGATCTATTTTCTGTGAGTCATTACTTTAAGAGCAGAACTAAAATTTTGTTGATTATTCAATATTCATGAGGTTCAAAGTTTAATAGAAATGGTTTCTTGAATCTATTTAAATGTTCATGAGTTGTTAGCCAATCAGCTATACGACAACCATAGAAGTAATATGACATCAACATAAACAATTACAAGTAACAGAGACTTTGAAGGTCCGACTGGGAAAAACTTTTTCGCCAAAACAAGCATAAAGGGTCTTCTAATTTTGTCTTTTTGGGCACTAAAACAACTCACGTATAAGAAATTGTTTGATTTGTTTGATGAAGGCTTAACAGCACCACGTCAGCGAGGGTCAAATTGTGCCTGAGAGGTTAGATCATTCCAGAGGTAGGAAGAAAAGAAAATAGGAGAGAAGTATGGGGGCTAATAGCCAGGAAGCTGGGATGAAAAGAGGAAGTGCACAAGTGTAATAAAAAAGATTAAATGTAGGTGAAGGGGGGTGGGAGAAGAGGACTGAATATGGTTGTAGAAGGAAGCATGATGAAGGAAAGAAATAATTTTATCCGGAGGGTTTTTGTGGAAGAGCCTGGCTATGGAGTTGTGAGGGGTGAGGGATGCTTTGGGGATGTTGTACAGGGGGCATGCAAGGAGGATGTTGATGTGGTTGAGGTAAGAGCTGTGAGCAGCACAGTAGACAATATTGCCATAGTAGAGCTTGGCAGGAATGGTGAGCCTAAAGATTTTGAGGAGAGTGTGGGGGTCTGCACCCCAAGTAGTGTTGGAGAGGAGGCAAAGAATGTTACATACATACATACATATAAGGCATTTATAAAGCGCCACTACATCAAGAACGCAGCACATATGGAGAAACATAATAATGCAAAGTACAAATAAAGCATAACATGATATGAAAATACAGTGGTAAAGAAAACAACATTAGATTGGATACAAATAATACTTCAAATACTTTTTGAATTTGCCTAAAGAGTCAGATTCTCTAATGGAAACAGTGAGTGCATTCCAGTTTTTTTGAGCAAAATGAGAAAAGGTGCAATTTGATGCAGACTTAAGCAGCTTAGAAGAGTTCGGTTTCATGAGGCGAGTTACGTCTAGTGATGCGCGAAGGTTTGAGCGTGAGGGCTGGTGGGAAGAAAGGCAGGATGATAGGTAACCAGGTGATATACCATGGAGGCATTTATACACATAGACCAAGATCTTAAAAGTTATCCTCTCCCTGGCTGGGAGCCAGTGCAGTTCCTTAAGGTAAGGTGTGGCATGATCTCGCTTTGTAGCACGGCAGACAAGCTTAGCCCCCCAGTTCTGTCTCCGTGTAGTCTCTGAATATCGGTCGAGTTGGATCCAAAGAATAGGGCATTTTCATAGTCAAGCCTTGAGAGAATCTGTGATCGGATGACAAGGTGACATGTGTCCATATCAAGGAATCTTGAATGAGCTGTTGCATTTCTGTTTCAGGTTGGTGATGTGTTGCTTGTAGGAGAGTTTGGGGTCTAGGGTTAGACCCAGGAACTAAGTGTGGTCAACTTTATTTGGGATGTGATTGCACGAGGTTCGGGTTGGGTGGAAGTTGTTGAAATGACAGAAGTGCATACAGACTGTCTTCTCTTTGGATAATTTAAAACCATTATTGTTGCACCAGTCTGCAGCTAGTTGAGGCCAAGTTGGACCTCATTCCAGGAGAGAAAACCTGGGGGAGGAGTAAAAGATGGTAAGGTCGTCCACATAGAGGGCTCATTTGATGTTAAGGCCAAGATTGTTGTCAATGTTGTTAATGCTCAGGTTGAAGATAGTAGGGGAGAGGATTCTTGGGGGACACCCACTTCTTGGGGGACACCCACTTCTTGGGGATAGGGGTTGGAGAGGGTGTTGCCGATACAAACTTGAAACTGTCTGGATAAGAAGAAGTTTTGAATGAAGATGGGAGGTGGCCTCTGCAGCTGATGGTGTGAAGCTTGAGGGTAATGTCGTATTTCCAAGTGGTGTCGAAAGCTTTCGAGGTCGAAAAAGATGGCAATGAAGTGTTCCTTTTTAGCAAAGGATTCCTGGATGGCGGTGTCAAGCATGATGAACTGGTGGTGAGGGGAGAAAATTCCTTCTGTTGATCTCGAGGAACTAGTTAAGTCTCTGGTTGATGATCCTTTCCATAATTTTGCAGACACAGTAGGTGAGGGAGGTGTGGCGGTAACTGGAGGGGCACTTATGACAGTGGAGGGAGTTGGGAATGTACGGTGCAATGGGGATTCTGAGATAGCCAGCAGTGATGTGGGAGGGGAGGGTTGGTGTGGCAAAAGTCGGGAAGATGGTATTGGTGGGTGTTTCAGCAACGTCTCTCTTGAGGACGAGAAAACGGGTCTCAGCTACATGTTGGCTGGCAAGTACCTCTAAAAGGTCTTCATGTGTAAAGTAGGCAAGGTCCCTAATTCCGATGACAGCTTTGCTTGAGTTCAGGGAACGGTAGGTAGTAACTGCTATGTCAATACCAGTATTAGCTAGTGATTTGGTGGCGAGGAGGGTGATGGCCTGAGTGGCCCTGGTGCAGTGCTTCAGGAGATTGCCAGATCTGAGGGTAGAAACCTTGGCAGGGGAGAAGGGTGCTGACAAGGTCATGAAGTTCTTTGTGAATGAAGAAGGGGGAAAGTCTTTTGAAACTGTCTGGTTTGATGGTGGCCTGAATGATTAGAATTTTGGGGACTGGAGCTGAGGGATGGAGGTAGCAGGTAGGTCACAGAGAGGGGAGAGAGTCAAGGTCAAGGGCCGAGAAACCCGAGGCAACTAATTGAAAAAAGTTGGGCAACTACTATCATTAGAAATGGCTTTGCTTAAAACCAGGAACACTCCAAGCGGCCCTGAAGCTGAGCAAGGCTCGTCGAAATAAAAGTTATCTATTTCTTTATTTCTCAAACGACAAAACTGTGATCTGTTCAACACTCCATACAAGTTGTTTAATGAAATATGTGATTGATTTCCACCCAACACAAGAGTTTTTACTAAGGGGAGCAGCATCTTCCAAGGAGTATGAATAAAATGTCCTTTGAAGCAAACGATGCATGTAATTTGTAGTTTTAAAATTGCAGAACAAGTTTTTAAGTAGTGTCTGTACTAATGTAGGGAAACCACTGTACAAGTACCAAACAGGGTGTGTGGCAAGTCACAACAGGAGAATTTTTTTTTAAAAGGAACAATCTTACAAAAATCAGTCACCTATCCTTAAACAGAAAATCCTTTCTCCCCCTCAAACAAACAAAAAAGGTGCAAAGTGCATGATTTAGGAACAGAAATTTGAGAGAACAGATTCAGAAATTTACGTTGCTCTCGTCACGTCACGTTGCTCTGTGGAAAGTGACTTACTTGTTCCTGAGTTCTCAGGGATAGACAAGGGCCATCTCCCTTATCTGTATTTAAGGAATTTCTGCCCGAAATAAAAAATAAGTCCATACTTGAGTTTGGTTTAAATAAGGAAATACTGTGTAATAGTGCCTTGATTTAAAGTTTGTATTTTTAATTTAAAAGAGAGAATAGACATGATCCACCTCGGGGAAAGCAGAGGGGCTAAAGAAGTCCGTCTGGAATGAGATTATCTCCCAATGACCAGTCAAAAGATCACCCAAGAACTTTTCTTTCTCATTCAAACAGCGTAAAGTTTTAAATCCCACAAATCAAACATGATTTTCATGAAATTTGATTGAGTAACTAAAGTTAGAAAAACAGATCCCGCCCACAAAAAATTTTGCCAATAAAATTGTGTAAAAAAAAAGCCAACCCATATTTTGAATGAATGAATTTAAAGCGAAATAAATATAAATGATGTGTTTCTCAATAGTTTATTGGTTTTGGAAACTTTTGTAAACAGGTGTGTGAAACTTTATTTTAAGTTTGCGTAATGTTTCCTAGGGACCTGCTTTTACTGGTTACATGCTAGGCCTTTTGGAATGGAATTTTTTGGAAATTTTTGTGGAAGCCTGACTACGGTGGGATTAAATAATTACGCTAAAAAAGAACGTTCTTAACAAAAGAAAGTCATTGTCATTTATGCTTTGTGAGATTTGATTATAGATATATTTTCCTTGTAAATGATCCGTAAACCTGCTGTAACTAAATTAGAAAAGACAAAAATATGCATTTTTTTATTGAACCTTTATTGGCCACAGTTGGAGGGGAACAACACCGTAATGTTACGTTACATCCAACAACATTATACATTATATATACAGGGGCTACAACTTAATGTCAAGTGTACTGGGGACCAAATGCAACTCTTTCAGTAGGTATTGATCCGTATAAATCCTTCCTTTGTTCGGGGCAACAAACCCATTGCGTGTCTTTTGTTTATTTCCCATTCCGTAATAGGGTGGTACAAAATTTCTTACACACGAAGACTTGTTGGTTCGTTCAATTTTTTTTTATAAGGTGTGGTGTCATATTACAATTGTGAAGCACTATGCATAGCATCTTCGTGTTCATGGAACTAATTATTTATGCATCAGCACATATTTTCCAGTTTTGACTGCAGATTTTATGAAAATGATGAAAATGAAATTGCTTTATTTCAGGTATGCAAACAGTAGATGAAAAACTGAATTAACCCTGTGTGTGAATTTTCATGCTCTTCAATCCTGCAATATTTCACAAATTTCTGGCCAAAAACCTCTGGACTAGATATGTTGCAAAAACGGGCGACACATGTTAACAGAATCATCCCATTTCATAACCTCAAAAATGTAGTCGTTGTTGAGCTAAAAACCTTACCTCAAAACTTCAATAAGTATTTTACCATCTAGAGTTTGAATCCTGCCTTGATATATGCTAACTTCTATGTTATTTAATTTATTCTTACATTTTATGCATTTTCATATCTATTTGTACTTTGTCAAAGGCTTTAATTCAGAATTAATTGTAAAGCTCATTTTTTTACCATGTAATGTCCAACTTGCAATTTACAAAAATCAATGGCTTGGTTTGGTTTGGTTTGTTGACGTTTAACGACACCAACAAACCAAACCATTGATCAAAAATTAATAACAATAATACTAAATATTACATTTTTCTACAGTGGAGTCTATGACGACATTAATGCAAAAACCCACTGCTACGATATCTTACATATTCTAATGGGTAGAGAACTTTGTGGAAGAGCGGCTAAAGCTTTGCACTCTAGCATCCCCCCATGGCTCTCAAACCAGCGCTTCACAAAGGGTTAATAAAATAGTCATGGGCATCTTGTTGTAAAAACTCCATTGGAGTTCTGTCAAAATATTATCAATTTTGAACTAAACGGAGAGACTGCTTACTTCAAATACTTCCGTTACACTTGAAGTAAACAAATTCTTACCATATGACATATCATATTAAGTTAGAGATATGGAATTAAAAATCTACATTACCTCTTGCAAGTATGTTCTGGAACACGAGCTCAGGTGACTGGTCATTGAATGGAGGAATACCGGTAAGGAACTCAAAGAAGCAAACTCCTAATGCCCACCAGTCAACTGGCATACCTATCAAATGTTAAAGATAGACTATAACCTGCTGCCATTAACTGGAATACCTATCAAATGTTAAAGATAGGCTATAGGCTGCTGCCATTAACTGGCATACCTATCAAATATTAAAGATAGACTATAAGCTGCTGCCATTAACTGGCATACCTATTAAATGTTAAAGATAGACTATAAGCTGCTGCCATTAACTGGCATACCTATTAAATGTTAAAGATGACTACAAGCTGCTGCCTTTAACTGCCATACCTATCAAATGTTAAATATAGACTATAAGCTGCTGCTATTCTTACCGAAGTTGCAAAGCTATTGTTCACATAAAACTTCCAAGAAAAAAAATAACACTTTGCTATCTGTCCTTAATTGCTCATCATATATACACTGATAAATATTTAAGATTAATAAATAAACTGTTTTAAAAATTAGGTTACAATTCTTATAAGGCCTGTTTGGCTTGTCATTTACTCAAAACCGGCTCCCTAAACCATTATTGTGATGCTTCTCATGGGTGTGATACTTTATGCTTAAAACCACAGAATTGAAAGGTTTGTAAATGTAAAGAGGCAGCATTTGTTACATTTCTTTAAATTTGATTAAAAACAATAAAAATAGTCAAAACAATCACCAAAATTGGATTAAAAAGTTTAAATTAACATTTCTAAAGCTTCCTAAATTTTCAGACATCAATATGCAAATGTAATGCTAATTTTTTAATGTTCGACTGTAAATTCTTCAAAAAAAAAACTTAATTTTTTAAAGGGGTGATTTTGAAGTATGCACCCAGTCATAAATCATCAATTTAGCATACACTGAAAATTCCTTAAACTTCGATCAGCACTAACTTATAATGTTTTTTTTACATAGAAATATCACTTTTTTCTTCTTTCACAATGAAAGTAACATCGACCGCCAAAGACAAATTTAACTTTAAAAGAAATATATAAATACCATGAGGCTTTCTGAGAAGAATTTCAGGTGCCAAATAATCAGGGGTTCCAAGAATCCTTTCCGCGCTCTCAGAGTGGTGAATGGGTTTCCTACGACAACTCTTTGGGGTTTTGTATGGCGTACAAAGAGAGATCTTGAACGGTGTTTGAAAGGTTGCCACGGGCGACTCCTCTGATGTCTGTGAAAACCAAGTATTACCAAATATCAAGCAGGTGTGGTAAATAAAAGGACAACATGAGGAACAATGTTGGTTTAACTGACCCCCTTGTGCTCCTTTTGAAAACTGTAAACTGAATCCAATTTTTTTGTGGAATGTAGTTTTTCCAGGATGTTGACAGAATATTAGAACTTAGTTTTATACTCTAGAACCATTTCCAGAAACACTTATCTCTTATATTTTGCATGGTTTCTCTGAAGTTGAATGGGATCTTAAGATTGTTCAGCAAATAATTCTTGTGAGCAAGCAAGTTTTTTATACTTGTAAGCTATAGCTTGTGTTATGTGTTTGAGGACTGCAAAAAGTTGAATTTTTTAGATAAGTTGAAATATTTTTTTTGTAAAGCACGAGGTAAAATGAATAATTCTCATTTGAACTATGGTGGTGAGCAGCAGACAATTCAAAAACAGTTGAAAAGTTTTATATAGATATCCAACATCCATCTAATTATCTGTTCCTGCAAAGGTAGTACAAGAAAAGAAGACATTCATCGCATGAGAAATTTATGTTACCTTGACTAACATCTTTGAACAAAATAACAAATTCATTTTAAAATCACATCATTATACTGTATTTATAAACTGACTGTATCAAATCATTCACGAGCACAATCTAATGTAAAAACATAATTTATCGAGTGATATACTTACAGATGATCTATGTCCAAGTCTGGAAAACCCTTCAGTAGAGCTTCTACCTGAATCTGAGGACCGTTTTCTTGATAAATGGGAAAGATTTTCAAAATCCCCTTCCTCTGAAGAATGCGAGACTCCTGTGCGATCTGTTTCCATATTTTCTGCTTTTGGTGTGGTTTGACAATGAGCTTGAAGTTCTTCACCATTGCAACTTTTCAACACTCCTTGCATGCTTGCACATGAATTCAAAACTCCACTGGAGGACATTTCGTTCCTCACACAAGGAGAGCCCTCCGTGTCATACCTCCCATGGACCTTTACGTCAACTTCTCTATTTCCTCCCACATTTCCCCTTTCTTCTGTCTTCTCTGTTTGATCACATGACCATTCCACGTCATCAATCTTTGCCACAAACATCTCGGCAGTCAAACCTGTATGCCTCTCCTGTATACAAACTTTGAAATTTGAACTTTGCGTGCTGGAAGCCTTTCGTTTCCTCTTTAAAATAGCAGGCTCTCTTGGGGCAGAACTATCATCTAGCGCAATTTTACCTCTGAGGAAGTTAACGGCAGGGCTAATATTCTCCAAGTTTTCTTTCCACGATAATGCTTTCTGTTGATAGCTGCTTGTTACCGGGGTTTCTGTTATAGCTATCTGATTCTCAAATTTCTGTTGATAGCTACTTGTTGTTACCGGGGTTTCTGTTATGGCTTTCTGATTGCCAAATTTCTGTTGATAGCTACTTGTTGTTACCGGGGTTTCTGTTATGGGTTTCGCTGTCACAGAGCAAAGGTTATTTGGTAATTCAACATGAGAATGTGAACATTTTTTTATACTACTAATAAAGGAAGATGTGATGGCAGGTCTGCATTTATGGTCTGTAGATGACTGCCGGATATTGGGTGTCTCAAAGCATGAAAGTCTAATCTCACTAGCACCAGGGGATCCCATATCTTGTTGAATCGTCTGTAATAACACAGGCGTGGTGGCGGAATAAAGTGGAGAAATGTTTGTATAATGCTGTGCTCTACTGGGCTCCTGAGGAGAGAAGCTTACTTTATTTTTCTTGTAATGAGTTTTTATTGTATTTGTCGACATCAGGACATTATTTTCAACACCAGGACTACAACATAAGTTTGAAATCTTTTCCTGCCTCTCAGTGTGTCTTAATCCATTTTCTGGAGAAATAAGTGAGGGAGATATTGATTCTACACCACTGGGATAATCTGACTGGTTTGTAACTGCAGGAGATGCTTTCTCTATAAAGTGATTTTCATACTTAGAATCTGATGTGTGGTCGCATGAAATATTTGCACTACAGGACAACTGCTTCATTCCATGTTGTTTCTTTTTCAAACCAGCTGTAGAAATTTCCTGACCACAGGATTGAGGATTATTTGATTCGTATGTATCATCCTGTCTTGCATCTAGAGTCTTTCCAAGGGAAGCTTCCATTTTGTCCCCACAACTTGAGATGGTGCTCTGATTTGAGTTGGAGGTGCCTGCAATTGAACTGTTATCAATGTGACTCTCAGCAGATTTGAACAAGCTGCTTTGGATGCCATGATGCAGATTTGGAGTGGAGCATGTTTTGATGGCATTCCCATTAGTACCATCATTTCCAGAGATTGCAAACAATCCAGGATCCGAGTGTGCTATACTCAGGCAGTTTAGCTTTGATGGATCCCCCGACACACTTGATAGAGTGGAGACTGATGTGAAGTTAATAACAGAAGGGGGTATCATGTGTCCTTGGTGTAACTCTTTATCAAAAGCAGTGAGGGGTGTGTTCATGCCTAGGCTTGATTTTCTTCTCCTGTGGTGGAGGACACTGGTAGGGGCTGGAGTGTTCTGTAACAATAAGTACAAATCAATTACAATGACCAACCAGACATCAAATGATACAAATCCCCTCACCACTAATAAGATTCTTACCATCTTCTGTCACAACTGCCATCCCACCCTCTGTTGCAAATGACGTCCCATCCTATCCCTGGATACAGAAAATAATACATGAAATCCAGATTCCACCCTGTCCCACATACCATCCCTCCATGTACTATGTCCCAGTCTATTCTGTCCCACATGCCATTCCTCCCTGTACAATGTGCCATCCTACCCTGTCCTAAAGGGCATTCCATCCTAACCCACATGCTACCCACTCTGTTCCATATGCCATCCCACCTGAAATCCAGATTACATTCCATTACATGTCATCCTGTCCCACATGTCATCATGTCCCACATGTCATCCTGTCCCACATGTCATCATGTCCACATGTCATCCTGTCCCACATGTCATGCCACCATGTCCCCCATGCCATCCCAACTTGTCCTACATGCCATTACATCCAGTTTGACATACCATGGCACCCTATCCCGCATGCCACCCTGTCCCACATGCCATCCCACATTTCATCCCATCCTGTCCCCAATGCCATCCCACCTTCATCCCAATTCCTACATCTACCAATCATTCTGTCATCTTCCACCCAAACCTCTTTCATCTTACTCCCATCCCGTCACTTCTATCAATCCAACATGTCCCATTCGTCTACCACCCTCTTCCACCTGCCATCCCTCATTCATCAACCATCCTCCGTTAACCTACCATTCTCCATTCCCCATTCACCTACCATCCCCATTCATTTACCATCCTCCATTTACCTACCATCCTCCATTCCCCATTCACCTACCACCTCCCATTCCCTACCATCCTCCATTCACCTGCCATCATCCATTCACCTACCATCCCAACCCACCTTTCGCCATCCACTCATCTACCAAATATACTCTTAACCAACTCACCATTCCAACCTTCACTCCAACCTTCACTCACTACATTGCACCACCTTCTCCCACCCTTCACTTAAATCTGAAAACAAAATTAATAACAAATTAATTTGGACAGTCTCTATTATGTTTCCACGCTAATAAAGTAAAGACTTATTGTCTTTTGATATTCATTCCTAAAATACTAATTATAAATTTTATTGAGTTGTCAACTCTATTGTTCTGCTTTTTTTCATGGCAGAACAAATCTTACTTGCTATTTAAATCTGGAATGCAGTGACTTGTTATTCATTCCCAGACACTTGATTTTAAATTTAATGAGTATCCTTTAATTGCTATTCAAGTCTGAATGCATTTGTTCTAAGCTCTTTCAAAACAAGATTCTCCTTTATATCAATTTCTTTTCATAAAAATAGTTGGAATTCTTTTGTTCCACAGCTGAATAATGCATGAGGTCAGACAAACAATGAATGTGGATGAATAGACAGGTGGACAAATGGATAGGTGGACGAACAGACGGGTGGACAAACAGACAGGTGGGAGAACGTTCAAACAGACTGATGAATGAATGAACGGTAAAGATGCTAAATCCCCTGTTCACTAACTTCGATGGTGAGGGGATAATTATAATGCGCATCTGATAGCTACAGCAGAGCTGCTTCTGTTTAATATTTCTTTATCAAATAAAAGAGATTACAATAGGAAATAACTTTCTTCCAATGTTGGTGATCAATCGAAATTTAAACAACATTTTCTTTCTACTCAAAAATTTTTGATACATTCTGCTGCTGTTCTTCTTATTTGTCAAAAGACTGCTTGATTTATTTGTGAAATCAACTCTTTGAAGTTTTTTCACCACTATTAAGAAACTGTGTATGAATGATGAAATAAGCAAACATTTATCAGAAATGAATTAGTTAGTCAAACAGATAATGAATATTTCCTTACAAAATTGATTTTGGAGGTGAGAGAGAGGATTTGGCCAGGTGTTCTGAAGTAGTCCGACTTCTGGACAGCGACGGACGGTGTAGCAATGACATCATTTACATCCAATTCTAAAAAGAGAATCGAGCAGGAAATATTTTGCCATAGGAAGACAAAGGTGACACAAGCAAGACTGTATCCAATTGTATTGTTTGCATGGAAGGAGTGTAATATCCTTAAAATCAAAGTTTACAAACCATTTTACTTCATAAGGATAACATGACACACCACATGATAAACCTAAATTGAGGAGAAAACAGTGCCACAAGCTATTCTCGGAATAAATGCAGGCCAAGATTTGTGCAGTAAACTTATTATATATAATTTAAGAAATCATATTCTAGGATAAGTTCTTAACCTTTAAATGCTCAGCTGTTTATGGCACGATCGGTTTGGACATGCACTTTTCAAAAATTCATTTTGCTTACATCAAATAGGCCCACAGCAGTGATCCTGAGAAAGACCTCGAATAGTTCTTTCAAAAATGTAACTTTTTGATGGGAGCTATGTTGAGAATTTGGAGGAAAATGGGATAAAATAGACAAAAAAAATTAAATGCACAAAATTTATAAAAAAAAAAAGATTTTTTTCCTTAAAAAACTTTCTTGCCATAGACTTAGCTTTTGCCTGAAAAGCCACGAGAGACTGTCAAAGACATCAATGCACCCAATTCCTGTTGAATTTTGACTGCTCCTATTATCAATATCTTGATGAGTTATATATAAGTTGTGCAAAATTTCATGATTTTTAGCCTTTTTGAAACCAATTTTTGATAAAAATTGTAGTTCCTGATCGCAATACAGTACAACTGCCGTATGCCAAAAATATTGTCAAAATCATTATTTCATTTATTTTCAATTAAAAACAAAAAGAGCAACTACCCCCTCTTTATTCACACCAAAATATAAGTATTCAAACAAATCCACACACTAAAACATACCAAGGGTAGTGTAACGATTAGTGTGCAGGATTGCAACATGAGCGACCCAGGTTCAAAAACTGGAGCATATGTGCGGCTTTGTTTTTTACGTGTAATCACACGGGTGATTATTATCTTATTTTTTTCATCGTTTTTGTATGTTTTACTCTGAGAAAAAAAAATTAGATTGCTATCAATGGAAAGGAAATATCACATTCTAAATATGTAAACAAATTAGCATTCATATAAACCAAACTTGTAGTAATAAAAAACGACAGGAATGTCGTGAAAATTACTTTTGAAAAAAAAAAAAAAGTTCTGAAAAGTTGCAGTCACGTTTTGAACCGTGTGGCTATTTAAAGGTTAAACTACATGGATCATAACCCCAGACATATCATCTTTAGCAATTCTTAAATTGGGAGTTTTTGCATTTCTCTTGCTACATTTTGATATATTATATCAGTTGTATGTCATGTTGTATATGTTATTACAACCCAAGAATAGTCTGAGAAATTCCACCCGGCACCCAAATCCACCTTGCTATTCAGGTTTGAGATTCTGTATACTTTGTATAATCTCCTCCTTTATACAATCCACCCCAGAAATCCTTGCACAATAACTTCAACCACTAAAATATAATTTTTTGACTGTTGATTTATTTGCTAAGTTGCATCTTAACACATACAGATTACCTACCTTCTGGCATATTTCATTGAAGGTCAAATAGTTGCTTTTACTAACTGTTGAGGCAAAGCATATTCATTGTCTTTGGTTCCGTTCTGACAAATTTAATGTTCCGTGAATTCTTTTCATGCTAGAAATCACTTGTTCTTATTTCATTTTCATGACCTCAGATTATATGTTGTTTGGATTTCCTTTCAGGCATTAATTCAATGACTCTCTTGATATACAGTATAGTACTTGCTGATCTCAGCACATTGGGATTATTAACCTTCTGGCATATTTCAGTGGAGGTAAAATAGTTGCCTTCACTAACTGAATTGAGAAAAAGCATTCATGTTTAGAGTTCTTTTCATACAAATTCAAGTTTCATGATTTCTTTTGATGCAAGAATCACTTGTTTTGCCTTTCTTCTATGCCAAAAAATCAATGGATTTTCTTACAGGCCAGAAAATTGATTGTTTGGATATTCCTTTCATGGCATAGATTTAATGTTGAAGACATTAAATTGAAGTACAGTATATCAATCAACTATATGTTATTCCTAATAAAACATTCCCTTAATTACCTCCACCACTCCATTTCATTCTTTGACCAGTTCGAACATAATCCAAATTGAGTGACTTTTTCCTTGGGTTCTAATAAAGGCAGAAGTCAAATTTGATCAAAACCAGTCACTTCTTTTTGGGATATATTGATGAGAAACAGACAAATGAATGACACAGACAAAAACATATCTTGCATCCAACTTCCTTGTCAGAAATAATTAGGAATAATAACTTACTATGATCTAAATCAATCCTTGAGAGACCAAAGTCTGTGAGCTTTATGTGACCATCATCTGCAACAAGCAGATTGTCTGGCTTTAAGTCCCTGGTAAATACAAATATGGGATGTCAGTATAGAATTGAATCAAAAGTAAATTTGTCAACGAAACAATGGGTGCTATAATGTTAAACTTGTAACAAGTAAGAAGTCAATCTAAAAGTTTCTTTAGCCTGTTTGCATAGTCAATGGCTTCTACATTCATATTTAGTTGACATAGATCTTTTCTCATCCATAACAATTTCTATACAATAGAATGATAAATTCAGATTGCTTTCTTAAAACAGGGACATAACCTGAACTACCACCTATACAAACACATTCAAAGCTTTAGATTGAGCAACGTGCTTGATTACCAATCTCCATCTAATTTCTTCACACGTAAATTGAATATTAATTTTCATAGAAAATAATATTATCTTGAGTAATATTACACTTTATAGAATAATACCATTGTTCTTTACAACCTTTATGTGAAGCCTACACATATGAACTTGATTGCTTTGTGTTTATTGTTACCTTAGAAACAGTCAAAATATTCTTGCATAAATAGCTCAATGGTGCATGTGCAGCATGCTATCTCTGATCTGCTAATTATGAATACTTGTTTTTGGATGGCAATTTTCCACAGATATGCATTTCCCATTTACAAAATGATCCCTACCTGTGAATGATGCTATGTCGGTGCAAATACTCTAATGCTAAAATGACTTCCGCTGTGTAGACAACTGCCATGTCAACATCAAAATAACCGTAGATGTGCAGAAGGGACTTGAGGTCTCCACCAATCAAATACTCCATCATCTATGAAATTGTAGCGCACAAAAAAACTCTTCTATCAACTTATTAAAATTATTTGGATAGATAAAATCAACCACTCAAAACAGGACATCTTAAAGCTTTTGTAATTTTCAGGTCTTTACTGCAACTTTTGCAATGCATGAATGGGCTAAACTATTACTGTATGAATGGGCTAACCTATCACTGTATGAATGGGCTGACCTATTACTGTATGAATGGACTAATCTATCACTGTATCAACAGGCTAAACTATCACTGTATGAATGGGCTAACCTATCACTGTATGATGGGCTAACCTATCACTGTATGAATGGGCTGACCTATTACTGTATGAATGGGCTAGCCTATCACTGTATGAATGGGCTAACCTATTACTGTATGATGGGCTAACCTATCACTGTATGATGGGCTAACCTATCACTGTATCAATGGGCTGACCTATTACTGTATGAATGGGCTAACCTATCACTGTATGAATGGGCTAACCTATCACTGTATGAATGGGCTAACCTATCACTGTATGCTGGGCTAACCTATCACTGTATGAATGGGCTGACCTATTACTGTATGAATGGGCTAACCTATCACTGTATGAATGGGCTAACCTATCACTGTATGATGGGCTAACCTATCACTGTATGATGGACTAACCTATCACTGTATGAATGGGCTGACCTATTACTGTATGAATGGGCTAACCTATCACTGTATGAATGGGCTAACCTATTACTGTATGATGGGCTAACCTATCACTGTATGATGGGCTAACCTATCACTGTATCAATGGGCTGACCTATTACTGTATGAATGGGCTAACCTATCACTGTATGAATGGGCTAACCTATCACTGTATGAATGGGCTAACCTATCACTGTATGCTGGGCTAACCTATCACTGTATGAATGGGCTGACCTATTACTGTATGAATGGGCTAACCTATCACTGTATGAATGGGCTAACCTATCACTGTATGATGGGCTAACCTATCACTGTATGATGGACTAACCTATCACTGTATGAATGGGCTGACCTATTACTGTATGAATGGGCTAACCTATCACTGTATGAATGGGCTAACCTATCACTGTATGAATGGGCTAACCTATCACTGTATGAATGGGCTGACCTATTACTGTATAAATGGGCTAACCTATCACTGTATGAATGGGCTAACCTATCACTGTATGAATGGGCTAACCTATCACTGTATGAATGGGCTGACCTATTACTGTATAAATGGGCTAACCTATCACTGTATGAATGGGCTAAGCTATCACTGTATGAATGGGCTAACCAATCACTGTATGAATGGGCTAACCTATCACTGTATCAATGGGCTGACCTATTACTGTATGAATGGGCTAGCCTATCACTGTATCAATGGGCTGACCTATTACTGTATAAATGGGCTAACCTATCACTGTATGAATGGGCTAACCTATCACTGTATGAATGGGCTAACCTATCACTGTATCAATGGCTAACCTATCATTGTATGAATGGGCTAACCTATCACTGCATCAATGGGCTAACTTATCACTGTATGAATGGGCTAAGCTATCACTCTATGAATGGGCTAACCTATCACTGTATGAATGGGCTAATCTATCACTGTATCAATGGGCTAAACTATTACTGTATGAATGGGCTAATCTATCACTGTATGAATGGGCTGACCTATTACTGTATGAATGGACTAATCTATCACTGTATCAACAGGCTAAACTATCACTGTATGAATGGGCTAACCTATCACTGTATGATGGGCTAACCTATCACTGTATGAATGGGCTGACCTATTACTGTATGAATGGGCTAGCCTATCACTGTATGAATGGGCTAACCTATCACTGTATGATGGGCTAACCTATCACTGTATCAATGGGCTGACCTATTACTGTATGAATGGGCTAACCTATCACTGTATGAATGGGCTAACCTATCACTGTATGAATGGGCTAACCTATCACTGTATGATGGGCTAACCTATCACTGTATGAATGGGCTGACCTATTACTGTATGAATGGGCTAACCTATCACTGTATGAATGGGCTAACCTATGACTGAATGAATGGGCTAACCTATCACTGTATGAATGTGCTAACCTATCACTGTATGAATGGGCTAACCTATCACTGTATGAATGGGCTGACCTTTCACTGTATGAATGGCTAACCTATCACTCTATCATTGGGCTATCCTATCACTGTATGAATGGGCTAAGATATCACTGTAAAAATGGGCTGACCTATCACTGTATGAATGGGCTAACCTATCACTGTATGAATGGGCTAACCTATCACTGTATGAATGGGCTGACCTATTACTGTATAAATGGGCTAACCTATCACTGTATGAATGGGCTAAGCTATCACTGTATGAATGGGCTAACCTATCACTGTATGAATGGGCTAACCTATCACTGTATCAATGGGCTGACCTATTACTGTATGAATGGGCTAACCTATCACTGTATCAATGGGCTGACCTATTACTGTATAAATGGGCTAACCTATCACTGTATGAATGGGCTAACCTATCACTGTATGAATGGGCTAACCTATCACTGTATCAATGGCTAACCTATCATTGTATGAATGGGCTAACCTATCACTGTATCAATGGGCTAACTTATCACTGTATGAATGGGCTAAGCTATCACTCTATGAATGGGCTAACCTATCACTGTATGAATGTGCTGACTTATCACTGTATAAATGGGCTAACCTACCACTATATAAATGGACAAACCTATCATTGTATGAATGGGATAACCTATCGCTGTATGAATGGGCTAACCTATCACTGTATAAATGGGCTAACCTATCACTGTATCAATGGCTAACCTATCATTGTATGAATGGGCTAACCTATCACTGTATCAATGGGCTAACTTATCACTGTATGAATGGGCTAACCTATCACTCTATGAATGGGCTAACCTATCACTGTATGAATGTGCTAACTTATCACTGTATAAATGGGCTAACCTACCACTATATGAATGGACAAACCTATCATTGTATGAATGGGCTAACCTATCACTGTATGAATGGCTTATCTATAAGTGTATGAATAGCTAACCAATCACTGCATTAATGGGCTAACCTATGACTGAATGAATGGGCTAACCTATCACTGTATGAATGTGCTAACCTATCACTGTATGAATGGGCTAACCTATCACTGTATGAATGGGCTGACCTTTCACTGTATGAATGGCTAACCTATCACTCTATCATTGGGCTATCCTATCACTGTATGAATGGGCTAAGATATCACTGTAAAAATGGGCTGACCTATCACTGTATGAATGGGCTAACCGACAGTATCACTGTATGAATGGAGTAACCTTTTACTGTATGAATAGCTAACCTATCACTGTATGAATGGGTTAACCAATCACTGTGTGAATGACTAACCTATCACTGTATGAATGGGTTAAGCTATCACTGTATGAATGGGTTAACCTATCAGTGTATAAATGGGCTAACCTATCACTGCATTAATGGGCTAACCTATAACTGAATGAATGGGCTAACCTATCACTCTATGAATGGGCCAACCTATCACTGTATGAATGGGCTAGCCTATCACTGTATGAATGGCAATTCTATCACTGTATGAATGGGCTAACCTATCACTGTATGAATGGACTAATCTATCACTGTATCAACAGGCTAAACTATCACTGTATGAATGGGCTAGCCTATCACTCTATGAATGGGCTAACCAAAGTATCACTGAATGAAATGGGCTAACTTATCACAGTATTAATAGGCTAACCTATCACTGCATGAATGGGCTAATCTATCACTGAATGAATGGGCTAACCTATCACTGTATGAATGGGTTAACATATCAAAACACATTATTTAATCCTCTACCACAAATCTTTGAAGCAAAACAAATGATTTTGACAAAGATTTTATCCTTACCAAAGCCTCAATCAACCTCTTAAGAATTCTACAGAATTGCTGAAGATTTAGATACATATTACAAAATCTTTAAATTTTATAGGCCATAACTTGAAAACTAAAAATATGCTTTTATAAAGTATTAAAACTTATAATTTTCTCAGAAGTAAAACCATCATTAAAATAGACAATTTTGAAGCTGACAATATTCTTTCATGTCACATTCAGACATCTAGTAGCTTGATTTAAAAGGGGCAGGGTGTTAGACTTGTTAAGGGGCACATTAATACGCTCGAAGCGCTGTGTCTTTTCAGCATGGAGTCCAGGGGCGAAAAAGTTGTGGGGTTTTAAGCGTTAATCATACCTCAAAATGAAATTCTGACTGATAAGGACCATTCATGAGCCAAACAGGACAATTGCTTACTATGTTATCATTCTGTGTTATGTATCCATGTAAGGTATTCCATTTATTAGGTTAATGTAAGGTATTTCATTTATTAGGTTAATTACGATTAATAAGTTCAAAAAAATAAATAAATCTTTAAAAAAAAACGAATTACATATTTTTCTCTTGAGGGGCAGGGCAGACCCCCAGGGAGCAGGGCAAACTCACGAAGGGGCGGGGCTGGCTGCCCCTGTAAAACAGCAAAGCTAGGGGTCTGCCATTTCTAAGGAAAGCATATTGTTCATGATATCAGTTTGACAGATATTCAATTCTGTTTAGCACTATTTTAAGTTGGGAGTATCTTAGATTTTTGACGTTTACAAAATTAATTAATCAACTATGAAATGTTACAGGTGATCACAGCTAGTGATATTAATCATTGCATTTCTTAAATCTCTGCTAAGACTAGACACTTTATTTAACCCAAAAACTCACAAGGTAAATATACTGAGTTGACTGGATTGAGTAGAAGAGGTGGACGATGAATGGACTGTGAGAGAGTGCCAGTGCATCCCGTTCTGTCCTGACTTGAGCTGCCATATTCTTGTTAATAAGCTCTAATTTTTGCATGACCTTGATTGCATAGAGTTGGTCTCTACCATGGCGTCTTCCTAGAAATACTTTGCTGAAAAGTCAGAAACAATATTCAAACTGTTTCTAGTAGTCTTTCAATCTTAAATATATTACTAAATAATGCAGTTATAGAATTTTAAATATTAGCTTTGCTTAAAATGATGATATTGGACTTACTGTAAATAATGGACACATGACTTTATATCCTATCTTAACTTGATTCTGATTGAACACATGACTTTATATCCTATCTTAACTTGATTCTGATTAAACACATGACTTTATATCCTATCTTAAGTTGATTCTGATTGGACACATGACTTTGTATCCTATCTCAACTTGATTCTGATTAAACACGTGACTTTATGTTCTATCCTAACTTGATTCTGATTGATTTGTTCAAAAATGTCCAAGTTCATGTATTTTTGTTATATATGATACAGAGATTTTTATGATTCATATCTTATGCAAAACATTGTCTGATCATTATGTAAATATCAACACATCTGAAATGTCCGTTCTCCACCATCTTTTCACCAGAGAGTGCATACCAACCTAACAATAAGGGTGCATACCAACCTACCGATAAGGGTGCATACCAACCTACCGATAAGGGTGCATACCAACCTACCGATAAGGGTGCATACCAAACGATAAGGGTGCATACCGATAAGGGTGCATACCAACCTAACGATAAGGGTGCATACCAACCTAACAATAAGGGTGCATACCAACCTACCGATAAGGGTGCATACCAACCTACCGATAAGGGTGCATACCAACCTACCGATAAGGGTGCATACCAACCTACCGATAAGGGTGCATACCAACCTACCGATAAGGGTGCATACCAACCTACCGATAAGGGTGATACTGTAGTCATGTACTTAATCATTGTTTCAATTTTCCTTCTGTACACAAATATTATGTGAAATAGCTTTCCATGTTATCACTGTATGTGAACACGTTTGCTTTACTTCTGAGTAGGGTTGTTTGCATACGGAATGTATGGATTTAAATTACCAAATGTCACTTCTTTATTCATAATCACAATATGATTTTTTTCAGGATAGTCACTTACAAGTTCCATGTTTAAACTCTGCTGACCTATTCTTCTGATAATGTAGGAAAATACTTGTACAACAGTCAAACTACAGTACATTACATTTTTTACATTTGTGAGGGCAGTAGAAGGATACGTTTAATAGTCAATCAAGCATATTAATTTTACTGCACATGACAGATGTTAAGAGGAACAAAAGGGTACGGAAAAAATGCAACATTCTGTTTTAATAAGGAGATATTAAAAACTAAATTTCTGTCCAATTTAGGAAGAAATGATTGAATTCAGACTACAGTAGACGAGCCATTACAACCTTACATTCCTCAAAAGCCTTATGTATTTAAGTTTCTGACTTACAACCATTAAAAATGTCACAATTTACTTATTACATGTAAGTCCTTCCACGGGTTTAAATTATGTATATATGTATATATATGTATATATATATATATATATATATATATATATATATATATATATATATATATATATATATATATATATATATATATATATATATATATATATATATATATATATATATATATATATATATATGTATATATATATATATATATATATATATATATATATATATATACATATATATACATATATACATATATATATATATATGTATATATATATATATATATATATATATATATATATATATATATATATATATATATATATATATATATATATATATATATATATATATATATATATATATATATATATATATATATATATATATATATATATATATATATATATATATATATATATATATATATATATATATATATATATATATATATATATATATATATATATATATATATATATATATATATATATATATATATATATATATATATATATATATGTATATATATATATATATATATATATATATATATATATATATATATATATATATATATATATATATATATATATATATATATATATATATATATATATATATATATATATATATATATATATATATATATATATATATATATATATATATATATATATATATATATATATATATATATATATATATATATATATATATATATATATATATATATATATATATATATATATATATATATATATATATATATATATATATATATATATATATATATATATATATATATATATATATATATATATATATATATATATATATATATATATATATATATATATATATATATATATATATATATGTATACTCATTTAAACTTACCCAAAAGCGCCTCTGCTGATTGGCTTAATGACAGTGAACTCCTCAATGCTTGGAGCCTGGAGAAATGAACACAAGCACAAAATGAATAGGATAGAATCAAATCTACATTCTGACTTATCCTAGCATGTCATTCATGAATGGAGACTTATTGTTATTGCAGATGTTAATTCTTGATCTCCCAAATTTGCATGACTTTCAAATGATATGTACATAAATTTAAATTAAATATAACTCTTAATTTCTTGCTTTTAAGGGGTTTTTTTTCTTCAAATGTTGATCGAAATTATTTATTTCTGTTAAACATAAAGAGTATTCTTGATGTCTTTTTTCAGAAATGAATGTACCATTGCATTAGAAATATAAAATAAATGTGAATTGTGGAGATAAAAAACAGAGCAGACAGGTGCATCAAGGTTTCATACACTGGTTAAATAGGAATGTGAGATGCTCTTTGACATAACCTGGATAACAAGGGACCTGCTCTTTATAAGATCATGCTATTGATTTTTTGCCCCATCCCTGACAAGATCAAAATTAATACTACAGTACACAAGAACCTCAAATAGGCCATGCCAACACCAAGCACGAAATGAATTAAATGGGATTGATCTATGTTTTGAATTATCCTAGCATTTCACCGATGCCGGGTTGGAAAGTTATTGTTATTTCAGCTGCTGAAATTCTTATTCTCTCAGACTTGTTGCATGTTTCAGACTCAATGCATGTCTCAGACAGCAGATGTTAATTCTTGATCTCCCAGATTTGCATGACTTTCAAATGATTTGTACATAGATTTATATTAAACATAACTCTTAATTTCTTGCTTTTAGAGTTGTTTTTTGGGGGGTACGTGTCTCAAGACTCAGTGCATGTCTCAGGCTCGGTGCATGTCTCAGGCTCGGTGCATGTCTCAGACTCGGTGCATGTGTCTCAAAATTGGTGCATGTGTCTCAAAATCAGTGCATGTGTCTCAGACTCATTGCACATGTCTCAGACTTGGTGCATATGTCTCAGACTTGGTGCATATGTCTCAGACTCATTGCACGTGTCTCAGGCTCAGTGCACATGTCTCAGGCTCGGTGCATGTCTCAGACTCGGTGCATGTGTCTCAGACTCTGTGCATGTGTCTCAGACTCGGTAAACGTGTCTCAGACTTGGTGCACATGTCTCAGACTCGATGCATGTCTCAGACTCGGTACATATGTCTCAGACTCGATGCACATGTCTCAGACTCGATGCATATGTCTCAGGCTTGGTGCATGTGTCTCAGGCTCGGTGCATGTCTCAGACTCGGTGCATGTGTCTTAGACTTGTGCATGTGTCTCAGACTCTGTGCATGTCTCAGACTCGGTGCATGTCTCAGACTTGAAGCATGTCTCAGACTCGGTGCATGTCTCAGACTCGGTACATGTCTCAGACTCGGTGCATGTCTCAGACTCTGTGCATGTCTCAGACTCTGTGCATGTCTCAGACTCGGTGCATGTCCCAGACTTGAAGCATGTCTCAGACTCGGTGCATGTCTCAGACTCGGTGCATGTTTCAGACTCAGTGCATGTCTAATATCAATGCATGTCTCAGACTCGGTGCATGTCTCAGACTCGGTGCATGTCTCAGACTCAATGCCTGTCTCAGACTCGGTGCATGTCTCAGACTCAGTGCATGTCTCAGACTCAGTGCATGTCTCAGACTGCATGCATGAATTTCAAATAAAGTGCATAGACTTTGTTTTAAATATCACTGCAATTTCTTCTTTTTAGAGTTAATTTACATTGCAACTGTTACTCGATCCTAATTTTACTTGAATATAGCCTACAACCATAAAAATTGTATCTTTCTTTTATGTTCTTTTATATTTATTTTATATAGCACTGCTTTATTTCCATTCACAACACAATTTTCTAATTCTATCTTCTTCTTTTTTTTGATTGAAATTATTTCTGTTTTAATATCAAAAGATTATTCTAGATGTCTGTTTTCAGAAATTGATGTAACATTACATTAACTAGAACAGTAAATACCGTCATGGTTCTGATGCTCATGCAAATTGACACCCATATCATATGACCCGGCCAATTATAAAAATGGCATCTCACACTTAAGTCCCACATGGCATCCCATGTACCACATGGCATCCATGTACCACATGGCATCCCATGTACCACATGGCATCTCACCCCATGGCATCCCACATGGCATCCCATCCCATGTCCCACATGGCATTCCACCATATCTTCCATATGGCATCCCATCTCATGTCCCACAGAGTATACCATCCTATGACCCACATAACATTCCACCCTATCTCTAACATCCAATGTACCAAATGACATCCCACCACATGTCCCACATGACATCCCAAGCCTTGTCCCACATGGCATTCCACCATATCCCCCAAATGGCAAACCACCATACAGTGTCTCACATGGCATTCCACCATATGTCCCACATGGCATCCCACGCTATGACCCACATGGATCCCATCCTACATGTATGCCCCACATTAATCCAACCATATGTACCACATGACATCCCTTCCTATGTCCCACATGGCATCCCTCCCTGTGTCCCGCATCAGTGGCTTTCCACCTGATGTTCCACATAGCATCCCACCATATGTTCCACATGGTTTCCCTCTTAATGTCCCAATGACATTCTACTTTATGTCCCACATGGCATCACATCCCATGTCCCACATCCCATGTCCTCATGGCCTCCTACCTATGTCCCACATAGCCTCCTACCCTATGTCACACATGGCATTCTACCTTATGTCACACATGGCATCCTACCTTATGTCACACATGGCATCCCAACCTATGTCACACTCTGTGTTACTTGTGGCATCCCACCATGTCCCACATGGCATTCTACCCTGTTCCACATAGCATCCCACCCCATGTCCCACATGGCATCCCATTCTATCCCCACATGGCATCCCACCCCATGTCCCACATGACATCCCATAGGCTCCATAAGAAGTCTTATCCTAGCTATCACAGTCCCTGATTGAGCATACTACAGTATGTATGAAAGTGTCAGTTTATATAATAACTTATATGCAAATGACTTGTTAAAATGGGGTGGGACACCATGTCCCATATGACATCCCATATTATCCCATGTCCCACATGACATTCCATCCCATGGCAATCCACCCTATGTCCTGCAAGGCATTCCACCACATATCCTACGTGGCATTCCATCCTGTTCCACATGGCATCCCACCCCATGTCCCACATGGCATCCGACCCCATGTCCCACATCGCATCCCACCCTATGTCTCACATGATATCCCATAAGCTCCATAAGAAGTCTCATCCTAGCTATCACAGTCCCTGATTAAGCATACTATGTATTAAAGTGTCACTTCATATAATAACTTATATGCAAATGAGTTGTTGAATAACAAAAAAAGGTGGAGTCAAATAACTATGCCTGATATAGCCCTCGCGACGACGAATGAACACACAATTACAATGACGGGGTCGTTGCCTGCGTGTTCGGTTATGATAGTAACAATGCTATCACGAAACGCTAATACGGCCCGGACGAGAACACAAGTACCACGTACAGACATAACATTGACAACCAAGTCAATGTCCACGGCCTTTGATAACCAGTTGTGGTGCACTGGCGTGTTACCCAACCCAGGCATGAATCCAGGGCCTCGTGGTCTGTAGACATGTATGATAACCGCTATACCACAGTAGGTAGACATATAGCCCTAATGTATTGTAGACTTTTTAAGGAAACTAGTCTTCAATCCTATCTTAAGTATCTCTGAAAAACTTGAACATTTTATAATGAAATTCTAACCTTCCATAAGGATATCTGAAGAGGAAGTTCAACTTTTTCTGAGAAACTCTGAAGAAACTTTAATATTTTCTGAGGAATTCTCAAAAAACTTTAACGTTTCTAAGGAAATCTCAGGACAAATCTGTGGACGGGCGGACGGACGTAATCGCCATTACATAGGTTGGCATAATGCTATGCATGCGAACCAAAAATAAGAAATAAATGTGGATTGTGGAGATAAAAAACAGAATGGACATTTGCATCAAAGTTCAATACACTGGTTCAATATGAATTTGAGATGCAACTACCACAGAGTGCAGAAAGCCATATGTTAATTTATTACCTCTTTCTACTTGAGCAGACCTGCCAACCTTTAGGATCACCAAACTGTATTCTGGAACTACAAAAGTTGTATTTTTAATTAAAAAAACTGTACTCTTCAAACAAAATGTACAAAACAAAGGTTTACTATGGCTGAAAACAAATTACCACTGTACTTTCAGTTTCTCTTATTGTACGCGGCAGTTGCCTTTTTGCATTTCTGGAGTGCTTCATTTTTTAATGTACGTTGATGAGATGGAATCCCTGCTGCTTGCCAATAGATTTTGCAAGTTAAACAGTCTGATAGAACTGGAGTACTTAAACTTGATCGGAACTCTTGTTGCAGTCTACACGTTTTGGCGGCAGCCGCAAATGGTTATAAATTGTGTTCTGAATCTGAATCTGAATCGGTTAAGTCGGCAAAAATCCTTCAAGAGGACATAAACGCCAACCGAGCGTAAAAAGTATGAGTAAAAAAATTGTTTCTTTTTAAAAACAACGTATTCTGGTGCCAAAAAACGTACAATCGTTTTCTCAACATTTTCCTGTATTAAATATGGCAAAATCGTACTAGTTGGCAGATCTGCTTGTGGCTTAAGCTAGAGAAGAGGGCATTCCCCATCCATCATTATTCATGCTTGCCCAGGAGTGACAAATTGATTCCTGAGAGGACAAAGACCTTAAACTTTCTGGTTTGGTTTGACTCTGGGGTGAGTCAACTTACTTCAGAACCATTGACTTTGTACAGAGATAAGTAATTTTAGGTAAGTCATTTGCACAAGAAATGTCAGTCACCTAAGTGAATGTAAATGTACATCTTTTGACCACCCACCTTGGTTTGGTGCAATGACTAACCTTAACTAACCTTTAATTAAGTGACCAAAATTAACTTTGTTTTACATTTTAATAGTATATGAAGTGGACAATATAATGATTTATCATGTAAACCACTTATGAACTTTAAAATGATGATTTTTTGGAACACATGCCAGTTGCCATTCTTGACTTTCGATGCATATCTGGTTCGTTAGAGAAATTGCTCATTTCAGTAGCTCATATTTTCTTAATAAATCATTATTTTTTGTTGAATTTCATTTTAAAATGGGGTACAGTTTTTAACCTCTTAAATTTCAAACTAATGGGTTATTAAATTATAAAGTTATAGATGAATAACAATGCAGGTTCCACTTAATTAGGACAATAGGTCAAATAGGTCAAAATGTGACATGTAATTAACGTGTATTTTTCCAATATTTGAACTTAGTGTAAAGTTTAAATGTATAATTCATGTTGGGAAAGTTTGATTTTTGTGGGAGAATGTTGCCCATTCTGCTAGATAGGCAAGTTTGCTCATATTCTGAATTACCAGATGAAAATGCAGCCCTTTTAAAAAATGCATGTTATTCCATCATGGTAACAATTGTGCATATCATTAAAATTTGAAGGACCAATGCTTTGGATTTCTTTAACCAATTTCACTCATTTATTTTGTTTTGTTTTGAGTTTTTTTTAAGAGCTCTTTCCAACCATGTTACTTTTAAATCCATACCAAAACCTTCATTTTGTTTTTCCAGTACCCTTACCCACAGGTGTTTCTAGCACTAGGCTTAGGCCTATACACTTATATATATGAAACTAGGCCTATATACAAATATAATATATATATCTATATATAATATATATATATATATATATATATATATATATATATATATATATATATATATATATATATATATATATATATATATATATATATACATACATACATACATACATACATACATACATACATACATACATACATACATACATACATACATATATATATATATATAAGGTAAGTCACCTCCTACCGCATCTTTCAAACCATATATGAAAATTCCTCTTTTTGACCACTCACGAATTTTAATTACATTTTTTTACTCAACTCATATTTGCTGGAGACTCCCTTCTTCATTTATAAGCCAGTATTTGTTATATTTTTCTGATGAGATGTAGAAACGATGAAATTTCTACCCCATTATATGCTAAATGCCCGACAATTTCCTGCAAACCAAAGAAATGTTCACAATGATGTCATGAAGAAGCAGCACTTCAGTATTAATTTGACAAGAACGAACCGCGTATGTATCATTACCAGATGAAGATTCGTGTGTTGATAAGGGGTCCGGGGTAAGGAAACATTCATTTCATAAAATTCAGACGTATAATTCGGATGGAAGATGGATTACAAAAAGTACAAAACATCAAGATAATGCATTAAGCATTCGAGGAGGATATCTGCTTTTTTTTTTTTAACTAAGCCCACAAAGATAATCTCTTTTTTCATTGCTATATGAATATGCACAAACTAGCTTCTGGTCATCAATGGGCACAAGGAAATGTAAGGATATGAAGGCATTATTAATATGACATTAAATAACTTCTGTGAAAGTTTGCTAAATGTACTTAGTAAGGTCCAAGAGAATGATTGGAGAATATCTGTCATTTGTGCAGGCAGGAAAAGTACACTTTTGGGGTAAATTTGTCTCATATGACCAAATGTTTGGATGAGTATTATGAGCTTATACCACCACCCATGCAGCTGGAGCTTTGTATAAAATACACATTAAACAGTGTGCAGTGACAAAGGTCATCAAACTTCATAATCGAATTGTATCTATTTCATTGATGTTAAAACAATTTGGGACATGCTCAGAGAAGTTAAAATACAGCAAAATTCATTTCCAGATGATAAGACGAACAATTGGCAGACTACAGTACATATGGTTTAGGAGATCCTTTTTCACTTTTGGAATACCGGCAGACTGTCAGAGCAAGAACTGACGATGCAATTTTGTTATATTCCCCCAAGTTTGCAGTAGAGGCGAACATATCTTTTTCCATTTTTTGTATCAATATATCTTAATGATATTGTACTTTTGAATAGTATATAGGCCTAAGCACATGGGTGGAAAACCATACACAGTAGTCAGAAGAAGCTCTGGGTATGGGGGCAGAAAATGAAATGAGGGCTTGAGGGACACTTTTTATTTTTAAAAATGGGAATTTTGTCCGTTTTTGAAGGGGGGACTTTCCTACTGGCTTGCTGTTCCTATACACATATGTTTTGAGAATATATAGGCAAGATTTGGGGGAGTAAGTGGAACTTGCCCCTCCCCCACTTTTTTCCAAATGTATACTTATATCTAAAGGTAGATTTTTTGTATCTTAGCATGATTTTGTATGTCCCACCCCAGTTGACTCTTCCCCTACTTTCGGAGGGAAAATCGCACTATGGGTCTTAGAATGGGGAGTCAGGACCAATGTTGGCAATTGGCCTACTTTTGAAATTTATTGGAGGTCATGCCTTTCCCACCATGGCCCTCACGACAAGTACAATTAAGTACGAGAGAAACAAAATTCAAAATTACATTTTGCAACATTTTGGTCTGCAAAGTCATGCATAATTTCCTGACAGTCAAGTTTGCAGAAATATAATGACGTATACATCACGGATAATGTCATTAAGAAGTCATAATTCATATGTACAAAAGGGCCCAGTCAGTTATAAGTATAGGGCCCACCAAAAAGAGATAAATTGGTCGTTCCTTTCATGCTATCATAATGGGGCCTGTTCAATCATATGTTGAGCCTACCAAAAACGATATATAGAATGGGCCTTCCTTTCTGTATGGATTAAACTTATATGAGTCTATCATAGGCCTATCCAAAAAATAATTTGAATTGGTGTATGCGATAAGCGACACCAATAATTGTAGGCTGTATTTAGATGTACTACTCATTTAGCTCACAAAAAATAAAGTGTTACACTTTATTTTAGACAAACATATCTTAAAGTTCATTTATAGCCTAGTAAACAGTAAACAACAGAAAAATTTACCAGGTGACAATTGCTTCGGAAGAATCCATTGCTCTGAGTTCATATACAGATTTTAAAGTTTGTGTTTGAATTGTTAATGTTAATAGTGGTTCTTTTCAACTTTCGACCAATCAGATCAAATTTTGTTTGTGTTCACCATGATGCCGTCATAATCTTCACCTGGTTCGTTCTTGTCAAACTAATACTGAAGTGCTGAAGTTATTCATGACGTCATCATGGACATTTCTTTGGTTTGCAGCAAATTGTCGGCCATTTAATGTGTAATAGGGTAGAAAATTCATCGTTTGTACATCTCATCAGGAAAAAAATAACAAATACTGTGGCTTATAAACAAAGAAGGGAGTCTCCAGCAAATGTGAGTTGAGTAAAAAAATGTAATTAAGATTCGCAAGTGTCAAAAACAGGTATTTTTATATACGGTTCGAAAGTCACGGTAGAAGGTGATTTACCACTTACCTTGTTATAGGCCTATAGGCAATATATAGAGAATATAGGTTGCCATAATGCTAGGAACACCTGTACCCTTACCAGTGATCTAGGCAGCATGCCTGCAAATTGGAGTATTCAATGAAAATTATAGCCAAGTTGAACAGAACACTCCAATTTACATAACATAACAAGATTACGGGCTAAGGGTTAGTCACCCCATAAAAATCCCAAACTAACACCACCACCACCACAAAAAAAAAAAAAAATTATAAATCAAAGACGCCCAGAGTTAGTAAAGAACTTATCAATGTTGACCTTGAAATTGTGAACAGAATTGGAGCTAACTACCCACTTAGGCAAACCATTCCACTCATTAACAACTCTTTGCGAAAAGCTTAAATGCTGAATACCTATCCGTGAAAACTCTATGGTCAACTTCAAACTGTTACCACATGTCACATGAGGATTAGCTGAAACATGCAAGAAATAACAGGAAGTCAAAGCATCACTACAAAATAGGAACTTAAAAACCTGAATCATATTGTCACATACTCTTCTCAGCTCAAGCATGGTAAAACCAAGAATTGGCAACCTAGATTCATAAGAAAAATTTCTTACTTCGGGAATAAGTCCGGTGGCTCTTTGTTGAACCTGCTCAAAAATGAACTTATCCTTCTCATGAAAGGGAATCCAAGCCTGAATAGCATACTCAAAGTGAGGCCTGACTAACTGCTTATACAAATTAAGAACCTCTCTACCAAGATAACAAAAATTTCTTATAATCAAACCAATCATCCTATTTGCCCTTGCAGCTGCTAAAGCACACTGTTTAGAAGGCTTCAGATTACTAGTAATGACAACACCTAGATTCCTTTCTTGATCAACACAACCAATATTTGAACCATTCATGCAGTAATCAAAAGCCAAATTGTTCGAGACGGGGTCAAAGCGCTTTTAGGGGGCCAAAGCCCAGAATCAGAAAAAATCAAAAATAAGACTAAGTTTCAGCTCCGTCACAGGTTGCGCTTTTGGTTGGCCCTCATTGGTGCATGGTGGGTCTCTTCTGCTCCCTATCCCATTTAACTTTTAGATCTACCACTAGGGTACAGATATAAATCAATAAATCTATCTTAAATGAGGAAATATCACAATTATACGCAAAAAATTACACCAAATATTACAAAAATTTCCCCATTGACTTAACACGCGGATTATTTTTGGAAAATAGACTAAGTCCCAGCTCCGTCACAGGTTGCGCTTTTGGTTGGCCCTCATTGGTGCATGATGGGTCCCTTCTGCTCCCTACCCCATTTAACTTTTAGATCTACCCCTAGGGTACAGATATAAATCAATAAATCTATCTTATATGCAGAAATATCACAATTATACGCGGAAATGTACACCAAAAATTACAAAAATTTCCCCATTGACTTAACACGCGAATTATTTTTGGAAAATAAACTAAGTCCCAACTCCGTCACAGGTTGCGCTTTTGGTTGGCCCTCATTGGTGCATGATGGGTCCCTTCTGCTCCCTACCCCATTTAACTTTTAGATCTACCCCTAGGGTACAGATATGAATTAAAAATCTATCTTAAATGCAGAAATATCATAATTATACGAAATTTTACACCAGAAATTACAAAAGTTTCTCCATTGACTTAACACGGATTATTTTCTGAAAAAGAGTCCCAGCTCTGTCACAGGTTGCGCTTTTGGTTGGCCCTCATTGGTGCATGATGGGTCCCTTTTGCTCCCTACCCCATTTAACTTTTAGATCTACCCCTAGGGTACAGATATAAATCAATAAATCTATCTTATATGCAGAAATATCACAATTATACGCGGAAATTTACACCGAAAATTACAAAATTTCCCCATTGACTTCCCCTTCTGCTCTCTACCCCATTTAACTTTTAGAGTAGAAGGGACCCATCATGCACCAATGAGGGCCAACCAAAAGCGCAACCTGTGACGGAGCTGGGACTTAAGTCTATTTTCCGAAAATAATCCGCATGTTAAGTCAATGGGGAAATTTTTGTAATTTTCGGTGTAAATTTTCGCGTATAATTGTGATATTTCTGCATTTAAGATAGATTTATTGATTTATATCTGTACCCTAGGGGTAGATCTAAAAGTTAAATGGGGTAGGGAGCAGAAGGGACCCATCATGCACCAATGAAGGCCAACCAAAAGCGCAACCTGTGGCGGAGCTGGGACTTAGTCTATTTTCCGAAAATAATCCGCATGTTAATTCAATGGGGAAATTTTTGTAATTTTTGGTGTAATTTTTCGCGTATAATTGTGATATTTCTGCATTTAAGATAGATTTATTGATTTATATCTGTACCCTAGGGGTAGATCTAAAAGTTAAATGGGGTAGAGAGTAGAAGGGACCCATCATGCACCAATGAGGGCCAGCCAAAAGCGCAACCTGTGACGGAGCTGGGACTTAAGTCAATTTTCCGAAAATAATCCGCATGCTAAGTCAATGGGGAAATTTGTGTAATTTTTGGTGTAATTTTTTGCGCATAATTGTGATATTTCTGCTTTTAAGATAGATTCATTGATTTATATCTGTACCCTAGGGGTAGATCTAAAAGTTAAATGGGGTAGGGAGCAGAAGGGACCCATCATGCACCAATAAGGGCCAACCAAAAGCGCAACCTGTGACGGAGCTGGGACTTAGTTCATTTCCCGACTTGGCCACTGTACGCGCTCTGGCAACTCGGATTTCGGATTTGGCCTGCTCTAGCGCTTTAGCCCTACCTGAATTGTTCTGACCAAAATGAATAAATTTGCATTTATCAACATTGAATGACATCTGCCATGTTTGGGACCAAGAAACTAACTTATCCAGATCAGTTTGCAAAAGTGAAGAATCCCTAGCATCATCAACAATCCTGTACAGTTTAGTATCAGCAAATTTACAAATCCTGGAGCTAAGGGAAACATCAATATCAATAATGATGATTAAGAAAAGAAGCGGACCCAATACAGAAGCCTAAGGAACACCACTTTTTGTAATCTTCTTCCATGGATTAACAACAACTCTTTGTGACCTGTCAACTAACCAAGCTGGCACACTTTCCCTCCACACCAAGTGGTCTTGTTTTCATAATGAGCCTGCATAATGAAACCAGACTGCCAGAGTTAGGCCTAACATTAGGCTTACTCGACAACAAATTTGAAATCCGAAGGGCTTGTAAAGAAAAGCCAACGGAGATTTCCCCCTAACGAATAACGTTAACTCAAGTTGCAAGTTAGGCTAACTTAATTTTGAAATAACAATTAGGCCTAACGTTAATGTTAGTTACGTTAGAACTTAAGCGGAGAAATTGGAATTAGTCATTGCTACCTTTCCAGAGCTGTCATTTGAGTTAGTAGCGACAAACATTTCAGATATACTTCACTGAGCTTCATAAGATGAAAAAGTAATTATTTCTTCCTTTACACATGTGATATCACATCAGCGCGACAAATTCAGTGTCACTGTCAGAAAACTTCAAATTTCCGCTCGGCCGCTGTGCTTGTTAAAACTAAAAGGTGGTTATCCGTTATTACGCAAACGCTAAAAGATAATGTAACTTATAAGATCAGAACTTGAAACTATGTAACTTGTAAGCACAATGATGATTGCAAAGGTCCAGCAACTAAGATCAGGAAATCAGAAGCCTCCATAGGCAGAGCAGTAATTTTTTGTCAAGTAGTTTTAAAAGTGCATAGGTGTATCGGAAGGAACTCGGGGCAAGAGGAGGGAGGGACCTGGGGGGGAATTAACTGAGGGCACTTTTTTGCAATAATTGAAGGGCACTTTTCATATAAAAAGGGGCACTTTTGTCAGTTTTCGTTCGCGCCAGTGCACCACAACTGGTTATCAAAGGCCGTGGACATTGACTTCGTTGTCGATGTTATGTCTGTCCGTACGTCGTACCTGTGTTCTCGTCCGGGTCGTATTAAGCGTTTCGTGATAGCATTTGTACTATCATAACCGAATACGCAGGCGACGACCCCGTCATTGTAATTGTGTGTTCAACTCTCTCTCTCTCTCTCTCTCTCTCTCTCTCTCTCTCTCTCTCTCTCTCTCTCTCTCTCTCTCTCTCTCTCTCTCTCTCTCTCTCTCTCTCTCTCTCTCTCTCTCTCTCTCTCTCTCTCTCTCTCTCTCTCTCTCTCTCTCTCTCTCTCTCAGTTTTCGTGGAGAACATTCCCCCTGGCTCCCGCTTCCTACACGTATATGGTTTGAGCATAGACGGGATTTGGGGGAAGCACGGAGGCACTTGCCCCACCCAAACATTTTTTCTTCAAATGTATACTTTGTTGTATCTTAGCGTGATTTTTTAACTTAAACTCACTAAAATAGGACCTTGTTTTAGTGTGTGAGCCACCCCAAATTTTACATGTGGCATCTTTGAACTTGAACCCAGGATAAATGACTATTTTACTAATAATGAGGACCATACCCTTGCCCTGGAAAGACATGACTTCTCTCATCTTCTCTTCATAGTTTAAAAATTGCTCCTTAACAAAGGAATTTTTTTTTCAAATGAAGGACAAGTCGCTTTATTATATAACTAATCTTTTTATTGACAAATTGAAGAAAGTAGCCCAAACATTTAGTCAATTGATATGTGCAAGCAACCAATTTCAATAGGGGCACCTTTAATTTGGGACTGGAGAAAAAATTACAATGGGGGCCCTATAGCCACTGACTTCCTGAAGACTAAATGATTGTGGGGTAACTTGTATAATAAATTCCGATTCACCAAGTTCAATTGAATTTATGCAGCTGAAATTTTTATAGAAATCGTACTGAACCATTCTAAAAAACCATTATGTGCTTTTAATATTGTTTGGGACATTCAATATTTCGAGTGATGATCTTGTACAATTGACTAAGTGTGATCTAAATGTTTCCGATTTCGATATTTTTTGTAGATCTTGCATAGTATGAACGTTTCCTATTTTCTTGAATTAGGTCATATATCTTGATGTAATTGAGAACTATACATATACTTTACGTATACAGCTTTCATAATACTTCAGTCGAAAAGTGGCCTTCAGGTCCACCCCTCCGCTCCTCCCCACCCCTGCCTCCTTTTCCCTTTCCGGGGTTCAAATATCTTCCACCGCCTTTGGGTGAGGGGACATAAGGAAATACTTTTCCTCTACAAAGTTGGGGGACAATGTTTTTTTAAAAACTTCCCGGTATGTTTTTGAAAGTGTGTGTGCGCCCGGGGGACTGCGGGGAAGGGGAGGAGAGTGGGAGAGACGAATAGACATTTTCGCAAACTGGGGCAAACACAATACAATTTTCCGAATCCAAGCTATTTCCATGCCTGACTGCAGTACGGTGTACATTTTTATTCCCCAACCAAGCGGGCCCCATACCCACGCCACCGGAAACGTTTGGGACAATTTTGGAACAATTTGCTGCGAACTCTAAATAGGCCTTCAAGTTATTAAAACATATTTCCTATTTTCTAAATTTAGTTATCATTTTTCCTCAAAACACTAGAAATTTTTGCTTTTCAAAAATAATAGGATCGTAATTCATAATTTAGAAAAAGGTAATCGGTATTTGGAAATTTTGGTATAGCAGTTAGATTTCCATTGTATTTTAGGTTTCCATTGCAATGCGCTTTGAGTTTGCATACTTTGCATACTTGCAGACTTGCGTATAGAAAAGCGATATATAAAAATCAAGAATTACTGGTGAGATAACATACCAGAAAATCCCTCTTTTGCCTCTGTGACCTGCTAGAAGAAGGTATAGACACTGACATAGAAATGCGATATTGTTTTCACTGGCAAATGGCAGGATTGAGTGCACATGTAACTATTATAACATCCCTGGAACAACTGAGCTCTAATACCGGTTGTTTTTTATCTGTTCATCAGGATTACCGAAACATTCAACATCTGTATTGTGCAAATTATATCTTCTCGACTTTTCAGAAGTTTCCTGCCCGAGGAGCAGGATATACAGTACGTCGCCCAAGAATGTTTTCACTCGCCCCCCGTCCGCGCGCCTAAGGGGATGACAAAGAGTATGTGTAAGTCCACCAGGCTCAACTATGCATGCTAAAGACAGCTGAGATGCAGGCACGTAGCCAGATCTGACGATTTGTGGGGAGGCGGGCATATTTTGTAGAGGCACATTTGGACGACAGCTCTGATGAAATATCTCACTTGTTTTTGACGTTACCAATGGTACCATTCCACGCAATTTTGGGATGTAACCAGAGCCGTAAGAAGCAGGAAGGGGGTGAGGGGAAGGGGGTGGCAGTTTGCCTCTTGGGAGGATTTCACCTTCCCGGCTGATTACTTTCCTCCACTTGGGGGTAAAATTGAGAAATTATTGATAAAGTCAAATTGATAAAATAAGGTAAAACGAAAGTAAAATTACGTAAAACTGAAGACAAATTCGGTTAAATTTTAACAGCAATAACAAAAAATTAGCAACATTTCCCAGAAATCGAGAAAATTTCCCAAAAGTGAAAGAAATTTCCCGCCCTCCCCTTCGTGCATGCCTTGGCAACGTTCTTGCTTAAATTTAATAATCACGTTACTAAAAGCAAAAAGAAAAAAAAATCACTCTGAAAAAGAGTTGCGGACCCAATATTAAAACATTTTTTTTTTGAATGAGCTTCATTCATAAATTAAACTACAGGATCATTAATAAATCTGAAAAAAGCATGATGCTAATCATCATTCAGTTAATTACATCTGTATTTTCTCATACCATTGTTTTCTGTCGTGTCCCTCAGGAAGCGACAGGGCTATTATTGTAAACTCCATGCTCAAAATCCGCCATCTTTTAATTGAGAACTATATGTTAGATTTTATTAAAGAAGCGCTAGACCGAAAGTGAGGGCGCTAGTTTTGGGGTATTTCGCAGATATATTATCCACAAAAGATCAATAAACTTCATGTCTCCGTAACCCACAGAGGACGTGAGGGCAAAGGTTAGTAGAATATTCACATTAACCAGAAAATTGCTATACTGTTGCGTGCTAGATAAACATTTGATTTTTTAGGGACCCTAAAATAATGCGCCCTCACTTTCAGTCTAGTGCAACTTTAGATAAAGAGAATGTGGACTTCAAAGTAAATGCTATTTATTGAAGGTTGTAATTTAATGGTTACAATCAATTTCAGCAATGCTAATTACGAAGAACAACATTTCTCGCAAAATGTCATGTAAATTGGCAACGTTCAGTGAGGAATGTAGACTTAAACTTCCGGTGCCAATCCAATAATCTAATAGCCAGGTCTCAAAAGTGATATGAAGAATGGTATTATTTAGGCATTTTTACTGTTTCAGAAACATATTTAATAGAAAATATTTTGTACACCAAAATATTTTGTGAAGAGTCACAAGGAGAAAGTGAAGGAGAATAATATTATTTTAAATTTTAAATGAGTGAGGCTAGTCTCACCGGATGTAGTCAGATAAACACCTCACTCGGTAGGCACTACATGCTATCATGGAGCTATTAACTGACATGATGCGAGGCAATATTTGCAGTACTTGCGTAGCTTTCGTATTAATTTTCACGTTTTTGGTTTGTTTTTCCCACTTTTTCTTATTCATTTATCCGATGTTAATTTATTGGCCCAACGCGTGTCTCACGTACAAAAACGAGGGCGTGGTACAGACCTTGGGAGCTTATGACACTTCAGCCACACCCCAATTCTGATATCAACTATTAAGTTGACCCCATGGCATGTGCCAAACCCAGCTTGGTACAATCCATGAATTCCAAAATACGTAAGTTATTGGAAAGATTTACTCTCTTGTACATGTTGTAACAGCCTTGTTCAGATTAGCACATGTCAGGAATTTCAGATCCAACCAATTTGATAATGACCATTTCCGCAGAGATAGCAAAACTATTTAATGTAAATCAATGTATTATGATGCTGGTATTCGTTGTGTCAACGATTTACTCGATGACGACAGTAATTTGAAAAACAGCATTTATGATCCACCTTCAAGGAAGAAATGGAATGACAAATTATGATCTGATATTAACCAAAAAATTGGTTTGATATCAATTTACGTCCTTCCTTATCTACGCATGACACTAAGCTCCAGTGGTTCCGATATCGGCTTACCAACCGCATTCTTATAGTTGCAAAAGTAAAAAAAGAAAAAGAAAAAAGATTAAACATAAAGGATATCGATCGATTTTTGTTCTTTTTGCCAGACTGAAGTTAAACTTTTCGTGTGTGTTTTATAACTGTAATGTTGTTTATCTGTTCTGGGCCCATTTTAAGGGCCCCTGATGGCCTCAATCCATATGGCACACATATCAAATTATTCCTTGCATCTTGAGATCCTATAAGTATATGCGGGTATATTTGTGCACAACCTAAATTAGGAGCCCCAGGGCACCCAACTGCCCAAGGACCGCAAAATCCAAATAAGACAAAAATATATAAATGACCACATAATATGCCATGTAGGCCCATTTTTTAGGGCCCTTGACAGTTTCAATCCCTATGGCACATATGTATCAAATACATGAGCCCCAGGGCACCCAACTACTGAACCCCACCCCAAAAAAAAAAAAATGATCGCATAAATGACCACTTTGGCCCATTTTTGAAGGTCTCTGAAGGCTTCATTTCATATAGCACAAATATCAAATTATTCCTGGGATTTGGGGGTCCCACATGTATATGTGGGTATGTTGGTCCACAAGCTATTTTGAGCCAGGCCTTACCCAATGGCCGAAAGTACCCAAGGGCCGAAAACCCTGAATTACACAAATTGACCAGATAATATGCCATTTGGGCCCATTTTAAGGGTGCCAGACGGCTTTAATCCATTTATTGTACATATATTGTAAATAAGTTTGTTTAGACTAAGCCAATGCTCAAAATTATATTTCTATCTGGAATTTCGTAGTCCACCTCTTGGGGCAACACAAAAATGCATCAATCTGTAGAGAATAACTTAAATTGATAAACTAAAAGATTCCACCAAAATTTCTTGCACGTTAAGGAGTAATTAACCAAAAAATTGTTAATTTGATGATTTTTTAATATTCAACAGATTAAAAATGATAAGAAAATGAATGTAAAATAGTTCATATTCGCTTCCTTTCTACAATGTGTCAAAGAAAAAATTACTGACTAACTGCATAATCAGTGCCATTGCTTGGTCCAAAGGTTCAAGTCACAAAATCAGTGACTTGGTGGCAGTCTTTGGCACTTTTAATGGCCAAAAAGACCGTTTTTATAATAGAGGGCGCCTTTATGTCAAATTAGCATTTTTGTTGTTGTTAATTACTCCTTAACGTGGGGCTCCCATAGTTCGTGGACCATATACCCGCATATTCAGGTGGAACCCCAAGATCCCAGGAATAATTCGATTTATGTGCCATATGGATTGAAGCCGTCGACACTCTAAAATAGGCCTAAATGGTATATTATATGGTTAATTTGTTTTTAAATTCAAAATTTTTGGTCCTTGGGTGTCCTGGGGCTCCTAAACTAGCTCGTGGACCAACATACCGCATATACACATAGGACCCCAAAATTCGAGGAATAACTGATGTATGTGTCATATGTATTGAAGCCGTCGGACACCCTCAAAAATGGACCCAAATGGCATAATATCTAGTCAATTTGTGCAATTCGGGGTTTTCGGCCCTTGGGTTCCCAAAGTAGCTCATGGACCAACATACACGAATATAGATGTGAGACCCCACACCTCTATGATTAATTTGATATATCTTAGATACCCATTGACCCCGTCAGGTACCCTCAAAAATGGGCCCAAGTGGAATGCTATGTGGTCAATTTTGTGAAATTTGGGGCTTATGGCACTTGTGACGTACCGCGGGGCTCCCAAACTAGCTCATGGACCCACATACCCGCAAATACACGTAGGACCCCAAGAAAATTTGATATATGTGCCATAGGGATTGAAGAAGTCAGGGACGCCTAAATGGGCCTATATGGTATATTGTGTGGCCATTCTTGTTTTTATTTAAGGTTTTCGGTCTTTGTGTGCCCTGGGGCTCCCAAGCTAGCTCGTGACTTTGGACGCCAAGATCCCAGGAAATATTTTAATATATGTGTCATATGGAATGAAGCCGTCCAGCACCTTCCAAAATAGGCCCAAATGGCATATCATTTGGTCAAATTGTGTAGATCGGGGTTTTCGGCCCTTGGGTTCCCGGGGGCTTCTAAACTAGCTCGTGGACCAACATACCCACATAAACTATTTGGATGCCAAGATCTCAGAATTTTTTTGATATAACTGCCACATGGATTGAAGCCGCCGGACACCCTCAAATATGGGCCCAAATGGAATATTATCTGGTCAATTTTGTGATCACATGTTGGTCCACGAGCTAGATTTTTCGCAAATCATAAGAAGGAGGACTTGCAAATTTCATTTTTGTCCCAACAAACATACAAAAATGTGTGAATCTCTTACCACGGACCAAAAACTATTTGTAAAAGGGGAGGGAAAATTTCCCAAAAATGAAGGGAATTTCCTGAAAATTGAAGAAAACCTCTCAAAAATGATGAAAAGGACCCCAAAATAAAAGAAAATTTCTCACAAATTGAAGAAAACTTCTCGAAAATTCAAAAGAAAAAAAAAAACGAAAATAAAGGAAACTATTAGTTGGGTCTCACATCTATATTCAGGTATGTTGTTTTGGGAGCCCCAGGGCACCCAAGGGCCCAACACCCTGAATCCAAATTGAATACAAAAATTGACCATATACTGATATAATACGAACTTTGGGCCTATTTCTGATATGGCTTCTTTTGTCCTGCCAATGCATTGTTTAGTAGAGTGATAAGATTATGAATTATGTTGCTAGATTAATTGAATATTTATCGTTGTAGATATTCTGGTAATAAGGTTGATCTACGTGGTGCATCAATTTTTATTTAAAATACTACAGTATTGAAAAGTACATTGCCGTTATCAAATCTTCGAGAAGTTCGATGGTAATTGGAGGGTATGGAATTTTTTTTTTTCTTTAAATGAAATCGATTTATGGATAATGATTAATGATGAGAGTATACGGATTTAATGAACTGATGTATTACATTTGTTATGTTTAAGAAATCAACTGCAATTGTAAGTCCATTGTTGAGTAATAACCAGCAAGAACAAATAATTGAAGAATAATGGAAGAGGCGAAGACGAGCCAATTATTCTTTTTCATTATATTTAGGCAAGCCGATTACCAAGAATGGGCAAGTAGAGTATTATTTCTAACACCATAAAATGAAAATATTTTGCAATTATTTGGCAAAAAATGAATAAAAACAAGACAAAATTGAAATATTATTTTTGATGAAATTAGACATTCACATAAGATCATACAAACAGAAACCACAAGTAATTTGTGATTAAATGATACTATTGCTTATGAATAAACAAATTAGATAGCTTGCCCATATGCTGTATGTGTGATGACATTTTTGACCGACGCGATCGATCAACCAAGAATGGTTACTTTTTTTTCCCAAGAAAGAAAGATATCATATTGCTTCTGTCAGGGTTTATTCATGTTTAAGATAATTTACAATAACATTTCGACTTAAAAATTACAGGGCTACCTTTTAGATAGCGATAGTATATCTGGAAAATACAATAATAGCACCAACTATCATTTAAAGTTCTTGAAACAAATCTGAGGGCCCAATTGCCATGTTGAGAACATTTTACCCCATAGGTCACCTGCATGATATATAATTGTGGGTTAATAAGATGCAAATTAGGGGCTTGAATATTTAGGAATGATGGAAAATTTTAATTTGCATATGCAATAAGCCCGTTCGTTGAGTAATAACCAGACCGCTATATGCAAATAAGCCTAGTCAGCCAATCAGAAACCTAGCAAAAAATAACCGGGCAGTAGAGGTTATAGATTATGCATATACGCAACGCAAATTTGCAGATTATTGAGAAAGAATGTAAATATAAAAGAGAATAATTATTAATTTAAAAACATTAAGTTTCCATCCACCTCACAGAATTTGCATAAATGTGCATTGGAAATAGGAATGCATAATTAGTGGCACCCTAGACTAATGGACTTTAAAAAAAAGTGGCAAAAAATGGAGGTGCGACAAGCGGCTTTTAAAAAAATGCATCAGAACCAAAAAAACTTTGGTTTTCTGGTTGTTTTGTTTTAAGTCGTAATGCAAGATTTGTCAAGAAAATACCATAACGCATGATGTTAACATTTTCATTCAACAGCCACAAGTTGTCATACTGCTGTGTATTTTGTCGGGGGTGCTGAAGATAACATTTCTTTCCACAACATCGGCTTAAACAAATGATTCCATGGATACCATGGATGTATGCCATTCCATGCTGATAGATATGGCTGCAAATCTAGAACAGATCTGTTCTTTAAAACAAAGGACAAAAACTTCAGTTATCAAAGGCTTGAGTGAGATCTGCTAATGATCTCCTTTGCCTTAAAATTTAAGGTGATGTGCCCTCACTATGGCGTAACATATTTTATAATCGTACAGGTCCGAGGTTTCTTGATTTGGACATGAATAACATATTATCCATTGCAGAGAAACAACCAAGTGTTCTGTCAAATCTGAGTGTCTGGAAGCCGCGAAATGTCTACAAAACAAAGACGTCAGTTACAACTATATTACTGGGATTTATAAAAGTGTTTTTTATAACACTCCCATCTTCAATATCTGGATATTGCTCCCGAGTCACAAGCCTTTAGTGGCGTTCCATTCGGAAATATTGCATAATCTCCAAAACCTCAAATTTATTGATGTGGATGATTATTTGAGTGTTCTAACACCCGTTCTATAGTTAACTTTTGCTTACCACCAAATCCTACAACATATAAGGTTATCAGGGTCCAGATTGGAGGACAATGACATGTTGTCGTTATGCAACATGAATATGCTGAAACATTTGGACTTACCACATAATTGATTACAAAATACTCGAAGGAAACATTTTAGAAAAATGAATAGTTTAGAATACCTCTTATCGTAAGCAAATTTCATCACATACGATGAAGGATCATTTGAAACAACTTCTATGTTTAGATCTGGCGGGCAATTTGCTGCAAGAACTACCTACACAAATATTAATAAATTTGCAAAATCTCATATTTCTTGAAAATGCTTACAACAAATCCATAGTTTTACCTTCAAAACAATGTCATATTTACCACAAAGTGCCGGTATCAAGAGTTTTCCCAATAAACTGGCAATGGGATTGCAATCTATTGTGAGTAAAAAATGTTACTTCATTGACATACAATCAGTTTCATATCTAGGCGGATTTTTTACACTTTCTCTTTCGTTTTGTCAAGTTTAATAGGATTGTTTGATAGATTGAAAACCAAGCTGATTTCAACAATAATTCCTGAATTACATAACCTATCTCAAGTAAGCGACATGTACAAGACCTCTAATCATATTGCTTACCTATATATCAACCCAGAGTAGTCTGGTAGTTGGAAATACAATGTCCGATTGCAAGTTGTGCACCTCCATTAATTTCTTAAACGTTCCCACTTTCCGCGTGGAATCACCACAGCTGGATGAAATGGACTCACTGATTTCATCTTTCCATTCGACGGACTTGGTTATCCTCTTTATGCCCTGTGGCCTCAACAATACTTCGCCATCTTATCTGGTCCTGTACAGCAGCCTGCGCTCCTCCCCAAGAAAAGCCCATCTCTTTCAATTCCTCATCAAATGCTCTCCGCCAGGTGTTTTTAGTCTACTTTTTTTTCAAGTCAAGACAAGTCACTTTTTGGCAAGTTAAGTCAGGTCAAGTCACAAGCTATTTGTTTTCAAGTCAAGTCAAGTTACATGTCATTTTCTGGCAAGTCAAATCACAAGTTTAAAACTAAAGGCATTGTGATTTTCTGCTATGGTATAATACAATTGCATATATTTGTACTTAACCAGGAGATGTCCCAAATAACACCTTCCTCATCTAACACATGTTTGCTGACAAGTTTCACTGGCAGTGCACTCTTTTCAACAATGCTAAACACTTAAAAGTAAAACCTGGGTCTTTATAGGGCAACCCAAGAAAAAAGCTAATGCCAGTTCTAGTCTAAAAGTAGAAACAAACAAAGACAAAAAACTCATTATAGACCGATCAAGGTGAACAGCAGTTCAATGGGGCACACAAACAAGTTGCAGACAGTGGCAAAGCTGAAGTTTCAGGTTATGTGGTCAAAATCAGTGCCATGATTTTTAAATATTTCTCACTTCCTAACTTTAATCGATATGCTAAAGAGCAAAAAAGGTCATCAGAATAATTAGTGAACAAATGTGGGGCTTTTGAAAACATTTCTGAACACCTGCAATATATGAACCTTAGATCCAGGGCGAGCAGTGCAAGTTTTGAATGCAGGGGTGCACGTAAGCAATTACCCACACACTCATTTAAATTACAAGAAAAGAAAGGAAATTTCCCCAAAATCGAAAAAACTGCCCCTAAGTAAAGATTTCCCCAAAAATGTCAAAAACTTGGTAGTATACGACAACACCAAACAAGAGAGCTCATTGTTTATGCAATCATAACGACAAGACTCGACATTGGAAACTCGCTTCTATATGGAATAACCAAATCCTCACTACAGCACCTGCAGATTATTGCAACATAACTTGTAACACTCTCAAAGAAACTTGATCACATTATTCCAGTTCTGAGATTTGCACTGCTTACCAATTGAACAAAGAATTATATATTAACTAGGGCTTCTTGTGTATAAATCTCTTTATATGAGTGGCCCACAGTACCTATCGGAATGTGTTGATTTGTACTCTTTTAAACTAAATGGTCTTCAATCCTCTAAACTACTGCTTATACAGAGTTTTTCAAATACTCGGTGGGGAGACCGTTGTTTTGGCATCTCCTCTGGCTAAATCTTGAAAAGTTTTCTATTACAAGTAGTAAAGTACGATCTGCTGTGATTAACTCTTTTAAGAATGGATGGAAGACATTTTCACACCTGAACTCTTTTAAAAACATTAAACTGTTTTGGTTGTTTTTATGCAAAGCGCTTTGAGAAACGTTTTGAACGTCATTTATGGGGGATACCGGCGCTTTATAAGAACGCGGATTGATTGACAAGCCATCGGATACCGTCCCACCTGAAATCCAGATGGCATCCCTACACATGCAATCCCACTCTGTCGCACATGCCATGCTATCCCCAAATGCCAACATTCCCTGCCCCCTATGCCATCCCATCCTGTCCCAATGCCATGCCACGCCACCCTGTCCCACATGTCATGCCACCTTGTCACACATGCCCTGCCACCCCGTCCCACATGCCACCTAGTCCCACATGCCACCTAGTCCCACATGGCATCCCATCCTGTCTCACATTCAATGTCACCATCCCACCCTGATCCCAATTTCTACATCTACCAACCATTAAGTGATCTTCTATCCAACATTCTTTCCTCTAACTCCCATCTCCAAACTTCTATCAACCTAATATGCCTTTTTCACCTAATGCCCTTAATCACCTACCAATCTCCATTCACATACCACCAATACCCAACTAACCCCCCACTCATTATCACTCCTGACATATCACACACAAAAACCATTAAACCCTCATCCCAATTCCTACATCTACCAATCATTATGTAATCTTCTATCCAACATTATTTCCTGCAACTCCCATCCCCTCACCTTTATCAACCTAACATTCCCCTTCACCTACCGCCCCCAATTCACCTATCAATCTGCATTCAACTATCACTCCTACCCACCCTCCACTCACCTTTTGTCATCCTCTCAGCTACAAAATATACTATAAAGCAATACATTATTATTAATGCTGTTGTTTTCAAGTGTTGATGAGGGAAGGCTTCATTGTTTAATGATTCTCTCCTGCCAGACACAAATATTTCAATTGCTATTCATGTCAGGAATCCATTTGTAGTAAGTTTTCTTTAAGGCGGAGTCTTCATTATATAAACTTCCTTTAAAGCAAGCCATCACAAATAGTTGGAATTCCATTCCAAGGGTAGAAATCTTTTGTTCCCAGTGAGTGCATGTAGTTGGACAGACAATGGATGTGGACAAACGGACAGACAAGTGGTAAAGATGCTATATCCCCCCTTCACCAACTTCGCTGGCAAGGGGTCCGGGGATAATAAATGCAGACATGGAAAGAGCAGTGGATATGGAAACAGTTATTACAGACTATATCAATATATATTCAATACTTTTAAAATAACATTTCATACAACATAAATATTCACATTCCTTTTTTGCCAACTCCTGAAGGAATTGATATACATTGAGTAAGCAATGTGGAATAAAACATAAAGACTGAGAATTAACTCTCCGACAAGACTATAAAGTAACTGTAATTATCAATGGAAATGTTTATGGAGTATATGATACTACATATTTCTTAGACTTTTATAAGGAAAAAAAGAGTTAAATTTCATTCAATGACATTAACCTGTACTTTCAATGTTACTGACCAGTGTTTGGTAATTGCAGGCAATTTAAAGGTTATGGCTTTTAACTATAATATTATTTGTAATTCATGTTACAACTTTTTGAATACGTATGTCTTGAAATTTCTAAAATCAGATTAAATGCTGAAAAATGTAATTCTCATTACTTATGCATGTGTTTGTGACTAAATTTACATTCTAGTTTTGTATCAAATAACTCCTTTTCAAGCACACCAATATTTTTCACTTTTATTGAAATTTCAATGTCATTGATTGTGCTGCTCATTTTGTTGCATGCTATAGTCAGAAATCAACTTTCACACGAATGTACTGTGGTACAGTAAAGGTGCACAGACCAAGATGTGTTTACACATGCGGGAACGGAAATGATTCGTTGACGTCACTTGAAGTCGCTTTCATTTGGGACAGTGTACAAGATGGTCGCCCCCATACGATTCATATGTCAAGCAATTATTATTTTTATTAATTAAAATAAAATATCACGGAACACGTTTTAAGTATCCCAGGGTGGGTATAGTGTTTAGGTTAGATGTTCGCATCATAATAGATAAGTATCCCAGGGTGGGTATAGTGTTTAGGTTAGATGTTCGCATCATAATAGATAAGTATCCCAGGGTGGGTATAGTGTTTAGGTTAGATGTTCACATCATAATAGATAAGTATCCCAGGGTGGGTATAGTGTTTAGGTTAGATGTTCGCATCATAATAGATAAGTATCCCAGGGTGGGTATAGTGTTTAGGTTAGATGTTCGCATCATAATAGATAAAAGAAATCTGTGGGTTTGTGTCTCCTTTAAATAACTGGTGTTTCTGTAACACAAACAATATGAAATTATATCATAGGACTATATAAAAAGACATTGAAATGAAAAGTGAAATAGTATGAAATTATATCATAGGACTATATAAAAAGACATTGAAATGAAAAGTGAAATAGTTATAAGCATTAACAAACCCTGATAACCATATACTACTACATCAGGCAAAACAAGTGCAAGGAATAGATCAGTGGTCAAGCAAATTCAAGATCAGTTGTGACATCACATCCTCAAATTGCTCTCAAGTCTTTGTCTTTAATTGTATTTTTTCCTGAGATTCGGTGGATTAGAAACCACTGAATCTGCCAGAAAACACAATCTAGTAAACTTAAGTATATTTTATCACCTTAAAAAGTTAAAAGAATTTTCTTTAAAATACATTAAAATTTGCAGCAAAAATGAGGATGAGGGCACCAACCATCTATGGTAGACTTTCCACACCAGTCATTTTGACACAAACGATTATCTCCCGTAACGGAATAAGATATTTAAGAAGTCTTCATTATTGTGTTCCTTCTAAAGTCCTTTTTTATATAAGAAGTCTCCTGACCACTGAACTAACCACTGAACAGCATGTTGAATATGCATTACAACACAAAAAATACTTCTTTAAATTACACAAGTGAAAACTATGAATAGGAAGATAATAATAACTTGTTCTTATCTAAACTTACCCTTCTTCCCTCAGCCTTCCAAAAACCAAACTATGCATTAAATACAATCATTAGCCATATCATTAGCTATATGATCATCAAGCATGATATGCCATGATTAGGTCTATTCATGTTTAAGTTTTAATTGGCTCTGTGTTCTCAGTCAGTTCCTCACTTTGAATTATCAAAATCAAACATTTTCTTTAAAAATATATGAAATATGGCTGTCATCCATCAGACTCTATCATACCTAGAGATTTTTTAACTATTTCTTGAGCATGTTGGTTGAATTTTTCCCTGTCATCCCTCCACATTTTTGAAGCATCCACATTGGCACCACTTTCTGCATTAGGCTCTGTGTGAAGAACAAACAACCCATACTTGACAAGACATCTAGGAATCATTTACTATTGGTAGTATATTGCTTATTTCTCAAAAATAAAAATAAAACAACATTTCATGTGAAACTGGCCCTAGTATGAGTTTCATTGACAAGACATTGTGATTTTGATTTACTTTAAAAAAGTTTATCATTTTTTTGTATCCAGGTAATGGTAAAGTTAGTCCCAAGCTCATTTCTAAGCTTCAACTTGTTACTTAGTAAAGAGCCACACTTCCTAAGCCATGGCATGATGAGGTAAGGTGGCCAGTTCCTTTCCTTGCCATTTGTAACCTTCCCCAGACAATTAGGTGCGCTGCAGTAGTTTTCTAATCTCTGTCCAAGCCTGGGCTCAACCAGGGACCTTCAGCATAGAAGTCCACCTCTTTACCAACTAAGCTTATCCCACCTCCTATTTTTTTAGGGGTAGAATTGGTTAAAAAATAATCTTGACAAAACATTGAAGTATTTAGTATGGATGTCAAATATAAATCTTTTTTTTTGCCAAAAGTAAAAGTGATATCAAAAATTCTGTCCAATTGATGTAAGCTGTTTAGTACTCATTTAACTTTTACTTTTGATTCTCGATTCTATAAGATATCGAAGTAGTTTCTCCACCCATCTGTTGGTCTCCTTTGGAGTCTCCATTATACATCATATATCATACATCCATTATACATATATATCATACATCCATTATGCATCATATATCATACATCCATTATACATTATATATCATATATCATACATCGATTATGCATCATACATCATACATCCATTATACATCATACATCCATCATACATCATACATCCATTATGCATCATACATCATACATCCATTATACATTATATCATACACCCATTATACATCATATATCCATTATGCATCATATATCATACATCCATTACACATCCATCATACATCATACATCCATTATGCATCATACATCATACATCCATTATACATTATATCATACACCCATTATACATCATATATCCATTATGCATCATACATCATACATCCATCATACATCATACATCCATTATGCATCATACATCATACATCCATTATACATTATATCATACACCCATTATACATCATACATCCATTATGCATCATATATCATACATCCATTATACATTATATCATACACCCATTATACATCATATATCCATTATGCATCATATATCATACATTCATTATGCAACATTGATGGCCATTTCCGACCCCTACCCTAATCTTGTAAATCAGCAATAGCAAAGAATAACTAAACAGAACATAGGTGATGAATAACGAATAACTCTTTAGCAGGCCTCAACAATTCCTGTTGCAATGGCGATGAAAACTTAAATCTTGGCGACCAAACATTTGAAAAATGATTACTTTATTCCCCAGAATGACACTTTATGTCTCACCTGGCGACCAAAATAAACGTTTCTTTGAGTAAGAAATGTACAAAAAATATTTCAGTAGCATGAAATACCTTTATTCTTCAATGCCCGAAATTACTGACAATCTTAATTCTGAATTTTTACACTGTATCTTAGTCCACACAAGCCCCATGGTACCGATACAATATGTACGATATCATTTCACTGAGCAACAGTGTACATATATAGGCCGGACATAATTCTGTTAGCGCAGGTAATACATGTCTGACAGTCTGAAAAAAATTATGATCATTTTCCAGATGGAAAATAACCATATTGTTCATTTTGTCGATCAGTCTTTACCTTCAATAATTGTATTGTGCTTTTTGAAATAAAAGGTGGCATTAAAAGTATGAAGTTAAATAATTCATGCATGAAAACCTGTCTGGGGGAAAAGGATTTTTTCATTCAAAATTATATTTAAAACAGGTTTTTGTACTGGCGAGTAACTTAACAATTTTGGCGATCAAAATTTTGGAAATGAGAGAACATGGTCGCCAGTTTTTTCTGTGTTGGCGACTACAAAGCAAACACAATTCACAAGGCTTGGTCTGACTGAGCATAATTTATTGCATTCCTTAACTGTTTTGTAAATCAATCAGATAAAACTTGATTCTAGGATTTCTGGTACAGCATGACCTTGGATTTGGCCCTTTCAAGTCTCAAGCTAACAGAAAGTTATATTTTCAAAATTGAAAAAAAAAAATCCTTTTGGAATGTTGAATCAATTTTATTTTAGAATCGGAAAATAATTGGCAATTTGTATGCTTAATAAACATGATCAAACTTTACCTGCTAGCATACTGACGACTGATAACAAAATTTTCTCTACACTTTGTACTGGACTCCACCTCTCTGCACTGCTTTCATACCCCATGGGATCATCACCTGGAGCGTGGAGTATTGATATACATACCCGTCCATCTGAATAAACTGACAAAAGAATCGAAGTGGACTATAGATTATAAAATGTACTAATATCTTATCAGGAAATAAGACCAGGGTGTGAAAGCTTAGTGAATATGCATTATGCATTCTTCGATTTCAAAGTCCTTGTCCTGTGTACAAATCCACTCATAAACAAACTCCTGAAAACATTAGTGACATGCTTCAAACTAAACGTATCCAGGCAGCATCGCTCTACATCATCATCAGCACCCAATTTATTGAACTTCGCACTCAGCAGACATTATTTGCAAATAGATCTTATCCATGTTATGCTACTTGCATCTGGAACCTTCTTCCAGATCTCATCAAACTTGAAAATTCTCTTTGGTATTTTCAAAAAATTCTTAAAACAAATCCTTTTTCAAGTTGCCTATCATCAATAGCTGGTTTGCTTTGTTTTGCTCTTTTACAGCTACTGATGTAGTGACTTTAGTATTAGTCATGTTTTACTAGTGTGGTGTATTTTTCAATCCGCTAATTGTGTTTTATAATTACCATCCATGTTTTCTTCTTCTTTTTTTCCTGCATAGTTTGCTCTTAGTTGTATAGCGGCGCCTCACTGCAAATTCTTTTTGGTTTTTGGCACTCTATAAATGTCAGTGACTGATTGATTGATTTTATAAACTGAAATGGTTAAACAAAGCCACTGCAATATGAACACCCATTTTGATACAAACCAATTCACTTCACTTTCCACCTCTGCTCTATTCAATTTCATTAAATTCAGTTTGTTTGTGCCTAAAATTGTAAATGAATTAGAAAGGTCAGATCTACAGTATCATACCTTTTTATGCCATTATGCTTTCCCTGAAGTAAAGAAGCAAATATTCCAAGAGTCGGAAGACACTATTGCATCCTATTGTCCCTGTAAATTAAACAGTGTGTCAATTTCATGCAAGAATTCAAATGGTTCCTACTGTACTGTAAAAATGTCAAGGGCACAATTTCCTTAATATCAATTCATTTTCAGATTTTTAGGAAGACAAAATAAATAACTGACAAAACAAAAACTTGGTTTGAGATGACAACGACATTTCCAGATCCATCATTTTACCTGCAGACAAATAAAGTATCAAAACATCATTAAAGAAATTTTCCTTTTGTACTGTAGCTTGCAATTAATTTGCACATTACAAATCTCCTCCCGCAAACATCCTGTGTTTAACCTTAATTCTTTCATGGAAAAAAACATGTACAAATTTGTTCACTTACTATTTGGATGGAACATATCACAGGTGAACTTCATTTTGGGTGGACTTAGAGGATAATCTGTTGGAAAGTTGATTTGTGCTGAGAAAACACCACCTTCAAAACATGTTCCTTCTGGGCCTCTAAAAAAAAAAAAAAAAACCTCAATTACAGTACTACTTCAATTCATAACTATAAAATACAACATTACTTCAAAATTCCTGTTACTGGCAGTGTTAAACATTTCTATATTACATACCTCTTTATGTTTAAAAATAAAACATCCCTAAAATTAAAGGTACATGCCATACAGTATGCTAAATGGGAAGGGGTGAGGAAGAGTTGGGGGGGGGGGAAAGGTAATGCAATTGCACTTGCCCGTAAAAAGGGTTGGGCTTTTAAGAATCAGCTCATTCCATGTCCCCAAGAATCTCAGGGGAACATGGAATAAGCTGGTTCTTACAAGCCCAATCCTTAGTATTGAGAGTCTTGGGACACATCCTTTATCTCCCAGAGGAGGAGCATGCTCTCTACATTCCAATTCACTGTTATAACTCAAGCACCTTAGTTTTCAACACCCTCTTGGCACTTTTGACTCTGAATTGTCACGGTGCCTCTAAACATCAACAACAAACCATACCATTCCAACTCATGGCAAAAGAAGACCAGGAAGTCCATGCACCTCTTATGTTAAGTACATTCAAGGTATGTTAGGGTATGATGAAGACATACAAGCAGAACAGATAGCCACACTTGCCAAAGATCGCTGTGCATGGATAAATCTTGTGGTCGCCTGCTTTGCAGCCGAAGGATTATGATGATCATTCCATGCATTTTTTTTATAAGCTGATTGATTTGCAAAATTTGTATTAACTTTCATGTCATTGCATATCATGAAATATGATATTTATTTATAAGCCACACCCACAATGCAGGTCAATTAAAATGTTGACAACCTTGGCATTTGCACAATAATTAACAACATTTTCATAGTAAGTATGATACAAAACTGTTGTCCATTGATCCTATTTCAAGAATTTGTCAGTAAGCCCCACCTTCTCATTAATATTCATGACATCCCTACTACAACATTAAAACATATGTTTTACCATCCAGTTTACCATTCTTAAAATACCATGCTTACAAGGGCAATTGTCTGAGATATCACACACGTACATGTAACATACCAGAGAATTGGCCCAACAGACACCTGGGGTCTCCAAGGGATCTATTGGGGCCATTTTCTGACATGTCACACACGCAATGTACCAGAGAATGGGCCCAACAGACCCCAGGGGTCTCCCAGGGATCTTTTGGGGTCATTCTCTGAGATGTCACACACGTTACGTACCAGAGAATGGGCCACAAGCTCTTTTCAGTAAAATCATATTAAGCCCCGCCCACTAGGCATATTAATAAAATTCAATGTTTTTACATCATGAACATGTACCTAACATTATAGTTGTACCATATATGAAACAAAACAGGCAAGCGGTTGTGTTAAAATATAAACATTTCAAGATTTGCACATGATGCCCTGCCTTCTCATTAATATGCATATCACCACGAAAACCAATTTGGGCATATCTACAGAAAATGGGCAATATGTGTATCACATATATATATCCATATATATTACATTTATATATCACACACGTACATGTAACATACCAGGGAAATGGCCCAACAGATCTTATCCATTCTAAAAATACCGTAGAGAATGTTTACAAGCTCTTTTCAGCAAAATCATATTAAGCCCCGCCCACTACACATATTAATGAAATTCAATGTTTTTACATCATGAACATAAACACACCACCTAACATTATAGTTGTACCATATATGAAACAAAACAGACAAGCGATTGTGTTAAAATATAAACATTTCAAGATTTTTACATGATGCCCTGCCTTCTCATTAATATGCATATCACCACGAAAACCAATTTGGGCATATCTACAGAACATGGGCTATATGTGTATCACATATATATCCATATATATTGCATATATATATATGAATCCAGTTTACTGTTCTGAAGATACCATGTTTGCAAGCTCTTTTTGGCAAAATCATATTAAGCCCTGTCCACTACGCATATTACTGAAGTTCAATGTTTTTACATCATAAACATGTACACACCAGCTAACATAATAATTATACTGAATATGAAACAAAACAGACATGCAGTTATTAAAAAAAAAATATTCAATATTTATACATTAGCGCTGCCTGCTCATTAATATGCATGACATCACCATCAAAACCAAGAGCACATCTATGCAGCAGTGTTCACATTAAGGTATGGGATTCGGCACATATTATGAAATTCCTGCTAAAAAATCATTTAAAAGGGGAAATTTTCATTACAAAGAAAATCAATAAAATGCCAAAAAAAAACCAAATCAAAGGCTAATTCCCCCTCCCCATCCTTCTAAAAGGGGTCAAATTTGGCATTTCCCAGCAATAGTTTGAAATTTTTGGTGGTATTCATTAGGTAAGAAAAAATCAACAAAATACCAAATCAAAGGCCAAATTCCCCCCCCTCCAAAAAAGGATCAAATTTGGCATTTCACAGCGATAGTTTGGAATTTTGGGTGGTATTCATTAGGTAAAACAAAAATCAATAAAATATCAAAAATACCAATCAAAGGCCAAATTCCCCTGCCCCTCCCAAAAAAAGGGTCAAATTTGACATTTCCCAGCAATAGTTTAGAATTTTGGTGGTATTTCTTTTGGTATTTCTCCAAAAATAATTTCCCCCTTTTTTTTTTAAACTACCCCCCCTCAAAAGAAAAATAATAATAATAATAACAACAACAATATTAATAATAATAAAATAAGAAGGGGGAAGCCCCCAAAATGTTGAACCTTAGTGTGAACACTGCTATGGAACATGGGCTATCTGTGTACCACATGACATGAATCCAGTGTATTATTCTCGAGATATCATGTTTATGAGCTGGCCAACACAAACACATATAAATACACACACCCACCAACATACATACACATACGCACACACACAAGTCATCATGACCACATAGGTTCCATCAAAACCAAGTTTGTTCCACAGCAGAAAGTTAAAATGATTTTTGCAGCATTTCTTAAGTTCATTCCTCTCCTCTTGCTGATAAATTATAACATCACAGAACATTATGTTAGAAAGGAAGCAGGTGCAGAGGGTGAAAAGAGGGCTGGTACAGCACTATATGAAAATTTGATCAACTCAATAACAGAATATGTGGGTGAATGAAGCAGACATCAACCAACACCATCAACCAACAAAGTAGTAACATTAGTGAGAGCAATTGATTTGCAAAATCTGATCAAGGAGACCTTTCTGTGGCTAATAGAAAGACAGAAGAGGACAACAGACAAAAGATAACACTTCACTTACACAATAAGGGCTTCCCACTCAAAGAAATTTTCCTCATTAAGAGGACCAGCAATAATGCCCTCTGGTGGGTTCAGAGTTAATTCTGTAAAATGAATAAATAATCAATTAAATTTGTATAAAAACAAAACAACAATCTGTAGCTATGACCACTTCTCGGTCATTCAAATACTGAAATTAGAAAGATTAAATGAAAAATAGTATCTGTACATTATTTTGCATCAATAAAATCAGCAAGTAATTAGCTCAAGTGTAGTGTATGGCATAGCATAGACACAACCTGAGGTCAAAGTGACTTGAAACCAACTTGAAGTTTTCTACCATGACTATTTCTCATCATTTAATTAAGAATTGAAGAGTTAAGAAATCTGAAATATTCTCAAATACTGATAAGCCTCACAAAATTACAACATAAGCAAGTTTGGAAGTTATTCTGCAGAGAATTAGGCTTCTCATTTGTAAATCATTGGCTCATTCTGTACAGCACTCAAGTAATTGCTCTCATTCTCAAGTACTGTATCGACATCCACTATGATCTACCATTATTATTATTATATTTCCATTACACCAATTTTAAACAAAGAAAGATGTTACTAACGTTTGTACTCTGCCATGAGTCGCTTTAAAGCTGAGCCAGCCATTCTCAAGCTTCTGAATGTTGCAGGCAGCCACAACTTACCAACTGCATACACTTCACAACAGAAAAATGCACTCCACTAAAATACCACTGGTCAATTAGATGTGATAGAGGTTTGAAGTTTGTTTAATCTAGGATCTATCTGCAATTTAAGGGAAAAAAAATAGTTTCAAGAGCACACATAGAACCATGACATATTTCACATTTAACCACGACCTTTGTTTTATCCTGAAACTTTGTATCACTATAGTATATTTGATGCATGAGTACCCCATGACAGATAAATACGGGTGGAATTCCCCCCATCCCCCATTACATTGCTTTGCCCCCCATAAAATTGTGTAAGGTCACATATTTTGTCCTATACATACATATAATATATATATATATACATATAAACATGTACATAGATATACATATTACATGTATATATAATGTATAATATATATATATATATATATATATATATATATATATATATATATATATATATATATATATATATCTTTATATATATATATATATATATATATATATATATATATATATATATATATATGTGTGTATTTTCCCCTAAGAGACAAAGCTCTACCCCCCCCCCAGCATATCAAAATCCTAGTGATGCCACCGATAAAGCCATGCTCTCCTAATGACCCAACATTATTTGTACCAATACAAAGGCAAACTTCCATGCATACATCAGTATTCATCAACCTAATTGAGGATGAGGGCACCAACCTTCTGTGGTACACTTTTCACACCAGTCATTTCTACATGTGCACAAAGCATGTGGTAGATGAGAGAACTTTAAACTTGAATATTTTCTTAACAGAAGAAGATAAGACTATTGAAGTATTTTCTTCATCGATTTGTTTCTTTTGAAGTCCTCTGCAGCTTACTTGCCCACTGAATACAATATCACCTTTCCCACACTAAATCTAAAGTCAATAGGATTTTGTATCCCAAACTTCCCCAACTTTTTATGCTCCAAAAATATGCCTGCAAAGCTGCTGCATGTACTTGCACATGCCCACAAATGGGGGTTGTGTCATATTTTGAACACCATACCCTCACTGCGAGTGCGTAGCTAAGCACACATGCCACTTTGCTCATCTCACTCACCCGACCTACAGTAACATACAGGCCTATGTTACAAAGCTGTATGCTGGAATATGGGAATAGGCCATCTCAATACCACTGCAAAACTGCAAATGTCATCCGTTGTCAGTGTTGTCAATAGGTATGTCTATTTTATTGTTCTGCATTATGCATGGTGGTCGTGGCTTATGTATAAATATCCTGGAACAAATATTTCATGATATGCAATGACATGACAGTTAATACAAAACTTGCAAATCAATCAGCATATGAAACTAGAACTAACGGAAGGACAGTATGCTTGACTATTCAAAGCTAGTATAGAGAATGGGCTTACAGAGGGAAGTATATACAGAAATAGGGTAGCAGGGGCAGGTGATTTCAAATTATTTGAGCTCTGAAAAATGCACTTATATTTTCATTTGCACCACAAGCTTCAAAATATCTTTGAGTTTTCCCAGATATTTTAAGACAAAAAAGGCTAAAGGTTACCTCACCCATTAACTCAGAAAACATGTAAAACCTAGCAGTCTTTATAACTACAACACCTCTTTTAGTTCTATCAATTTAAAAACAAAAAGAGGAGAGGCCCTGACTTGCCAATGAAAGAATGTCATTCAACCCCCTTTTCAACCTGTACCCTCCCCCTGCCCCTACACATTCCCAGAACTACATCCTGGATTGCAATACAACTTCCAATACTAATACAAAATGTGTGTGTCAAGCAACATGAAAACTGTACAATAACATTAAAGCAAAATTATGCAAAACAATATTGCTTAACGTATGACAAACTAGACATTGGAAACAATACAAATCCCCGCACCGCTAATAATGCATATTCCAGACTGTCCCACATTCCATCCCAACCTGTCCCAAATGTCATCCCACATCTATACTGCATGCAATCACACCTGAAAACCAGATACTGTATGTCATTCCATTACTTGCATGATAACTGAAATCCAGATGACATCCCACCACAGGCCATTCCCCGTCCCACATTTCGTCCCACCCTGTTTCACATGCCAACCCACCCTGTTCCACATGCCAACCCACCCTGTTCAAAATGCCAAACCATCCTGTTCCACATGCCAACCCACCCTGTTATACACACCAATAAACCCTGTCTAACATGTAAATACATACTGACCAAAATCCCACTGCACCCTGCCATACACACAATTCCATCCTGTCCCACATGACCTCATCCTAATTCCTTCAGCTACTTTATCATCATGTCATCTTCTACCCCACATACAGCTTATTGTTTATATTTCCCAAACTCCTATTTTAACATTCTTTAGAAGGAGGATACTTTTATTTGCTTCTTTATTCAAGGCAAGACAAACATTTTGATTGCAACATATATTTATGTCAGGAATGTCAATATCATAACAAATCTGGAAATGTGAAGTTAGTAAGTCAGTAAGCCATATACTTTTGATCTCAGGTCAAACGTATTGCAGCAAATGTATTGCACAATACCTCACCATTAAGTGTGAACAATGCTCTTCACATATACTGTATGATCATTTGTTTAAGCACAATCATCATACCCACTTTACTTCCAGAGATACCACATATACAAATATTTTCATTGCTAAGCAAATAGACTAATTATTATGCACACACAATCCCCCAACCATGCTCAACTGAACAGTAACAATGCCCTCTACCACTGAACCAAATAGCAAATTATTATCTCACGTTAAATATTTTGTATGCAAGTCTATTGTTATGCAAATAATCTACTTAATATGCACACTACACCTCACCATTGATCATATATGATCATTTGTGTAAAATAAAATCCCCACTCCCACTTTAATTTAAGAGATACCATTGATACAAATATTTTAATCGTTATGCAAATAAGCTAATTAGTATGCACACACCACTCCCCCACCCAGTCATGCTTATTTGAACAGTATCCATGTCCTCTACCCTTGTGCCAAGTTACATGAATGTACATCACTCATAACTTAAGTTATGCGCTCATGAATGTTAAACCTTTTATACGAAAGTCTACTGTTATGCAAATAACATAAATAATATGCACAATTGACCTCAAAATAAAATGTAGACAAAGTTCTTCACATATATGATATTTGTGCAAACAAAATCCCCACATCCACTTTAATTAAAGAGATATCATAGATACAAATATTTTCATTCTTATGCAAATAAGCTAATTAGTATGCCCACATATCCCTAATCATGCTTACTTAAACAGTACACCTATCCCAAGTTACATGAATGTAAACCATTCCTAACTTAAGTTATGAAAACTTTAACCAAAAACTTCAACTAAAACTTTAACCTAACAAATATTTTCATTGTTATGCAAATAAGCATGTCCTCTACCCCTATGCCAAGTCACATAAATGTAAACTATTCATAAGTTATACAAACTTGAACCAAAACCTAAACCAAAACTATTACCTGACAAATATTTTCATTGTTATGCAAATAAGCTAATTAGTATGCATAGACAACCCCCCAATAATGCTCATTTAAACAGTACTTTGTCCTCTACCTCTATGCCAAGTCACATGAATGTATACCATTCATAAGGTATGAAAACTTGGACCAAAACTTAAACCAAAACTTTTACCTGACAAATATTTGTATTGTTATGCACATAAGCTAATTAGTATGTACACACAACCCCCCAATCATGCCCATTTGTTCAATACCCATGTCCTCTACCCCTATGCCAAGTCACATGAATGTACACCATTCATAACTTTAGTTATGAAAACTTTCACCAAAACATTACCGGACGCCATGCCGGGGGTAGTAGAATACTGTAGCTCTACTATTCTTCAAATAGTCGAGCTAAAAAAGCATTTTATATGCTGATTGATTTGCAAGTTTTGTACTACCTGTCATGTCATTGCATATCAACACACTAGCTAACATCACAATTATACCAAATATGAAATCAAACAAGCAATGTGATTGTTAAGCATTTCAAGATTTATACATTAAGCCCTACTCATTAATATGCATGATATCAACACCAAAAACATTAGTGCACATCAGCAGACCATGGGCTATCTGTGTACCACATATGAACTGAATCCCATGTATTGTGCTTGAGATACTCTGTTTAGAAGCTATTTCACCAAAATTATGTTAAGCCCCGCCCACCATGCATATCAAAAAAATTCAATATTTTGGTACCATGAAGATGTACACACTAGCTAACAACATAAATATACCAAATATGTCTTAAAACAAACAAAGCAATTCTTAAAATATGAGCATTCCAAGATTTTTACATTAAGCCCACCTACTCATAAATATGCATAATCTTGCCACCAAAAACAATAGGGCACATCAGCAGACAATGGGCTATCTGCGTACCACATATGAACTGAATCCCATATATCATTCATGAGATACTGTGTTTACAAGCTACTTTCAACAAAATCATGTTAAGCCACACCCACTATGCATATTAATGAAATCTAACATTTTGGTACCATAAACATGAACACACTATTTACTGTAGCTAACAACATAATTGTACCAAATTTAAAACAATCAGTCATGCAGTTCTTAAAATATGAGCATTCTAAGATTTTAGCATTAAGCCCGGCCTACTCATTAATATACATGATCTTACCACCAAAAACAATTGGGCACATCTGCGGACCATGGGCTATCTTTGTACCACATATCAACTGAACCCCATGAATACTGTGTTTACAAGCTCTTTTCAACAAAATCATGTTAAGCCCAGCCCACTATGCATATTAAATTTAACAGTTTGGAATGATGAACATGTACACACTAGGTAATATTATAATTACACCAAAAATGAAACAAATCAGACATGCGGTTCTAAAAACATAAGCATTTTAAGATTTTATCATAAAGTCCCCCTTACTCAATAATTTGTGTGACATCGACAACAAAAACAATAGTGCACATCTGCAGACCATGGGCTACCTGTGTACCACATGACATTAATTCAATTTACCGTTCTTCAGAAATCGTGTTTACTCTTTTCAGCAAAATTAGATGAAGCTCCGCCCACTATGCATAATAATAAATCTAACAATTTTTATATCATAAACATGTACCCACTAGCTAACATCAGAAGTATACCAGATATGAAACAAAACATATATGCTGTTGTTAAAATATGAACATTTCCAGAATTTTACATTAAACCTTGCCTACTCATTAATATGCATGACATCATTATTCCATTGACTAATTTCAAGTGTCAATGACTCAAGCTCTTAATAAAAAAAAATCTTTCAATGAAATAACATAGTGAATTGAGTCAGGGACTCATTTACAACTCTTTTCTGCTATAATAATTTTTTGTAGCCATAGTTTTCACATTTCAGTGGCATAACTAAGGGGGTGGGGGAGCTGGAGGGACAGTTGCCCTGGCCCTAGTGAGATAAACACTTCACTCAGCAGGCATTACTTGCAAGACAATACTTGCATACTGTGTATAGCAGCCATGTAGTGGTTAAAGCGTATACTACAGTCAGATGTTAGCTGACTACCCCTGCCCAGCAAAATCCGCTCTACAGTGTGGAGTCGTTATAGGCACAGGTGTTCCTAGCATTATGGCAACCTATATACTCATTATATATATATAACAAGGTAGGTCACCTCCTACCATGACTTTCGAACCGCATATGAAAATTTGTTTTTTTGACCACTCGCGAATCTTTATTACATTTTTTTTACTCAACTCACATTTGCCGGATACTCCCTTCTTCATTTATAAGCCACAGTATCTGTTATTTTTTTCCGATGAGATGTACAAATGATGAATTTTTTATTAAAATTTTGCCCCATTACACACTAAATGCCTGACAATTTGCTGCAAACCAAATGTCCACAATGACGTCAGGAAGAAACAGCATTTCAGTATTATTTTGACAAGAACGAAGCAGGTTAAGATTACGATGCCATCATGGTGAACACAAACAAAATTCGATACAATTGGTCGAAAGTTGAAAAGAGCCACTATTAACGTTAACAATTCAAACATGAACATTGCAATGTGTATATGCACTCAGGAGAGCAACAAGCAATTGTCACCTGGTGAATTTTTCTGTTTACTGTTAGTTAGTACTGTATATATGAACTTTAAGATGTACTGTATGTTTAAAATAAAGTGTAACACTTGACTTTCTTGTTAGCTAAATAAGTAGCACATGTAGATACAGCCTACAATGATTGGTGTCGCTTACTGCACACACCAATTCAAATTATTTTTTGGATAGGCCTATGATAGACTCATATAAGCAGAAAGGAAGGGGCATTCTAAATTTTTTGGTGGGCTCAACATATGATTGAACAGGCCCCATTATGATAGGGGACAACCTATTTATCTCTTTTTGGTGGGCCCTATACTTATAACTGACTGGGGCCTTTTGCAAATATGAATTATGACTTCCTAATGACATTATCCTTGATGTATATGTCATTACATTTCCGCAACTTGACTGTCAGGAAATTATGCATCACTTTGCAGACCAACATGTCGCAAATTGTAATTTTGCATTTTGTTTCTGTCGTAGTTATTTGTACCTCTCTTTTTCAATAAGATTTTTAGAGCATGCGTTTTATTTTCCACTCTTCTTTTGATGGGCCCCCAAGACCCTGGGCCTTATGATTAAGCCTTTGCTATATAGGCAACAATACCGGGACCAATGAAATAAGGGAGCCACTTCCCCTTGCCATAGAGTAAAGGGCGAAGGTGGGAAGGAGGTGCCCACTTGAAAGTTAAAGGTGGACCGGAGCAGGAGGTAGCCTTTTGAAAGTTTTCAGAAATTATTCTCAAGTCATTCTTGAAGTTTGAAAATGAAAAGAAATACACATAGTACTCAGAAGATGTAACATACATTTAGTATTTATTTGCAAGAATTAAAAAATGATATTTTCCATGGGCCGTGGAGGCCATGGTGGGAAGGGAATGGCCTCCAATAATTTTCATAAGTAGGCCTAGGCCTTTTACCTGTTTGCCTAATAGGTAATTGCCATTATTGGTACTGACTCCCCATTCTAAAACCCATAGCAGGATTTTTCCTCCGTAAATAGGGGAAGAGTCAAAAGTGGGGGAGGGGAGGCAGATTTACAAAATCATGTTAAGATACAAAAAAAATCTATATTTAAATCTCTGTGCACGTTTGGAAAAAAGTGGGGGATGGGCAAGTTCCACTTGCTCCCCTAAATCCTGCTTACAGGAAGCCAGGAGGAACATGCACCCCTTCTCACTTTTTCAAAAATAAACAAAAGTGCCCTCATTTCATTTTCTTCCCCATGCCCAGAGCTCCTTCTGCCCCCTCCCTGTATATAGGGTTTTCTTCCCATGTGTTAAGGCATGTACACAATTTAAAAGTACAATATCATTAAGATATATTGATACAAAATGGGAAAATATGTTTGCCTCTACTGCAAACTTGGGGGAATATAACAAAATTGCAAGGAAGCGTTGCAATTCTTGCTCTGATAGTCTGCCAGTATCCCAAAAGTGAAAAAGGATCTCCTAAATCATATGTAGTCTGCCAATTGTTGGGCTTGTCATCTGGAAATGAATTTTGCTGTATTTAAACTTCTGTTAGCATGTCCCAAATTATTTTAATATCAATGAAACAGATACAATTCTATTATGAAGATTGATGACCTTTGTCACTGCACATACCTACATTTTGTATTAAATTGTATACAGAAGTATTTTAATCCCTATCTCAATTTGTGGATATTTTCATCTGGATTTTATTCAGGCTGAGTTTTATCATGTTGCTGTTTTTTGCATTTCTCCTGCATATTTTTGATTTAGTTGTTTTCATTAGTTTCCTCAATTGTTAATTTTTTGATGTTTTTTGTTGTTGTTGCTGGTTTATGTGGTATACTAACTCTATACTGTTACACAATTTGTAGCTGTTGTTGTAAGCTAGGCTTTGGTATTGTGGTGTTAGAATTTGTTATATTTTTTAATTAGGTGTATAGGCTTTTGTGTTAAGTGTAGGCTAGTGTATTGTGTGTTGAAGCTAAGGTATTTCTTTAGGTATTGTTGGGCCTATTGTTCCTCTTTTTGGTTGCTGCTTTAGGTTTTCTGCTTCTGTTAATCATATTGTATGATTATGGAGAGTTCGATTTGCTGTGATAGCTGTAATATGTAAATTGATTTCCAGGGGTCTGGTGTGACATGTGGTTTTGAGGAAGCTTCGGTTGATAGTTTTGTATTTGTCTGTTCAAAGTGTACAAGGTTGAAGGCTTTGGAGTTAAGACTTTCTGGTTGTAGTTGTATCGTTGAAAAGGTTGATGCTAGTGTGCAGACTGAGTTTTGTGGCTTAGCTGTTGGTAGTCAGACATGTGATGTTGATAGTTCTTCGGGTGAGGAATTTGATAGGAGTTTCTGTTTAGGTAGATAGTCTTGGATCAGTTTCTGTTGACAGGCCTGAGGTAGGGTTGTCTGTAGTTGATGATTGTACAGGTACCACTGGTCGTGAGATTGTGATTAGTCTGGTAGGTTGCCTGTGAATTCTGTTAGAGATAGGGTGTTATGGATAAGGGATTCACTTGTTAGGTATGTTGACACAGAGTTTTGTGGAGTAGATAGTAGTAGAAGGATTAGGTGTGTCTTCCAGGGGATATGGTTGATGTTAGTCTTGTTTTGAAACTTTATGTCAGGGTGAAGATACCGTCGTAGTTTCAATTTGTACAAATGATATTTCAAGGAGAAATTTTGGTTCTGTAAGGCGCAGTTTCATGGATTTGTTATTCAAATTGAAGGACACAGGTTGTAGGGTTCTAGTTGTTGGTCTGTTGCTGCATAGGGGTAGTTCCTTTATGATAGATAAGATGTTGATCAATAGTTGGCTGGAGAGTATTTGTCGTCTGTTTAAGTTCGGTTTTGTAAATTTCTGGCATAAGTAGGAATCTGAGGTTGATTGGGTCATGAGAGATGGTTTTTATTTAACAAGGAGAGGTGCCCGTGTTCTTGCTAGGGGTGTCAATAAGGCAATTAAGGATCTGAGTCCTTTAAACTAGTCAGTGTCGTCACAGGGGTTGAGAGTTTAAACCCACCTGTGAGGCATGTTTCTGGGGTTAGGGATTGTTCTAGTGGTAGAATTAAGGTTATTTTCAAATATCCGTAGCATTTTGAATAAGCGTGATGAGCTTCTGGCTGAAGTTTCAATTAGTAGACCTGACATAATTGGTATTACTGAGAGTTGGATTTAGTGATTCAGAGATACATATTCCAGGTTACTCAGTTTTCAGGTAAGACAGATTAGATACTTTCCATGGTAGAGGAGGTGGTGTTTTATTGTTTGTGAAAGACAATTTTAATTATATTGATAGGACTGCTCAATTTTCTTTTGTTTTTTCAAATTGCCTATGGTGTAAACTTATTGTTGATGGCAATGTTGGTAGTGCAGTGGTTGTTGGTGTTGTGCATAGATCACCAAAATCTAGTCCTAAGAACAATCAGAAATTGCTTGACTGCTTCAGGAAAGTTGCTTCTAGGAGGGTTATTGTTTTTGGGGACTTTAATTTTCCAGACATTGATTGGAATCTTTGTACTAGTGGTCCACATGGTAAAGATTTTCTAGAAGCTCTATCTGACTGCTTTTTCACCGTTGTTTCCCACACGTGGTAGAAATTGTCTGGATTTGATTTTCAGTAATAAAGAAAGTATGGTTAGAAATGTGCCAAGTAGTGGTAAGGTGGGGTGTAGTGATCATGACCTCATTAGTTTTGATCTGTATTGCTTCACAAAGGTTTCTCCAGCTAATAAACTGGTTTTAGATTTAACAATGCTGACTTTGCTACACTTTAGGATAATTTGTCATTTGATTAGACTTTTTTGCTAAGTGAATTAGATCCTTCTAAAGCATGGGATGTTTTCCGAACTAAAGTTTTGGATGGTGTTAATAGGTTTGTCCCATTAAAGAAAGTCTGTAGGCGTAGCCGGCCAGTGTGGATGTCTCGGGAGGTTTTGCAGGCTATTCAGAAAAAAAAAAAGTTGTGGCGTTGTTATAGATGTAGTGGGTGTCCTGCAGAGCTTGCTAGGTATAAGGATCATGAAAAGTTCACAAAGGGTTTGATAAGAGTTCACAAGGGGTTTGATAAGAGATACTAAAGTGCTTTTTGAAAAACGTTTGTCCAAAGAGGTTAAGATTAATCCTAAGTCGTTTCATTCTTATGTTGGTCCCCTTTAGGGTAATGATGGTGTTACTATCAATAGTGGTAAGGATATGGCTGAGGTTTTGAATGACTACTTCATGTCTGTTTTTACTAAGGAGTTCCCTGCTGGTGATGTTGTGGAGTATCTTACTGTGCACTCTCCAGTATCCATTAAGAATGTTGACAATCAATTGATGTTGTGTCTAAGAAGTTGAAGGGTTCAAATTCAAATAAAGCACCCGGCCCAGATGGTATACATCCTGCTGTCTTACGTGCGTGTTCCGATGTTCTTTCTGTTAACCTGAGTATTATCTTTTCAAAGTGCTTTGATGTTAGTGTTGTTCCTAGTAATTGGAGAATTGCTAATGTCATTCCTATTTCTAAAAAGGTGACCACAGTTTGCCTTGTAATTATAGGCCGGCGAGTCTTACTACTGTTATGTGCAAGATCATGGAGCCCATTGTTAAGGATGTTGTACTAGATCATTTACTGGTCAATGGTTTGTTGAATTTGTCCCAGCATGGGTTCTTACCTAAGAGGTCTTGTGTTTCTAATTTATTGAAGTTTCTCGATGATGTTACTAGACTAGTTGATTCTTGTCATAATGTGGATGTTATCTATTTAGATTTCCAAAAAGCATTTGATAAGGTTCCATTAGGCAGGCTCATGATGAAAACAAGAGCACTTGGTGTGGAGGGAAAGTGTGCCAGTTGGATACATTCTTGGTTAGATGACAGGTCACAAAGAGTTGTTGTTAATGGTGAAGTATCTTCATGGAAGAAGGTTACAAGTGGTGTTCCTCAGGGTTCTGTATTGGGTTCGCTTCTTTTCTTAATCTTCATTAATGATATTGATGTTTCCCTTGACTCCAGGATTTGTAAATTTGCTGATGACACTAAGCTCTACAGGATTGTTGATGATGCTAGGGATTCTTCACATTTGCAAACTGATTTGGATAAGTTAGTTTCTTGGTCCCAAACATGGCAGATGTCATTCAATGTCGATAAATGCAAAGTTATTCATTTTGGTCAGAACAATTTGGCTTTTGACTACTCATGAACAGTTCAAACCTTGGTAGTGTTGATCAAGGGATCTAGGTGTGTTAATACTATCAACCTCAAGCCTTCTACATGTAAACAGTGTGCTTTAGCAGCTGCAAGGGAAAATAGGATGCTTGGTTTGATTAGAAGAAATTGTTGTTTTCTTGGTAGAGAAGTTGTTCTTAATTTGTATAAGCAGTTAGTCAGGCATCACCTTGTGTATATGCTATTCAGGCTTGTAGTCCCTTTTATGAGAAGGATAAGTTCATTTTAGAGCAGGTTCATCTAACAGCCACTAGACTTATTCCCGAAGTAAGGAATCTCTCTTATGAATCTAGGTTGCGAATTCTTGGTTTGACCACGCTCAAATTGAGAAGAGTACATAGTGATATGATTCCGGCTTTTAAGTTCCTATCTGGTAGTGAAGTTTTGACTTCCTGTTATTTCTTGCATGTTTCAGCTAATCCTCATGTGAGACGTGGTAACACTTTGAAGTTGACCAAAGAGTTCTCACGGATAGATATTCAACGTTTTAGCTTTTCGTAAAGAGTTTTTAATGAGTGGAATGGTTTGCCTGAGTTGGAATGGTTTACCCGAATGGGTACTGTAATTACCTCCAATTCTGTTCACAATTTCAAAGTCAACATTGAAAAGTTATTTACTAACTCTGATTGTCTTTGTTTTTTTTGTGGTGGTGGTATAAGATTGGGCTTTTCATGGGGTGATTAACGTTTCTTAGCCCGTAATCTTGTTATGTTATGTAACACAGTTTGATGTGCATTTTATACAAGGCTCCAATTGCATGGGGAGTGGTATAAGCTCATAATACTCATCCAAACATTTGGTAAAATGAGACAAATTTACCAAAAAAATGTACTTTCCCTGCCTGAACGAATGACAGATATTCACCAATCATTCTCTTGGGCCTTAGTAAGTACATCTAACAAACTTTTGCAGAAGTTATCTAATGTCATATTAATAATGGTTTGTTATCATAGCCCTACATTTCCTTGTGCCCATTGATGACCAGGAGCTAGTTTGCCTTTGTGCATATCCATATAGCAATGAAAAAAAGAGATTAGCTTTGTGGCCTTATTTAAAAAAAAAAATTATTACTAACTCCCTAAAAAAGAAGCACATATCCTCCAATATAATGTCTTTAATTTTTGAACATGTAATCCCGGTTCCATCCGAACTGAGTGTCTGAATTTTATGAAACCAACGATCTCATCGATACACACCTGGTTTGTTCTTGTCAAAATAATACTGAAGTGCTACATTTCTTTGGTTTGCAGCAAATTGTCGGGCATTTAGCGTGTAATTGGGCAGAATTTAAATTCGCTTGTACATCTCATCGGAAAAAAATTACAAACACTGTGGCTTATAAACAACGAAGGTAGTCTCCGCAAATGTGAGTTGATTAAAAAAATGTAATTAAGATTCGCAAGTTGGTCAAAAAAAGGAATTTTCATGTATGCTTCGAAAGTCGTGGTAGGTGACCTACATTGTTATACATATGTAATGAGTAAATAGGTTGCCATAATGCTAGGAACACCTGTGGTTATAGTTAGTCAAATAACATCTGACTGTAGTATATGCTATAGCCACTACATGGATGCTATACAATCAAAAAACGCTATATACCTTACAACGTTGAAACTGCTGCATTGGCTTATCATAAAAGCGTAGATAAATTTCGACTACGTGCTAGAAAAACTAGGCCTTTCCACGACGATCACAGGTCAACTTTTTACAATACCTCTGATACTATATTAAGACGTTCACTTACGTTTTGTGCGTGAGTTTAATAAAGAAAACTAAAAAAAGGTGCGTTTTGTATAAAAGCCTTCGCTATTGACTTAGTTTCAAACAGCGCCTTGGATGGATGTATCTAATTAGTAAGCTTGGGCAATATATCGATATTGACCAACATTGATATGGTTGATATTGAGTTCACAGGTCATATTGATATGATGTTTTCCACCGATATTGTACTATACATGAACTAACAATAAAGTTAACATGACAACCAAACATGCACCTTTCCTCACTGTATAACCACAAAAAGTTTGTAATTTGTAATAATATCAAAGTGGCAGGCAGTCAATAATGTTTAGAGTTGATTAAGTCATCATTATTTCAATAAATATTAACTAAAATTATGTTCCACAAGCAGGAAATTCTTAATTCTAGGAATACAGTACTGTAATCTGTATGTACAGGCCGCTATGGACAGTGCGCGATTTTTCATGATTTGTGATGGTTGAGCAATTGCAATAAATGAGATTTTACATCCGTAAACATCGCTTTTAAATTCCTGAAAAGGAATGCCGCATCACCCAATTTTTTTTTTTATTGTGGAAAAGCCCCTAATTGACATGTGAAAGTAGATTTTATCCTCAAAACAAAAAGATTTCATCCTCAAAACTAAAAGATATGTTCCACTAATTTGTGTTCACACATCAGACTTTCAGTACAGTAAGTAGCACAAGTACAAACTGTGTGTAGATTTCTGAAAAAAAAGAGATTAGCTTTGTGGCCTTATTTAAAAAAAAAAATTATTACTAACTCCCTAAAAAAGAAGCACATATCCTCCAATATAATGTCTTTAATTTTTGAACATGTAATCCCGGTTCCATCCGAACTGAATGTCTGAATTTTATGAAACCAACGTTTCCTTACCCCGGACCCCTTATCAACACATGAATCTTTATCGATACACACCTGGTTTGTTCTTGTCAAAATAATACTGAAGTGCTACATTTCTTTGGTTTGCAGCAAATTTTTGGGCATTTAGCGTGTAATTGGACAGAATTTAAATTCGTTTGTACATCTCATCGTGAAAAAAAATAACAAACACTGGCTTATAAACAACGAAGGGAGTCTCCGCAAATGTGAGTTGATTAAAAAAATGTAATTAAGATTCGCAAGTTGGTCAAAAAAAGGAATTTTCATGTATGCTTCGAAAGTCGTGGTAGGTGACCTACATTGTTATACATATGTAATGAGTAAATAGGTTGCCATAATGCTAGGAACACCTGTGGTTATAGTCAAATAACACCGATATTGTACTATACATGAACTAACAATAAAGTTAACATGACAACCAAACATGCACCTTTCCTCACTGTATAACCACAAAAAGTTTGTAATTTGTAATAATATCAAAGTGGCAGGCAGTCAATAATGTTTAGAGTTGATTAAGTCATCATTATTTCAATAAATATTAACTAAAATTATGTTCCACAAGCAGGAAATTCTTAATTCTAGGAATACAGTACTGTAATCTGTATGTACAGGCCGCTATGGACATTGCGCGATTTTTCATGATTTGTGATGGTTGAGCAATTGCAATAAATGAGATTTTACATCCGTAAACATCGCTTTTAAATTCCTGAAAAGGAATGCCGCATCACCCAATTTTTTTTTTTTTATTGTGGAAAAGCCCCTAATTGACATGTGAAAGTAGATTTTATCCTCAAAACAAAAAGATTTCATCCTCAAAACTAAAAGATATGTTCCACTAATTTGTGTTCACACATCAGACTTTCAGTACAGTAAGTAGCACAAGTACAAACTGCCTACTCGTCCAATTTTGAGTAGCAGAAGACATATCTATTAATATTTATTGACTTCTGAATGTCAAGGTCCTTAAAAATGATGCCCTTTTAGTAGAAAATTCAAAACAAGTAAGTGGGACCTAGCATTTAAAGGTAAAGTTGGCCCGTTTTTATTACCAAAAAAGCTATATACCAGTTCCACGAAAATAGTGAAAAAATGATTTTCAACCTTGTGGAATTTCAATGTTTCTGTGATTTATTTTTTAGGAAAGAGACAATGAAAAAAATGATTCCTTTCAAAATAATTTGTATTCATTGGTATATTATAATTGGTATATTATTTTAATGTGACGTCTTGCATTTTGCATATCGATATTTCGATATTATCGATATGTATCTAGCGATACATCGATATTGTCGGCAGGTAAATATTGCCCAAGCTCACTAATTAGTAAGCTCACTAATTAGTTGAAAACTTGTTGAACAATACTCAATAGATCTTTAAAGCGACAGTGAATTCAAAGTGCGAATAGCATTAAATCGAACACTCTGCACATTTACTTATGGAACATTTACGAAAAAGCAGTGCTAGCACTCTCGGGGATACATGCACTAGGCCCTAATTGTGGACGCGTTTCCCAAAGTGAGGGATTTGCAAAGTAAGCGGAATGTCATTTCTTCCATAATTTACATGTTTTTTTTTTTTACGTACAAAATGTTCAGAATATTATTTGTGACTTAGTTTGAAAAATACTTTAAAGCTTCAAGGCGCTAATAAAATCAAAATCACAGCTCGTAAGTACTTTTGTCAGTTTGTTAAGAATGGTTTTAATTTCATGATTATGTTATTTGTTGTCCAAGTGGTTTTCAACATTACGAGTGTATTATGCGTTGTCTCACTCAGTATGCAAGTATTGCCTTGCAAGTAGTGCCCTGAGTGAGGCTTCCCATCCGAAAGAAAGGGCTTCAGGGCGAGGTATGATTACCAATACCATCCCACTATCCAGTACTAGTACTAACTTTTCTTTCCTTGGACCTATGTTCTGCTCTGATTCATCGTTAGTTGGCTTGCTACCACTAACCAGACCCAATTTATCAGCCCAGTAAATATATATGGAACAGAAGTACGTCGACAGGTCCACTTAACTTGATACGACTTTACTTGGTATCTACGCCTAGGCTAGGTCTTCTCGGCAAGTTCTTTATGTCTAGACGTTACAACAGCCATCACCACCCACCTCACTCTGCACTGGCACATTTCTTGCTCGTAAAAATGACTTTAAATCCTTATTTTTCATACAACGAACCTTTCGTACTGGTTCAATGTTTGTTGTTAAACACTGCCTAGCCCACAGATGTTCCTAACGTTATGGCAACCTAGCCTATATGCTTTCTTTATATATATATATATGGTGTAAGCATATAGGTTGCCATAACGTTAGGAACACCTGTGGCCTAGCCCATGTCGCAATCACGGAAGTAGTGTGCTCTCTTTTCTATCATGCAACAATGGAAGACTATAATAAAATATGGTTTAGAAGATGATTTTTCAGACTGCAGCCTAGCCCTAACGTTTGGCCTAGCCTACATCGCTATTATTAATGTTAGTGTAATTCGTTAGTCTTTCCCCGTTAATGGTACTACTAGCCTAGGCCTACTAACAATTAAGTTAGTACTGTCACTAGGCCCTATTACGTTTTAA